>CM021106.1:72562292-72887718 GCA_007115665.2 Sequoiadendron giganteum
TATTACAATCAGGGATATACATCAACAAGTGAAGGAAACTCTACAAAATAATGTTGAGAAGTACAAAGAAGAGAAGATTTGAAGAAGAGGGATGTTAAATACAAGGTTGGAGATTTGGTGATGGCTCACTTGAAGAAGGAGAGAATTCCAAAGGGAAAGTATACTAAACACATGAAGATGGAGCCTTGGGTCTAAGGCTTGTGGAAATAAATGAGAGTGTGGAGTTTTTTCCAACTTTTGAGCATATTAGGGTTAGAATATACATGTCTAAGTTGGTGGCATGGTCTGGGAGGTTGTGCAAGTGGGACTTTGAATAAACCCTCTTGACTTGGCATGAAATTAAGGGTTTTAGAGTTTCTATGTTGGAGGTGTCAAACCTGGGTGTTGATTGTGTTTTTAGAGGTTTGAGGGCATAGGAAATGTTGCCCCAAGGTTTCAAGGGTCTATGTTAAGTTTAAAGGTATGTTGCTTTGTAAATCTGGCCTAATTCATGGCCTAGGACAACGTTGAGGGTCTAATTTCAAAGGATTGGTACAAAATACTTGTATTTGGTTAAGAGATATTTTGTATAAATCTAAAATGGGTATCTAAATCTACCTTTTGATTGTCAAGTGTTTTGGAAATCATTGGAGTTAAAGGCTAAAAACTAATTTTTCACTATTGTTAGGTTACATGGGTGAAAGTGAGAAGTTAGACTCCCGATTGTTGTAAAGCTTTGAGGATTGTTTGGATAACTCTAATAGGCCATTTTAATCTTGTGATATGCCTCTTGAATGCAAGTTTTCACTTGGAATGAGTTTGAGCCCCTCTCTGCATCACCCTTCTATTCCCATCCCATTACCCTCTCTTATTTCTCCTTATGTTCCATTATCCCATCTTGGTCTTTATATCAACATGATACCTAAGATATTATTTCATTTTCAGATGTTGACAAGAGATAGCCCTGGTGATGTTTGTGGCATGATGGACCATGAAGTTTCTGCAATAATAGTAAGTTCTGATCCATTGAGAGAGGTCAGGAATAGATTAGTCAATTTGACATTATATGTTCTCTTTTATGGTCTATTATAGAAAATTTTCACAATAATTTTATGTAGTTTAAATTCTATCTTCATGGTTTCGATAGGTGGTTGTCACTCCAGATCATGCACGTGGTGATGTTGTAAATGTGCAGGATGACTATATGCATGTGGTAAGTGATTATATATTCTGTTATATGCCATTCCACAATTCAATTTCTATGTTTTAACATCTTTAGTTTGTATTGTATCAGTTGAAGGTCTAGAGTGAAGAGAGGAGGACTAGCGAGCATGTTTGAAAGACAAGAGAAGCAATAGTCACTCCATCCAGCTGAATTTCAAAGGCAACATAGGATCTATTTCCTTCCCCTAGAGGGAAATGATTATGTATTAGTGTTGTTTGTTTTATGCCTATGTGGTATTTTGGAACATATTTTTTGTACTATCGATATATACGTGACACTTTATGTCCACATGGCTCCTTTGTACTAAGCCTGTATGGTTTTTTTTGCATATATTGTATATACTTTTATCAATATATATCATTGTATAGCCTTTCGACTTTTTGATTAAATAAACTCTTATTTTTCTATTGCCATTCTTGAATGATGTTATCATGCATATCGTGTAAGTTGTATTTTTGAATGTTGTAGGAATGGATTTTGTTTACATCTAATGCTTAATTAATTACTATCAAATGCTCAATAAGCCCCATCTAAAACGTATTGTGTAAATAAGTTCCATTCATAGTGGTTTGTATCCTTTGGAATGCTTCAATTACTTGTTCCTCACTTATTCACATGTATGATTCAATTATTCACATTTATACTTCACCTATATTGTGTTTATTCACTTGTATGCTTCATGTTTCCAATGCATAGCAACAAAAATATTTTGGGGAAAAATTTGACAAACCTAAAGTATAATAGTTTGTGAAAAAACTGGGAAAAATTGTACAAGAAGAGACAAAAACTTTTTTAAAAAAATTGAAAGGTATTTCCATAGCATATAGATATATAGAGAGCAAATAAAATAAATATTTTAACTAATGAATTGTAAAAAATGGATTTATGTAGTTTATATTCATATCATTGATTACATTGCATTGCACATCTTTCAAAGTCAAAGCATTACTTCACTTTGCATAACTAATAAATAGATGCTAATAGATGATAAAATTTCAACGACAATATAGTTTGTACAAAGTCAACCTAAGTAGTTATGCAATTTCTTCACATTGCATAACTAATAACTAGGAGTAGCTGCCAATTGCATTTTCTTATCATGGCATTCTATGAGACCAAATTTCTTTGAGGTATTTTTTCAAATAGTTCCCTGCCTTGTCTATGTTACCACATTTTTCATACATGTCTACCAAAGAATCTTTTCAAATAGTTCACTGCCTTGTTGCTATGGCTAAAATCCTAAAACAAGTGATTTCGAACATGCTATGGATGCTTAGAAAAAATATATCGAAAGAATAATAGTAAGAAACAACATAGACAAGACAAGGAACTATTTGAAAAAATGCATCAAATAAATGTGGTGATGGAATGCCATGAAAATCCATAGATAAGGCAGTGAACTAGTTTAAAAGATGCCTCAAATAAATGTGGTCTCATGGTGATGAAATGCCATGACAATCAAATTGCTTTTGATTGTCATGGAATTCCATCACCATGAGACCTCATTTTTTTGAGGCATTTTTTTAAAGAGTTCACTGTCTTTTATATGCTACCACATTTTGCATACATGTCTATCAAAGAATTACATCAAACAATTAATTGTCTTGCTACTATGGATAATACCCTAAAATATCTATGCAGTAGGGGAGGTCCTACAATGTCACTAAACACAATTCCAATTATTAATCACAATCTTCAAATCACAAATCCTCATAGCTATGGATTGTCATGACATTCAATCACCATGAGACCATGTTTCTTTGAGGCATTTTTTCAAAAAAATCACTACCTTGTCTATGATACCACATTTTTCATACATGTTTACCAAAGAATTTTATCAAATAGTTCCCTACCTTGCTGCTATGACTTAAAGCCTAAAACGGGTGGGTTTATTGAAAATTCTATTCCCATAACTCATAACACCTTTCCAATGCATGAAATATGCTCAAAAGAACCTGCACATGCTTAAAATTCCCTCAAAAACTACTGCCCCAAAGGATTTCAACCATTTCCACTCTTAAACCACTAAATTTCACCAAAACTCATCAAATTGCCAACTAGGGCATCACACCAGACCACTCAATTCGCCTCCCCTACTCTAGAAACCACTCAAATATGTTACCTACCCCTAATTATGCCATTCCACTAAGTTACAGTAGGATACAATGGGTGGAATGGCTATAAAGTCATTTTTACACACTCAACTACTTTTATTTGACAACTTTTTCCCCAATCGAGAAATCGTCACCATGGGAAAAGGCCTCTGAGATAGAAAAAAAGGAGAGAGGTAATTGTAGAGGGAACCAACATAATCCCATAGGATAATATGAGAAGTTTCTAAGCATCTCAATGTTCGAATACGAGCGTGCTAAAGTTCACAACCATTTTGCACTTTGGACCCTTAAAAGATCGATCTAGTTGAACGTAGCTCAGAGAAATTCCATGTGTTTGGGTTCGAAAGAAGACCATGTGTAGCATAAAAATACCTATTCGGATGCGTTGGAACAATTTATTTGGTCACACGAGCTACATAATCAAAGTTGCACCACTTTGCAACTTTTAACTACTTGCATTTGACAACTTTTTGCCCAAGTGAAAATTCGCCACCACGGGAAAGGACCTCTGAGATAAAAAAAATTGAATGATGTTATTGTAGAGGGGCCCAACGTGATCTATTATGATTAGACAAGAATTTTCTAAGCATCACGGTGTCCGAGTAATAGCATGCTGAAGTTTGCAGCCATTTTGCACTTTGGACCCTTAAGGGATCGATCCGGTTGAATGTAGCTCGTAGCAATTCCGCATGTTTGGGTGCAAAAGAGGACCATTCCTAGCATAAAAATACCTATTTGGATGCGTTGGAACAATTCATTTGGTCACACAAGTTGTAGATTGAAAGTTGCACCACTTTACAACTTTCAACTACTTGCATTTGATAACTTTTTCCCCAAGTGAAAATTCGCCACCACAAGAAAATTCATTCGAGATAGTGAAAAATAAGAGAGGTTATTGTAGATGGGCCCAACATGATCTTGTAGGATTAGATGAGAAGTTTCTAAGCATCATGGAATCCGAGTAATAGCATGTTGAAGTTTTCATCCATTTTGCACTTTGGACCCTTAAGGGATCGATCTGGTTGAACGTAGCTTAGAGCGATTCCGCGTGTTTGGGTGCAAAAGAGGACCATGCCTAGTGTTAAAATACCTATTTCGACACATTGGAATAGTTTTATTGGTCACATGAGCTGCAGAACGAAAGTTGCACCACTTTGAAACTTTCAACTACTTGCATTTGGCAACTTTTTTCCAAGTGAAAATTCACCACCACGGGAAAATGCCTCTTAGATAGAAAAAACTGAGAGAGGTTATTGTAAATGGGCCCAATGTGATCTTTTAGGATTAGATGAGAAGTTTCTAAGCATCACAGTATCCGAGTAATAACATGCTGAAGTTCGCAGCCATTTTGCACTTTGGACCCTTAAAGGATTGATCCGGTTGAACATAGCTCATAGCGATTCTACGTGTTTGGGTGTGAAAGAGGACCATGCCTAGTGTAAAAATACCTATTTGGACACGTTAGAAAAGTTCATTTGGTCACACGAGCTGCAGAAAAAAAGTTGCACCACTTTGCAACTTTCAACCACTTGCATTTGACAACTTTTTCCCCAAGTGAAAATTTGCCACCATAGGAAATTCCTTCAAGATAGTGAAAACCAAGAGAGAGGTTATTGTAGAGGGGCCTAATTTGATCCCATAGGCTTAGATGAGAAGTTTATAAGGATCACATTGTCTGAATACTAGCATGCTAAAGTTCACAACGATTTTGCACTTTGGACCCTTAAGGAATTGATCCGATTGAACGTAGCTTAGAGTGATTTTGTGTGTTTGGGTGCGAAAGAGGACCATGCCTAGCGTAAACATACCCACCTGGATGCATTGGAAAAATCCGTTTGGTCACACGAGTTGCAGAACAAAAGTTGCACCGCTTTACAACTTTCAACTACTTGCATTTGACAACTTTTTCCCCAAGTGAAAATTCGCCACCATAGGAAAATGCCTCCGAGATAGAAAAAACCGAGAGAGGTTATTGTAAAGGGGCCAAATATGATCTCGTAGGTTCATTAAAAGGTTTCTTAAGCACCATAGTTTATGAGTAATACCCTATCAAAGATTGTTTCCCTTTTGCACTTTGGACCCTTAAGAAATCGAGTCGATTGAACGTATCTCAAAGAGATTGTGCTCTCTTTTCGATGGAATTAGATGGGAAGCAGACTTAGCTCCATTTTAGTTTGGTTGTATTTGAAGTTATTTTGTGCATTTTAGAATCCAATTACCAAGGGTCGGTCTATATACCCTGTTTTAAAGGTTTCGAGTGCATTAAAATGTCATATTAAGCCTTCCACTCACTATCAGCTTCTGTAACTTGATGGAAAGGCTTAGTTAGGGTTATAAAAAATGTGTGCAAAGTTTTGTGTGCAAGGGAGGCGAATAGAGGATTTTTAGGTGATGTCGTAGATGTCAATGTTGCATTTTTGAGTGGAAAATGATGGTTTAGTGCTAGGGTTTGAAGAAATTTTTGGGGGCAAAAATATCACTTGAAATTTTAAGCTTGTGCAGACCTTTTTGAAGGTTTTTCAAGCTTTGGTTGGTTGTGGGAAGGTTTGGAGTATGGTTTTTCAATAAACCCTTGCATACATCTCACCCTCAATATTTGATTATTTGATAGTGAATAGGTTGGTCAATAGATTGTTGTGGGTATTTTGAGCATGATTTTCCTTGAATAAGGTCAATTAAGACCATTAGGTATGTTTTAGGATGATTTTTGGGTCTGCTGATAAAAAATGTGAAAATTTCGATCTTGCACTAGAAGTTGTTTTTGTAGCCTTTGAAGGCCTATTTGTGTATTTGTATATGAGTGTGCAAGAATGGAGTTTTGTTAATGTAATAAGTCTATTTACAATCCATTTGTGTGGTTTTAGAGGTCATTATTTGTAGTCATTAGGTTGGAGGAGTCTAAAGTTTCAAATTTTTAAGTTGCTTAAAGCAACAAATTTGAAATGCAATGGTTACTTGTTTTAAAAGTTGGTATTTAGTTAGTTGAACAGACTATTAGGCCTACCTTGTAGCATTATCTTTTGGATTTTTGTGACTTTACCTTTGGTCATCAAGAAGGGAGGCTTTGAGACTTTTTTAGGGGCATCCATTTGTTGTCCAAATTTAGTGGTTTGGGCCTGGTATAGGCTTGTATGTGGTTTTTGTCTTGGCTGTCCTACCAGGCAGTGCTACAAGGGTTAAGGGTAAAAGAGACCTAAAGGCTAGAGTGATGAGAAAATTAAATTAATTAGGTGCAAGTTATGGTGTTATGTCTTGGATTGGTCAAGAGAAACATGTTCTGGGGTAAGAAATCTAGTCTAAACCTCTGTCTCAGTCTGATTGGCCAAAATCCCATGTCAAACGACAAGGTTACCCTGTTGTGAGTTTGGTGAATTGATGTCCAAGTGGGCATGTTTGAGAGAAGTTGTGTCATCTCTCATATTTAGTTGATCCACTCTACATCATGGTTCTTTTTTGGAACAACCTCATTAGGTCCCCTTGTGGCATTGTAGATTGGTCCATAGTAGTTGTTTTGTTGAATGTCATACCTTGAGGTCTTGGGGGTTTGAAGAGGCCTACATAAGGGGTATGAAAACTGTTTCAATTGTCTGGTTCTTACCTCCAACCACTTTTATTGTTGACTTTCCTAGTTGACAGGGCTACAAGGAAGTTAAGGCATAATGTTGTTTTGAAGAGTCCATGGTTGGGAAGTTGAGGTACCCTGTTGAGTCAAGTTAATGTTGATGTCTTAGTGGGCATATTTGGTAGAAGTTGTGTGAAATCACATGTTCATTGATCCACTCTACATCAGGAGGTGTACATACCAATTTTTGGTGATGCCCTAGGTGGCATTTGGGGTGTTTTTACATGAAAAAGTGAGTTTGGATAACGTTGTTTTCAAGTTTTAGGAAGTTGCTCCAAAGGAGTCTTAGGTGGAATTGAGGTATGTTGGTGATGGATCAATCATATATTGGTACAATATGAAGTCAACTGTATAAAAAAAAGTGTTTCTGACTTAGATAAAGCTGAACTAGACAAATACAAGAGAATGTGGGCCCGAATCATAGGGTCAACCCCTATTTTATCATTTCAAGGTAAAACACATCTGGCACTCACCAAATTTGGAGAGTGCCATATTTGGTGCACGCCAAATTTGGCACTCTCCAAATTTGGTGAGCACCAAATATGATGTTTTGAAAAGGAGAGACCTGAGAGAGAGGGAGAGAGATAAAGTGGGAGAGAGATAGAGGGAGTGAAAGAGAGAGGGGAGGTAGGAGGGAGAGAATTGAGAAAGAGAGAGAGGGGGAGGGAAAGGGGGTGGGAGGGAGAAACCTAAGAGAGAAAGAGGGAGAGGGAGAGAGGGTGGGATGGAGAAACCTAAGAGAGAATGAGATGGAGTCAAAGTGGGAGAGAGGGGTTGGGAAGGAGAGACCTAAGAGAGTAGGGTGCGAGGTAAGTGAGGCCTGATAGAGAGGGATTATGAGAGAGGGAATTGGAGTGACACACATTAGTCTAGGTAGCATGGGATGGAGTGAGACCCAAGAGAGAGAGACTTGAGAGGGAAATAATTTACTCAGTTATAGTGGGGGGGAAGACCTAAGAGAGGGATTGGGAGAGAGAGGGAGTGGGATTCTTAAACCATAAACCCTATACTATTAACCCTTAACCCTTAAACCTTAATCCCTCAACCCCCATACCCTTTCAGTCCCTCAACCCTCAAACCTTAAACCCTAATCCCTCAACCCCTATACACTCTTGATCACTCAACCCCTCTACTCTCTACCCTTAAACCCTAATCCCTCAACCCCTATACCATCTTAATCCCTCAACCCTCAACCCTTAACCCTTAAACCCTAATCCCTCAACCCCCATACCCTCTTAATCCCTCAACCTTCAACCCTCAACCCTCAACCCTTAAAACCTAATCTCTAAACCCCTATACCCTCTTAATCCATCAACCCTCAACCCTCCACCCTTAAACCCTAATCCCTAAACCCCTATACCCTCTTAATCCCTGAACCCCTCAACACTCAACCCTTAAACCCTAATCTCTCAACCCCTCTACAATCTCAATCCCTCAACCCTCAACCCTTAAACCCTAACCCCTCAACCCCTATACCCTCTCAACCCTCAAACCTTAACCCTTAAACACTAATCCCTCAACCCCCATACCCTCTTAATCTCTCAACCCTCAACCATAAAATCTTAACCCTTAAACCCTAATCCCTCAACCCCCATACCCTCTTAATCCATCAACCATACACCCTTAAACCCTAATCCCTCAACCCCTATACCCTCTTAATCCATCAATCCTCAACCCTTAACCCTTAAACCCTAATCCCTCAACCCCCATACCCTCTTAATCCCTCAACCCTCAACCCTTAACCCTTAAACCCTAATCCCTCAACCCGCATACCCTCTTAATCCCTCAACCCTCAACACCTTAAACCCTAATCCCTCAACCCCTATACCCTCTTAATCCCTCAACCCTCAACCCTCAACCCTTAAACCTTAAACCTTAATCCCTCAACCCCTCGACCCTCAACCCTTAAACCCTAATCCCTCAACCCCTCTACAATATTAATCCCTCAAACCTTAAACCCTAATGCCTCAACCCCTATACCCTCTTAATCCCTCAACCCTCAACCCTTAACCCTTATATCCTAATCCCTCAATCCCCATACCCTCTTAATCCCTCAACACTCACCCCTCAACCCTCAACCCTCAACCCTCAACCCTCAACCCTCAACCCTTAACCCTTAATCCCTAAACCCTCTACTTGAGAGAGAGAGAGAGAGAGAGAGAGAGGGAGAGGTGGTGGGAGGGACATACTTGAGAGACAAGGATAGGGATAGGGATAGGGACAAGGACAGGGATAGGGACAGAGGGAGTGAGAGAGGGAGGGAGTGGAAGAGAGATAGAGGGAGTCATTGTGAGAGGGAGAGGAAAGAGGAAGGGGAGACTTGAAAATGAGAGAGATGAAGATGAGGTAGGACAAAGATACTTGAGAGAGAGAAATAGGGTGGGAGGGTGAGACAGGAGAGAGAGTGAGAGAGACAAAGTGGGAGAGAGATAGAGGGAGTGAGAGAGAGAGGGAGAGAGATGAAGTGGGAGAGAGATAGAGGGAGAGAGAGGGAGAGAGACAAAGTGGGAGATCGATAGATGGATTGATAGAGAGAGGGAGTGGAGAGAGAGAGAGGGAGAGACATAGAGACAAAGAGAGAGAGAGAGAGAGAGGGAGTGGGAGGGAGAAACCTAAGAGAGAGGGAGAGGGGAGAGGGTGGGAGGGAGACACCCGAGAGAGGAGATGGAGACAAAGTGGGAGAGAGGGGGTGGGAGGAGAGACCTAAGAGAGTAGGAGATAGAGGGATGGGAGAGATACAAGGAGTGAGAGAGAGAGAGAGACCTGAGAGATGGAGAGGGGGTGGGAGGGAGAGGGATTACTCAAGGGAGGGAGTACTCATGATAGAGGGATTCAAGACAAATGAAGGGAGTGAGAGAGAGATAGAGATAGAGAGGGTGGGAGGAGATACCTGAGATAGAGGGAGAGAGACAGTAGGAGGGGGTGGGAGGGAGATATCTAATAGAGAGGGAGACAGATAGAGGGAGTGAGAGAGAGAGAATGTGGGAGAGATATAGAGGGAGTGAGTGAGAGAGACAAAGAGAGGCCTAAAAGAGGGAGAGGGGGTAGAAGGGAGAGAATTGAGAGACAAACAGGGAGGGAGAGGGGGTGGGAGGAGACCTGAGAGAAAGGGAGAGGGAGAGAGAGAGAGAGAGAGAGTGGGAGAGAGATAGAGGGCATGAGAGAGAGGGAATTGAGAGAGAGAGGGAGAGGTGGTGGGAGGGAGATACTTGAGAGAGATGGAGAGGTAGAGGGAGAGAGATAGAGGGAGTGAGATAGGGAGGGAGTGGAATAGAGATAAAGGAGTGAATATGAGAGGGAGAGGGGGTAGGAGGGGAGATTTGACAAATAGAGAGAGGGAGAGGGGTAGGACATAAATACTTGAGAGAGAGAGAGAGGGGGAGAGGGGGATGGAGAGACCTGAGAGAGAGGGAGAGATAAAAAGTGGGAGAGAGTGAGAGAGAGGGAGTGGGATAGAGAGGGAGTTTGTGTGTGTGTGAGAGAGAGGGGGGATGGAGATACCCGAGAGAGAGTGAGAGAGAGAGGGAGAGAGATAGAGTGATTGAGATAGAGGGATTGGGAGAGAGATAGAGGGAGTGAGTGACATACCTAAGAGAGGGAGATGGGGTAGGAGGGAGAGACTTGAGAGAGAGATACAAAGAGAGAAAGATAACAACCTCAGAGATGGAGATGAAGTGAGAGAGACAAAAAGACCAAAGAGGGAGAGAGAGAGGGAGAGTGGAAAGGAGGTTGGAGTGAGATAGATTTATTTAGGTACCTATGTGGGAGGGAAAGATACATGAGAGAGGGGATTGGATTGAGAGAGTATTCTAGGTCATATGGGAGGGAGTGAGACCTAAGAGATAGAGACTTCAGAGGGATAAAGAGTTATCCAGTTACAATAATGAGTTAGAGAAGGTATGAAAGGTAAAACCTCAACTATCCATATACAATCATAAACTGTGCAATCTAAGCATTATCAAAGTTGTTGACTAAAGAGGGGAAATTTTGGTTCTATCCAAAGCAGACCATTTGGCCATCACCAAATGGCCTACTTTGGATGTGTTAATTGATAGGATTTGCCAAATTTACTCATATTTTCATTTGTGCTCCTTGTCTCATTTGCACGTCTTTCAATTCAAGTTTATAAAAAAATTGTGATAGTGTTAACCTCTCTCTTAGCTATCTAAATATATACTTTTTTTTCATTTTCATTTAGTTAAGGTTTTGATCCATGGCTTCTATTGTAAATGCCTCCGTTTTTGGTCAAAAACCAACATGTGCTAGTTTTAGGATAGATTTTTACCCGTTCATCAATATGTGAAACAAATTACATTTTTTGAAACTAGACTCCATTCTACACATGATTAAAAAATAGAATCAATTTTTGATTAGTTTGCAAAACATTTAGGGGGGAGCACACTCAAATTTTTTCTTTTCAGGATGAGTCCACTTTGAAAATTCATAAAATATTATATATTCATTAAAAAAATTATCCGAAAGAACGAAGATAAACTAAATGGTGTTAGCTAATTTATCACTATAGGGATTTTTGAAATTCTAAAAAAAAAAAAAATCAAAAAGGGGGGAGCCCTCAGGCGCTATGCTATTTTTTTTGATAAAAACAGGACCTGATTTGGGCCCCCCCCTTTTGAGAGCCTTAATCTTCATTAATTTCAAAAGAAAAATAGTATCTTAGAATCTAGACTTGGAGCACTTCAAATTTTGTTCTTGCTGCATCTTGAAATTTTGAGCATAACTATTTTCATTTTCTCGTGCAAATCAAGTTTTGCTAATTTTAGAAAAAAAAAAGTGGCATCTTAAGAGCCAAAATTGTGTCATAGATTGGTGCACTTACCCTAGTGTGTTATGGATAATTGGATAATGAGACAATTCAAAATGTGGGTATGGTGAAAATGGATAAATAGGAAATGGAAAAGGTATTAGTATGGTTTGGGGGATGTTGGGTTGATTTTAAAATTGAATGGTTATCTTAGGTTTAACTTCAATGTTTTGTATTTCAAAAGGATATTGATTTAGACAATGTTTTCAAACAAACAAGAGGATTTAAAACTATACTTGACTCAAACTTGGTAGTAAAGGTTTATAAACAAGCACTTTGGTATATACAATTCACTCAAAGAAGAAGATACAATAAAAATCCTAAATTTATTCAATAAAGGGAGTGTTAAATAGTGTAGGACCACCATAAAATTTATTCTATTAATACCAACTAAGATTGGTATTAGACACATTTTTTTCAAGAGTCAATAGGCAGGGGTCCAATGGAACAAGGACTCACCTTTCCCCTTTCTGTAACAACCTCCATAAATTTAAGTTTAGAAATTACACATATTACACATAATCAAGTATAAAAAAAATGTCCAACTTTCAAAAGTAGGGACAAAAATTTACATTACTACAAGAAATTTTAAGTACAAATGCCAATAACATGGTGAAGCATAAAGGAATGTATATTCATTACAATAGATCACATGGTCAAGACATGATTATACAATGTAACATAAAAGAACCTTCCTAACAAGATTCTTTCAAAATTTAATTCCTTCAACCATATCAAGGGTGAGAACATTGATGGAGCATGTTTCCACCCTATCATGAAGTGATTCACTTCCCTAGAATTCATCCTGAAAGAAGAATACCCAACCCACCTCGAGGAAGACTAGCAATGCAAACCGATTGGAGTAATGGAATAGTGAAGCAAGACATATCTACATCTAATGACATTATGATTCTCAAACACAAGGAAGAAACTAGAAAAAATTCATGCATCAAAGCCTAAGCGTGTGTGTATATATATATCAATCATGTAGGCAACATAACAATTCATTTTTAATAGTATTTGGTCCATAATTTCTTATAGGCAATAAGGTACAATCTTTGCAAATAAAAGTAACACTAACATGATAAATTTACCTATATGCATGTAAGCATATCAATAGATGGAGTTAAAACAATCACTAATCAATCTTTTCAAAAGCGTATATAATTCAATAATCATTGGTTTCCTAAATAGAAACATAAAGGTTTTAATATAAGAATATGCAAGTATTAAATCATGATAGTAACCGTTATCCTATAGTTTTATAATCCGACATCTTTTAATACAAAAATTCTAGTATATCTAGTCAACCCGACCATAACTATAATCCTATATTGATTAACAATCTTTACTTTTCCAACAATATCAAATGAAATATTATAATATCTTGAGGGAACTAATTATAATATTAATTAACTATAAGTATTATAATAAATACCCATCTTTATATTCTCTTTTAAAACATTAATCGCATTTACCATAATATAGTTATTCACCGCAATAATTAAGATCTTAAAGTAAAATACTTCAAATAATAATCCATTTACATGATCACATCATATAACAAAGATTAAAATAGTCAAGTAGAAATAAAAGGTATTAATCTCATGATCTTATCTAATTATCATAATTAGATTTTTAAATTAAGACTCTTTAGAGATATCAATGTCCTTTGCCACAATATACATGATATCAACATTGTACAATAATTTAGGTCTTAAAGAGCTTATGGCACGAGTATGAAATGACCAGTGGAAGGAATAATTTTTGAAATATGGAAGCCAAAATAATATAAACCAAAATGGCACAGCGTCAAACAAATATAATGTAAATATTATCTTAATATTTCATATGCAATGCACATGAATATATGAGAAGGAAAGGAGGAGCGACCATAACCCGAGCCCACACAGGCTAGGGATAATAAAGGTATAGTAAAAAAGAAGATCCCCCCGCCCAAAAATGAACTAGAAGCCCCCAGAACCTCGCAAAAGTAGAGAAATCCATTCACGGGCTAGGGCACAGGTGCCCTGGCTCGACCAACCACGTTGCAGACCAATGCCATCAGACTCTCGATGTCATAAATTTTCTATCAATTGTTACCTAATATCAAAGCAACAAAGATGATGAAGAGGAACATGGAGCATCTAGATAGAGATGGTAGAAGGGTAGGGCGAAGGGGAAGTAGTAGTGAAAGAAGAAGAGAAAGAGATGGTGTTAGTCGCAGCCACAGCCGCAGTCGACTGAGGGAATGGCATTGCAAAAATCCTGCACTCAAACATGAGCAAGCTCAATGGACAAAAATAGGTTATTATCCATAATTAATATCATATCCTTCTCATCCATCAAGATACTCAGCTTCTAGATGATATGAATAGAGAAGAAGAAATGAGATAGTCACTCTGCCTCAATGTCAGAAGGAAATTGAGAGAGAAGAGACTGAGGCCCCTACAGAGGATACAAATGATTCCCTATCAGTTGATAGCATTTCTTGTAGAAAACAAAATTTCCAAGGCGATTTGCGACATCAGTCCAAGTTCAGAGGGAAATTAGAGGCACACCATCCAGTGGTAAGGGTTGAATCTGAATCCTGGATCCCTCAATGGGTGTTCCAGAACAAGAAATGGATTGATGTTTGTAGACATAAAGGGGCTTCGAGGCTCTCTGGAGAGAATGTCTAGGGGGTGTCTTCTTCCATCCCTCCTTCACAAGGTTTGTTAGGTGTCCCTCCTTCTATCCGTCAAGCACAACGAGGTTTTCCATTCTTCTTAGATAACATTGCTCTTAAGAGGTTGGCCCCTTAAATCCCTTATGCTAGGAGATCCTCGAGTGTTCATCTTCCATGGCAGGTGCCTCTTGCAAGAAATTTAAAAGGGATTATGCCTCTCCCAAAGGATGCTAAGATGATTGGTGGGAAGAAGCAGAGCGAAAGAGATTGGAGGAATCAAAGAAATGATCACACTCCACAAACCCTAGGGAGAAGGGGGTTCTAGGATGGGGTTAGAAACAAGTTAAAATCTCAATCTTGACTGGGAATAAACCCTAACATGATTCCTATCTTTCCCACAACAAGGGCTAGCAGACCCTTTAATCCCCCATTGCCGAAGAAAGATTGGTTAGGACTACATTGGGATATTTTCAGGAGGAGAGAAAAAATCCTAAGAGCAAGGGAGGGAAAGAGAAATTTTCAGATCCAAAATATTAGATGGAAGTCCCTCCACAACAATAGACCGCTGAAAATATTCTCAAAGCATACATCTATAAAAAATAATAAAAAAAGAGAAGATCTAAGTTGGAAGCAGAAAGAGCCCAAGACAAGCTTACAACCAAGATAAATAGGGGTGAGATTTGAGCAAGCAAAGAACCGGGGGGTACAGGGAAAGATTTACAATCCAAAGAAAATGTAAAAACAAGGAGTAACTGGAAAGTCCTAGAATTATCAGATGGATCACTCATTGGGGAAGACACCCTTAGAGGCACTGGAAACATCCATAACCCTCTCAAAGGAAAAACTCAAAGAAAGGATGAAACGTCTTCAACAACACACCATTATTTGTAAGTTCTGGAACATTAACTTATCTTATCAGGATTTCTATAATTGGACTTTGGAGAATTGGAGTGACATAACTCAAATAGAATTAATAGATTCATCACTAGGTTTCTTTATAGTCATTTTCAATTCTAAAGAAAATAGAGATAAATTCTTTAAAAGGAAATGGTAGTTTTATAAAAATGTTGGTCTACATATGCAATATTAGAGCCCTAACTTCAATAGAAAAGCTCACAATATTAAATTTATCCCAATGTGGATCTCCTTACAAAATTTACCATTAGAATACAGGGATGCAGATATTTTAGAGATTTTTGGAAACAAATTGGGAATTTTTTAAAATTACGTTCTAACCGTAGAAAAGCATTGTCCTAAAATTTGTATTCTTATGAATACTGAAAAAGAACTCCCCAGATCAATTAAAATTATCTCAAAGTTTGGGGTGTGGATTCAAAAAATTACGTATGATCATTTGGAGTTGGACTTAAAATCCCCTTTAAAAGAAATAAACATAGTCTTCCATCTAGATGGGGGGCTAGTAAATACTATGGGAGAGGACCCTTGTAGCAAGAATATTGCTAGGGGATCAGAGAAATGCAAAATAGGGATGCCCTGGAAGCTATCCACACTGAAACCAAACATTCTTTTCCTAGAAATCAACAGTATTGGAGAGGTATGGGAAGGAAGTGAGGCTTCTGATGACAAAGAATTTAGGGATAATGTCACTCTAATGTTGTGGACCCTTTTTTGGAGATGGATACATTTCTGCAACAAGATTCAAGGAAAGAAGCTCTTAACATTAGGTAATAAAGGGCCTAACAAGAGATACAATCAAAGTTTTGAAATATTTAGAGAAGGATGATAAACTTTGCAGAGCTGAGAATAACATTAGAGGATGGAAAAGTCAACAACTGGTCAACCCTAAGAAATGAAAGAGGTTCCCAACACTTGGCAAATTTCTAAGAATAAAGGCACACTAATTGTTGGTGTAGACACTCAAAATTGTCCCTATCATAACATTACCTAGTCGATACATGACCTTGAAAAACATTTATAATATTTTACCCTAGGTCATTACATTATCTCACTTATCTCATTTATACCACTTAATCACCTTCCCAATTAATTAAATAAATCTCATTTATTTAATTAATTCCCTTTTCACATGTCTCAAAATAATTCAAATTAAATATTTGAATTAATCTCCCACTTATTGTCACGTTGTAACATGTGTCACATGATTACAACTCTTCACATGCATAATTTTATTATTTAAATTATGAGATTCTCACTCACATCCTATTTTTACTCTCATTCATTGTGTGTCATAAGCATCTTTTCTTCTAAAATAAATAAAAGAATCTCCATTATTTCCTCACATCCTAATTTGAGTGTCATGTCATAACCCACTTAATGTGTGTCATAGACACTAAAATAAACTTTTAATCCTAGCCATACATATCACAAATTTGACTTTTAATCTTGGCCATCGAATCGAATCAACCTTCTCCTATAAATCAAGCCTTTCACAGGCCATTTGGGGAATCCTCTTTCAGCATCCTTACTCTACCAAAATTTCTATCTATCTATCTATCTATCTATCTATCTATCTATTTTTCTTCTATTATCTTCATCTTATCATTATGCTGTGAAAATGAGCAATCAACATATCAAATCATTCAAACCTTCAAAATCATGCATTCTCATGCAGGTGGAGAAGAGCAATGGAGATAAATCAAATCTAGCATGGAGATCGGTTTGCTTTGCTTTCTTGTTTTGATTTTCATGCTTGCTTGTACTCTATTTTGCTAGTTAGGGTTTTGATATCTTGTTATTCTAGTTTTATATCTGATTTTCCCTAATTAAATTTGGTGAACCCGACATGAATCATTTGATCTAGCTTGCTTTTTGCAGGTTTTATTGTTTTTTGTTATTGCAGATTTACCAGTTTTTGGATGAAACCCAAGGTTTTACAAATTTCATCATATCTTTCAAATGGCTGTGTATTTCTCTACAATATTTTCAAAAAAGCTTAATAATCATCTCAATGGGCTATAGTAAAGAAATGGAGGGGTTATCAACATTTTTGTAGGAGTTATCACTATTTTATGTTTTTTCATAAAATTAAATTTCTAGCCATAAATCAACGAATTTTCCAAAAAAATTTACATTTTTGGAAAGATCCTAAAATTTTAATAGGGGTCTTGGTTTTACAGATTTAATTTAGAAGTCAAATATAATGCAAAATAATCCAATCTTTGTTTTCTACACGTTTTTCACAAATCTGCATTTTCTGGTGCAAAATAAATAATTTTTCTTATTTATTTACATTTCTGGAAAGCTCTCAGAAAATTAGCAAGGGTTCCTTCTTTGAGTTTTTATTTTGCAGATCAATAACATCTTCAAATAAGTGAATCTAATTCAGTTATGTTAAAAACGTGCATCTGAAATTGAAATTTTCTGATGAACTTTTTATTTTGGCTGCATTATAATATCAATTTTTTTATTTTGTAGGTGATCATAAGGAGCTGTAGTAGCAGCAATATCAGTCATACACATCAATTTGGAAAGCAAAAATTTTCGGGTGCACTCGTTCTATTATCTTTATCTCTCATTTAATCAATCAATTTTGTTTGCAAAACACTTGGATTTGGAGCTTTAAAATGAACATCTTGTTTGCAATCACACTTTGAAATTGGGCTTAAAAAGAATTATTGTCTTTCATCACACATTTTGGCTTTGGGTTTAAAAAGAACAAGTGTTTGAACTGTTTTACACACATTTCAATTTTCTAAAGGGAAATTAACAACTGCTAGTGTGAATCAAATGTGTGTGTGATAAGAAACACCTCACTTGGTTCGCTTTTGTCAAACCCTTCATAGGAGGCCTGCTAGGGGATTTCATCACCCCTAGGGATGACCTCAATCAAAGTGTGAATCGAAAGACATGCTTTTTTGGGAGTTAAAATCTTGTCACTCTTGGCTAAGCCCTAAAGAACTTTATACCTTTGGGAAGTGAAGGTGAAGGGTGGGTTACCCCTTTCTCCCGGCTGTGTGGCAGGATTTATCTTTCAAATTATCCCTAGTCAACCTCGTGCATCCTAGCTTAAGACCTAATTGGCCATACCCACTTGACTAGTTCTAGGACTTGTTGACGTGTCTTCTTCAAGTGTGTACTTAATCATCACATTCATAATTTCAAATTCAAACTTGCTTATGTGTCTTGCGTGTGTGATTCATGTGTGTACATGTGTAATCATTTGTTTGCAAATTGCCATATCAAGCTATAAACACAAACACATAAACATATCGTTCTAATCATCCTAATCATCATTTTTCTAATCACATTCAAATCAATTTCATCCTAATCAATCCAAGTCATCCAATCTAATCATTCCACATCATCATCACCCTAATCCTAGTCAAGCACTTGCTAAAATGGTCCTAATTCTTAACGATATTAGTCACAAGTCTAAAGTCATACTTAGAGGAGCCCCTTCACCTAATCATGAAGATAATCCAAAACCATATATCCTCCAAGGTGGGTCAAACTTTGCTCCTAGTGATGATGAGAATTTTGTAGATCTTAGTGATGATGAAAACTTTGTAGAAATCTTAGGTCACCTTAATGATAATTTTGACAAGGGAAATACCACCATAAGTTTGGAATCATACACCATTCCATCTACTAGTCCTCCATCACAATTTAATAAAATGCCTATTTCAAAGCATACTAGTCCTACACCAACATGACCATCCAGCTTCTCAAGCACTAATCCATCAACCAAAGAATCATTTAACGATTTTCTCCAAAGACTACTAGCACGAAAAAAACCATCCCCATGTCAAGCACCCATTAATGAGCTTACCAATGAACCTTTGAATGTCATGCCTATTCTTCCAACTCCATCATGTGGTCCACAACCTATTGATCATAAAAATCACACCAAGCCTCTTCTAGAGCCTTCCACTTCCATTTCCACTCAAATCCAAGAGCTATGTCAAGAGCATTATCCTAAGCATGAAGAAACATTAACCTCTCATTCTAATCAAGATCTAGGCCCTTCTAATGATCCCACTCATAACATACTTGGTCATATTCATGACGAAGCTTCCCTCTATGATCTAGATCCTACCTATGATCAAGAAGGCCATGATGATCCTCTTAGCCAACTCTATGCATTCCATGGTCAAGATCCTATCACTTCACCTATCCATGAGCAAGAAACCTCCATTTCTCCTATAGACCCCCTACCTTGTCCTATCCATGATCCCACATTATCCACTTGTCATGATGAGACACATGCCTCCCAAGTAAATGTAGAAGATCAAACCAATAGTGTGGATCTAAATGAGCATAATCAAGTTCCTAATGATCCTTCCACATCCACTATAAACCCCATTTCAAATCCACCAACATGTCCTATTGGTCTATCCGTCTTTATTCATGAATGTTCCTCCTGAGAACAACAAAAACCTTTATCCACTTCACCTTCTTCATCTAATAATGAACTCAAGTCTAGTGTCCAAAACACACCTAGTCCCATTATCCATCGCATGCTTCAGAACATGAACTATCAAGGTAAAGGTTTAGGCCTTCATGAACAAGGTGTTTTGGAGCCCATCCATGTCAAGGTCCCTCCACGCTCTTATGGCCTTGGATATACACCCCAAGGACACCAATCTAAAGATGTCGGTACTTCCTCCATCCATCATAAGTCCTCTTTCCACCATAAATCCTATCATATGCCTAAAAAATATGTTGCCATCCCTCCTCCATCATCTTACAAATGTCAAAAGCATGTGACCGTACATCTTCCACCATCAACTTTTCCACCATTGCTTCTAACTCCTAATATCCCTCCATCTAATCTACCTCCACTACTCCCAACACCTAATATCCCCATTATCCAATCTCCTTATCCACCTATCCATAAATCCTCTAAAAATCTTAATCATGACCAATCAATGCACACATTGTCTAAACATGAAGCTTCCACTCATTCCACCATACCCATGGGATTCAAAAGCAAAAAAATTGATGCCTCTATCTATAAAGGAAAAAATATGAAGGGTCCTCATGCCCTAGGACACAAAAGCAAAGAATCAAAGAAAAATCCATCCAAAAAGAAATATAATCCCATACCTTCAAAAGAAAAGTCTAAAAACAAAATGGTTTGGGTACCTAAGAAAAAAAAAAACAAGTCAAACGAGGCATCTACATCACAAAAATCCCAACCATCCACTTCCACCTCATATTCCCACTCTATTCAAGAATCTCATATTTCATCCCACAAGCAAAATAAAAGTCATAAAAATACTAAGTCTATGTGGGTACCTAAAGCACTTCATCACCCATCTCCTAAGAAAACATCTTCATTGCTTCCTACACCCCCTCCACATCAAAAACTTCAACGTTTATCAGAGTGTGTGCAACCATTGGTCATGGTTCCCTTCAATTTCACAATAATTCCACATACCTCCATCTCCTCACCCTTCACTCATTATCCTACATACCTCCCTCATCACCTTCCTATGGTCCATGCTTTTGGCTAAGCCTCCCATTCATCTCCCCTACATAATCCACATCATGATCCACCAATCCCTCCATAATCCACATCATAATCCATCATCTACCTACTCCATCTCCCTTTCATGTCATCCCTTACCAACATCTATGAGCATAATGACATTTGACATGGCCATGAGATGACATCCATCTCTAGTGGGACTATCACCTTTCATGGAACTAGACACTTGAGTCCCTCCTATCCATATTCCCCTTCTCTTATCCAAAAAAAAAAAAAAAAAAAGTCAAAAGTCAAAAAAAAAAAGAGTAAAGAGAAATCCCTTCATCCAACGGTGAAAACCTGGTAAACAGGCACCCTGGATAGGTACCATGATGAAAACCTGATAAACAGGCATCATGTGTAGGTTTATCTTCTATGTCACTTACACTTGGGGGCACTTTGTCTCATCTACACTATCTATCCTATCATGTCATTTCTTATCATATCATGTCCATCCTACCTACCATATTTATCATCATACCCATATACTTATCATATTGAGTCCATTCATCCTCTCTTCCTCTTTTTGATCTTGATAAAAATATGGGGCAAAATGTTGAAACATGCTTTGGATATCTTTTGATATACCTCATCCTTCCAAACAAGCCTACCATTATCCTAGTGTCATAAGCTTTGTCATGAATAATCCTAAGTATTGTACCTAGAATGGGGCATGTTATTCCTATGCGACATAGTCTTTGGAGATCACATCCCTGCCCTCTTATCATGCATACATCCTTATCATTTTTTATCCATCCATATATCATGAGCCTTTTGTCCCTTATCCTATCACCCACCCTTTCATCCATCAATCACATCTATATCCTTGCACCTAGACTTGGTTTTCCCTTGTCATTGGTATCTAGCACAAAGGCTACCCAAATTGTCATCCATTGACATCTCAAAACATTTCGAAAATCCAAAAAAATCAAAACATTTTGAAAAAATCTAAAAAAAATAAATCAAAACATTTCAAAAATCCAAAAAATCAAAACATTTCAAGAATCCAAGCAATAAAATCAAACCAAATCACTTCAACGCATCAAGTCAACTTCTTCAAATCAATTTTTTCATCAAATTATCTAATCACATCGCTTCTTCTAATCAAATCCATTCTTCTAATCAATCACATCACTTCTTCTAATCAAACCCATTCTTCTAATCAATCTAATCATTACCATCAAATCAAATCATTTCTTCATCAATCCAATCAATCAAAATCATTCCAAGTAAATTATTCCTTAATTTAATTCAACAATCATCATCCAAATCTTCAAATCAAGCATCTTCAATCCTTCCAAGCAATAATCCAAATGCAAGTCAATCCTTAATCCATACCAACGAAGCTAATCAATCTTTCCAAATTATCCAATCACATCCTTTGGTCTTGATCCTAATCTTGTTGTAAACCCAATCAATCAGTCAATCATCCTTGTGTTGATCTAGGGATATATCGTTCCCCGCAATGACAACACTATCATCATCATCAATCAATCAATCAATTAATCTCGTGTTGATCTAGGGATATATCGTTCCCCACAATGACAACACTATCATTATCATCAGTCAATCAATTAATCATCATTTTATAGCTTGACAGGGGCAATACCTTGTTTGTTTTTGTATCATTTGTGCATGCTTGTGTGTTTTATCATTTCAATTGGCATTTGCATCAAATCTGAATCACTCCTAGCTAATATTCATATTTTGTATCTAGACAAGGTTGTATTATGTTGGGGCACGAGACACATCATCACCTTGGTCCTTATACCTTGGTGCATAACGTCTAGTGCTATATCAAACATATTATTGCTCACTTTATTGCAACATAACGTGTCATTTTTCTTTTTCATCTACTTCTTATCTTGTATCATTCATCTTATCCCTCCTTTATCATTTCATTCATTTCGAGAGAATATCCGTGTTTATGCAACCCGCCTATCCTCTCGAGGGGGTATCATCATCATTATCATATCCTATATCATCATCCCATTTCTTCATATCTTTTGCATCATCATATTCTTCTATCATCCCTTTTCTTCATTCATCTTATTCGTTACTTCCTTAAGTGGTTGGGACATCACTTTTTTTTCCTCTATCCATACCTTAACTTCTTTGAAATGATGTTACTCGACATAAATCTCACCATCTCAAATATCATCTCAAAGAGGGGAAAAATGTAGACACTCAAAATTGTCCCTATCATAACATTACCTAGTCGATACATGACCTTGAAAAACATTTGTAATATTTTACCCTAGGTCATTACATTATCTCACTTATCTCATTTATACCACTTAATCACCTTCCCAATTAATTAAATAAATCTCATTTATTTAATTAATTCCCTTTTCGCATGTCTCAAAATAATTCAAATTAAACATTTGAATTAATCTCTCACTTATTGTCATGTTGTAACATGTGTCACATGATTACAACTCTTGAGATGCATAAATAATTTAAATAATTTTATTATTTAAATTATGAGATTCTCACTCACATCCTATTTTTACTCTCATTCATTGTGTGTCATAAACATCTTTTCTTCTAAAATAAATAAAAGAATCTCCATTATTTCCTCACATCCTAATTTGAGTGTCATGTCATAACCCACTTAATGTGTGTCATAGACACTAAAATAAACTTTTAATCCTAGCCATACATATCACAAATTTGACTTTTAATCTTGGCCATCAAATCGAATCAACCTTCTCCTATAAATCAAGCCTTTCACCGGCCATTTGGGGAATCCTCTTTCAGCATCCTTACTCTGCCAAAATTTCTATCTATCTATTTTTCTTCTATTATCTTCATCTTATCATTATGCTACGAAAATGAGCAATCAACATATCAAATCATTCAAACCTTCAAAATCATGCATTCTCATGCAGGTGGAGAAGAGCAATGGAGATAAATAAAATCTAGCATGGAGATCGGTTTGCTTTGCTTTCTTGTTTTGATTTTCATGCTTGCTTGTACTCTATTGTGCTAGTTAGGGTTTTGATATCTTGCTATTCTAGTTTTATATCTGATTTTCCCTAACTACAGTTGGAAAAAATATCATTATTTTATCATCACTTGGAGGGAGGTTTTTGTTTAAATCCCCAAAGCCTAGCTATTGGGGATTATGGATGAATCCAAAATAAACCATCCAACATCAATCAACAAGAAATGGAGATATTAATTGAACAATGGCTGGAAGAAGTCCAAGAAAATATCATAATATAAATAGCAGGTCAGGTTTTGGAAGAAAGAACGGGACTGGAGGATTACTCATATCATAAGTAGGAGTCCTCTAGGGCAAAAAAGAGGAGGATATCTAAGACTATATTAGTAGAGAAAAATGAGGAAAGGGAGGCTGAAAAACAAGCATCTAACATAACATTATTTGAAAAAGTAATGGAAATATTTTCAAAGGAGGTTAGGAGAAAGGAGGATAAGGAAAGTACAACTACTAATCTAAGAGAGGTCGCTTTTTTTAATAGTGAATCTATATTAGGAAGCCAAGGAAAGGACATGGAGGAGTTTGTTGAATCAGACTCAAGACAAGATTGTGATGACATTTTACTTGAAAGATTCATTGACATATTGAAAGAAGGTAAAAGACAATCTATTACAAAGGGATCAGATGTTACTCAAAGTAAGCTTAGAGGGGAAATTCTAAAGGAGAAACAACTAAGTAGAGAAGACGATGAGCCACATTATGGAGAATTGGTAGCCTTAAGGGAAACCAGTGAAATGACCCCCCAAAAGCAGATCAGGAGTATGGGCATGAAAGACAAATTGGATTTGAAAATGGGACAAAAATCATATTTTGATTTGGTGAACATAAGCAGCCTCAATATCAGAAGTAGGAAATCAGCAAAACTAATGGAGAAATAAATTGAATCAAGACCTCACTTGGTACCTCTTAAAGACAACTATAAGTAGTTGAGAAACGAGAAAAATTGCAAGGTCAATAAGGGGGGGGAATAAAGGTAAGGAACCCGAATGGGACTATTATCCTTCTAAGGAGATCAACAATCAAAAGACATCAAACCTAAAAGAGATTAGTTTAGTGGATAACAAAATTCTAGGGGAGGATGTCAAGGGGGGGTTATTTCCACTTACTAATATAAATAGGAAAAATATTATTGAAAGGCTAGGGAAAGAGAATATGTTGATAAAAAATTCCAAGAAAGTCCAAAGTCCACCTCTCTCACCTAGACTTAAGGCAGTGTATGAGCTCTTTGTAATGGTAGAGAACAACACAATATCAGAAAAGGATAATGAGAAAGAGAAGATAAAACTTGCTTTTATAGACAAATTTCTGGATCCAGATTACTTAGAGGAGGAGGAAAGGATTGAGGTATTGGAAGGATTGTCACTCTCAGAGGCTTTGGATAAGGAGAAGTCACATTGCAATCTAAATAGAGATAATCAACTAGAAGAATCGGAGATACCTTCTCTATCTCCAAGTAAGTCTAAGGTGTTTAACTTTAACTTGGGGATTGAAAGATCAATATCAAATAAGATGTCTCCAGATTGTGGGGAAAAGTACAAGAAAGGAAAAGGACGCAAATCTTCATCTTTTTTAAGGTTTGAAGAAGGTGAGGAATTTGATCAAACCAAAATCACAGACTATATGCATGTAGGGAAGGGGAAGTTCCTTCCCAAGGAGAAATGAAGGTCATATCGTGGAATGTTAGGGTCTTGAATGCTCCTAACAAGCAACATTTGATCAAATGTTGCATTTTTTCCTTCAAAGATGATATTGTCATGTTGCAAGAAAAAAAATGAATGTTGATCAAATGATAAAATTTAATAGATCAATAGGAAGTTGGGATATGGAATTTGAAGAGGCTATTGCAACCTCGGGTGGGCTGGCAATTATGTGGAATCCACGAAGAGTTGATTTTAACAAACTGGAAGGAAGAACCAATTGGATTGGTGGAACTATAAAAAGTCTAAATTCTAACTTGAAATTCTCTATTTTAAATGTTTATGGTCTAATCCCCACAAAGAAGAAACTAGAAGTATGGGAAGAGATCAGCAATAGATTTGGGATTTGGGCAGAAAAGAACTACATTATCGGAGGATACTTTAATTCCATCATTCATCTGTCAGAGAAAAGTGGGGGGTTACAAAGAGAATATCAGCCTCAGTTAGACTTCAAAAACTGGGTGTTAAAAAAAAATCTCTTAGAAATTGAGTTGGAGAATGGAACCTTCACATGGAACACCAAAAGAATGGGATTTAGCAACATAGCTGAAAAATAGATAGGTTCTTTTATAAAGGAGATTTAACCACCTTCCCATTTGATTTCAAAGCTTCCATTTCTCCAACATCAGGTTCGGATCATTATCCTATTCAGCTGGAAATTGTGGGAGTAAACAAATTGTTGCAATGCCCAATCAAATTTGAGAATATGTGGTTGAAAGACGAGGAGTATGTGAAAATTATTGAACAATGGTGGAAGGAATGTCATGTTGAAGGATCTAAAGTTTTTTGCTTCATGACCAAATTGAAGAAAATTAAAAAAAACCTTCTTTTCTGGAACAAAAATCAGTTTAATTTTTTTTTTGATTCTAAATGCACAATAGAGAAAAAAATTAAAGACCTCAATGAACAAGTCATCCAACAAGGCATGAAATCAAAGATGCTTTGCAAGGAAAAGGAGCTCTTAAGGGCTTATGATGACATTCTGGCCAAAGAAAAGATTTTTTGGAGGCAGAAATCAAGAGAGATTTGGTTGGAAGAAGGGGATAAGAACACAAAGTTCTTCCATAACAGTACAAAACAAAGGAGAAGAACTCATAGAATCCAAAAATGAAATGATGATAATGGGAAAACCTTAGAAGATCAATTTTAGATCTGTTGATAGTGTTTTTATGCACTTCTCAACATAGGTAATGCATAGGTGCATCACCTCTCTTGAAAGACAATCTTCCACAATCAAATTGCAGAACACTATCCCAAGCTCTCTCGGATGTCAGGTCTTGACAGTGCTTGGAATATCTCAGTTGATTTACGTGATTTGCTGGAATCACAAGGTGGACTTACAGATGAGGTACAAAGTGGGGGAGTTGGATCTGCAAATGGAGTTCTTAAGATGGGAGAGTTGTTGAGCATTTGCTGCAGGTTCAAACAATAGTCTAGAACTCCATTTCAACATCAGATTTAGCTTTATAATGTGCAATGAACCTTGCCTAAGGTTACTTATAAAAAAATTGAAAAAGGGAAGGGAAGAGAAGAGAAAATGTTCCTAGATCTGAAACTATGAATGAATAGTGATCATGGAGGCTGCTACAGTAGACAAACTCCCTAAACTGGGTTTTGCTTGGCCAAGAGGATCCTACAGTTACACAAAACCAGTGCAATCTTCTAAGGACTGTAGATTTTTAGTTTGCATACACACATCATGGACATGCAAATGAACTAAGTTGTAACAGTCAAATAAAGAAGCCCAGGCTAACTTTGCACAGTAGCTTGTCATCAACGAGTGCCAAAAGTATGGGCTGGAAATTCATCAAATACTGAAACAACAATCACCATCACCACTTCCATTCAAGAAACTATAACTAAAACTAACTTGGAAGGTAGAACCATGCACAAATAATGAGAAAATTCAAAAGTAACACGCATAGATCATGCAATGCTGCTTTCTATTGTTGCAAAATATTTTTATAACAGCTCTCCAACACTTACAAATGAGGGGAAGACCCCTATTTATAGTTTACCAAAGCCCAAATGAATGGATATGATTGAGTTATATTATGTGGCTCAGATTCAATTACATTAGGGCTTCACCTACCCCACAATACTCAGTAATTTAAAATACATCTTTGTCTTTTCCCTATTCTATCTTGTAGTGGCTAGTCACTATAGCAGTTTTATCTTCTAGTTGATTTCCCTTTTACTGTAACTGAAATTGACTAAAAGCCACCTTCTCTCGATGGAATTTCAGCATTCCTCATTGGATCAAATGGTTCTATTGATGGACCCATGGTAGGCTCCTTGAAACCGGAAATGAGAGGCCGAAATGTTGTTTTAGGAATGTTGATTTAAAAACGGTGAACAAAGAATGGAACTCCAGATGGTATTTTCAGGCCACAATTTTGGAATTTTAAAGTTCTAAGGAGGATAAGACCCCATTTTAGCATCTGGGTCAAAGTCCGTTTTTGATTTGGAGGTGCGCTTGTACGTTCCCGAAACGTGAGGCCGGAATGCCGCTGTAGGAATGTTGTTTTGAAACGGTGAACAAAGCACGGAACTCCAGATGGTATCTCCCAAATGAAAATTTGGAATTTGAAAGTTCCAAGGAGGATAAGACCCTATTTTAGCATTTGGGTCGAAGTCCGTTTTTGATTTGGAGGTGAGCTTGTACATTCCGGAAACATGAGGCCGAAATGCCGTTGTAGGAATGTTGTTTTGAAACGGCGAACATAGCACGGAACTCTGGATGGTATCTACCGGCTGCAAATTTATAATTTGAAAGTTTCAAGGAGGATAAGACCCCATTTTAGCATCTAGGTTGAAGTCCATTTTTGATTTGGAGGTGCGCTTGTACATTCCGAAAATGTGAGGCCAAAATGCCGCTGTAGGAATGTTGTTTTGAAACGACGAACAAAGCACAGAACTCCGGATGGTATCTCCTAGCTACAAATTTGAAATTTGAAGGTCAAGGAGGATAAGACCCCATTTTAGCATCTGGGTCGAAGTCCATTTTTGATTTGGAGGTGTGCTTGTACATTCCGAAAATGTGAGGCCGTAATGCTGCTATAGGAATGTTGTTTTGAAATGGCGAACAGAGCATGGAACTCCAGATGGTATCTCCCGGCTGCAAATTTGGAATTTGAAAGTTCAAGGGAGGATAAGACCCCATTTTAGCATCTGGATCAAAGTCCGTTTTTAATTTGGAGGTGCGCTTGTACATTCCGAAAACGTGAGGCCGGAATGCCACTATAGGAATGTTGTTTTGAAACTACGAACAGAGCACGGAACTCTGGATGGTATCTCCCATCTAAAAATTTGGAATTTGAAAGTTCTAGGGAGGATAAGACCCCATTTTAGCATCTGGGTCGATGTCCATTTTTTATTTGGAGGTGCACTTGTACGTTCTGGAAAAGTGAGGCTAGAATGCCACTGTAGGAATGTTGTTTTGAAATGGCGAACAAGGCACAGAACTCCAGATGGTATCTCCCAGCTACAAATTTGGAATTTGAAAGGTCAAGGGAGGATAAGACTCCATTTTAGCATTTGTTTTGAAGTCCGTTTTTGATTTGGAGGCGCGCTTGTACGTTTCGAAAACGTGAGGCCGAAATGCCGCTATAGGAATGCTGTTGTAGGAATACAGTTTTGGAATTTTCAAAACTTCCTGAAACTTAATAAAACCTTGTCAGTTCACTTAGGCACCAAAAAAACATCCAAAATCCATAGGAAATCTATCGCCAAAGTCAAAGAATGAAGGAAAAAGTGAATTGAAGATGGCCGAAAAAAAACCCAAGACATTTTTTATTTTAGGGGCAAAATATGGTCAGCCAAAAATGAGACTTTGAAGGGCACCTTGAACAAATAGGACAAAAAAATGAGGGCAACGCAAAACCAGACGGGAGCAAAGAAGCCCGCTGGGAGCGAAAAAAGAGGGTCCCTGCCAACGGTGGGGCGTGTGTACAAAATATGCACAACAAGATCCAAAAATAGATAATTCAATTTTATTCAAATCTTCTTAAAAATTATGAAGGTTCACATGTTGTAGCTCAACAAGAAATGTTGGTGGATATCCCTAGGCTGATTTCAGAGGAAGATAATTAGATGTTGAAGGAAAAATTTACGGAGGAAGAGATACAAAAAGCACTAAATCAACTCCATCCTGACAAGGCCCCAGGCTCAGATGGATTCCCAACAAGTTTTTTCTAGAAGTGCGGGCCAATTTTGGGTTCAGAAATGACTGAAGCATTAGAAGCAGCAAGATCATCAGGAAGATTTTTGAGAGAAATCAACAACACTTTTGTTGTTTTAATTCCTAATAGCACTATATCTAGATGAATTTAGACCAATATCACTTTGCAACACAATATATAAGGTCTTGACATAGACCCTTGCAAATAGATTGAAAAAGATATTGCAAAAAATTATAGGAGAAGAACAGACAGGCTTTGTTCCGGGAAGATCCATCTTTGATGGAGTGATAATTTCTCAAGAAGCAATTCATTCTATTCAAAAAACTAAGTAGCCAAGTATGATCATAAAAATTGACATCAAAAAGGAATATGATAAAGTAGACTGGAGTTTTTATCTAATTGCGTGGAAGGATTTGGGTTCTGCAAATCATGGATAAACCTATTATTTTACTATATTTCTACCTCTAAATTCTCCATCCTGATCAATGGGAATCCATGTGGTTTTTTTGAAACTTCAAGAGGAATCAAGCAAGGAGACCCACTCTCCCCCTTCCTTTTTATCATCATGGCTGAAGCTCTTGGTAGGGAGTTATGCAACCTTCAAAGATCTAGTTCTATTAGAGGAGTGGAGGTGACATCTTCGATTTAGCCAATCAGACATCAACAGTTTGTAGATGATACAGTTCTCTTTGGGAAAGGTTGTAGAGGAGAGGCCTTACAAATGAAAAGGTTGCTATCAATATTTGACAAGGCCTCAAGACAAGTAGTCAATAAAGAGAAGTCATAGATTTTCTTCTTTCATGTCAAAAGATGAGCCCAAAACCAAATATTAAGGTTATTAGGTTTTAAGGAATTTAGACTTCCTTTTACTTACTTAGGGATACGAGTAGATAAATCCTTGAGATCTTCTTCAGCCTAGAAACCAATCAGGGAAAAGATTGATAGGAGAATGGAGACATGGAAATTAAATTGGTTATCATGGGCAGGGAGAATTATAATGTTGAAAGCAACTCTATTAGGCATTCCCATTTATCTAATGTCTCGCATTTCAATGCCAAGCAGAGTCTACATGGACCTGATGAAAAATTTGAGAATTTTTTTCTGGCAAGGCACAGACACAAAAAAGAAGTTTGCACTGATTGCATGGGATAAGATTTGCAATCCAATTGAGCACGGTGCCATAGGTATCAAAAATCAGTTATGGCAAAATAAGGCACTAGGGGCTAAGCTATTTTGGAAAATTCACAAGGAACAACACCTCAAATGGGTTAGGATCATTAGAAGCAAATACCTCACAAAATTAAACTGTGAAGAGGCATTAAGAGTCACACATTTTCCTAGGGGGTCTCGTATTTGGAAATTTATTGCTAAATCTAGTGATATTATACTTAACCATATTTCATTGAATATAAAGGATGGGAAGAAAGCATTATTTTGGAATGACTCATGGGGAGGTTACCCCATTATCAGTAATATGATGGACACAAATAAAATTAGCCAAATTTGTTCAGCCAAATGGGGAATTCATGTAAGTGACTACATTACATTATTAGATGATAACCAAGATTGCAAATGGGAGTGGAAACAATTTGAAGACTTTGATATACCATTGGTGGAGATTAATAACCTCAGATAAGTATTAAAGGATAGATTTATTCTGCTTAAGCAAGGAGGGGATGAGATTATTTGGAATGGATCAAAATCAGGCTAGTATAATGTGAGGGATGGCTATGAAATAGCATATGGGCAGCAAGAAAGAACCAAAACCCAGTTACCTATCCAATTATGCTAGAATAGAGTGTGTATGACAAAGGTTGGCATCTTTACATGGGCGAAATTGCAAGGTAAAATTTTGACAGCAGATTGGTTTAAAATAATTGGATATTAGGGCCCTTCAAGATGCTCACTATGTTACAATAGTGAGGATAACGCCAACCATTTGCTTCTAACATGCCCCTTTCCCCTTGAATGTTGGTGATGGATTTGTGCTAAACTTGGTTGGATATCAGCATTACCAAATGATATATTAACACTATTCAAATCTTGGCCAACTCTTTTTAGGGACAACTTGTGTGGAAATTTATGGATTATTTCTCCTTCAATTTTTATATGGGAACTACGGAAGGAGAGAAATAGGAGAGTATTCCAAGGGAAACCCATGGACATAGAAATTCTTATGAATAAGATCAAATTTTTCATTGTGGAAACAATGAACTCGAGAATTCATGCCCAAAGAAACAAATTAAAATTCTATATAGGCTAGGATGATAGTATGTTCAAGAACTAGTTTGGTCTAAAAACTCCTCAATTTATTGGGAAAGGTTGTCAAGTCAACAAACTAAATAGAGAAAATTATAAATGGAGACCTCCAAATATTGGTTGGTTCAAACTAAATTTTGATGGAGCATCCAGGGGGAATCTAGGTGCATCAAGAGCAGGTGGTGTGATTCACTCTTGGCAGGCAAAAACTATTGCAAGATATTCAAAACCATTGGAGATTGATACAAACAATATGGGAGAATTTAAGGCTCTAGTGGCAGGGCTATCCATTTGCATAGAATTTAATTTGGCAAACATAGAAATTGAAGGGGATTCGGCTATTGTGGTAAATGCGATAAGAGATAAGAAAGTGTTGAGCTAGAAATTACAATCTTTACTAGATTTAGCAATAAACCCGATGGATAAGTTTGAAAATGTAACGATTAACCATACTACAAAGAAGGGAATACAATGGCAGATGCATTGGCACTTATGGGAGCTGATGGATCGACTCTTAAATAGTTAAATCCATGATGAGAAAGGATAGATTTAAGGTTTCATATTATGATTTTGATTTTGTTCAGGATAGCTTTAAGGTTTCATGTTTTGATTTTGTTGAGGATATCTTTAAGGTTTCATGTTTTGATTTTGTTCAGGATATCTTTAAGGTTTCATGTTCTGATTTTGATCTTCTCATGGAAGCCATGATTCTACTTGTTTTATCTTTTGTTGAGGCTTCAAGTCTTCTAAATCCTTACTCTTTTAATTTTAATACAATCTCGTCGGCTTCAACCCCTTATTTATAAAAAAAATAAAAAATTAGGTATTAAAGTAAATAATTTTAAAATATTAAACACACTTATTACAATATTATTTTTATGTTAACTACTCCACCATGAACAAAGATAGAGATATGAACTTGTATTTCTCTTAGAGGCAACAATGGTTGCGCACTTGGTATGATATCCATGTGAAGAATGCCCATAATGCTTTCCAGCCCCAACAGAATTGCCCACCCAAAGTATTGCCTTTTTTTTTCCCTTCCCACTACAATTTTCCCATCCTGATATTTTGAAGCATTCATTCCGCCCCTCTATGTATCATAGCAGAATCACATAAATTTCCACCTTCCTCCCCTTAAAGGAACTTGAAGTGGGTCTCCAAAATGCCCCTTCCTATAACACCCACACTCTTGCATTTATCTTGATTTTCTGCTCTCTTTCCATGCAACTGTAAATTAAGTTAAAAATAATAACTCTCTTTTGCATTTTAAATAAATGATGCATGATTCATCCCTCATCATTCACAATCCATTGACACATTATAATTGATATCATCTCTTGGGGTAATTAAATTTCTAATGCCTCCTAACAATAAAATAATACAACACTTATTTTTATCCTCAAGATCATGTAAGTGTGTTTGGGGTTTAAAAAATGCTTGTAAATTATTAATCCAATTTGAAATGTGAATGTAGATTTTTACCAGATTTCAATGTGAGAACAAACAATATAGACAAAGAGAATAAAAAAATAAAATATCTATAATCAAATTCTTCAACAAAGCATCATGTAAAACCACTTAAGTTAGTAGTTTAAAAGATTGAACCTTTGAAGATAGAAAAAGACCTGCACAAAAAGTTAGCCGAAAACAAAAAAATAGTGAATTCTATAGAAAAATAAACAAAAATCAAATTATTTGGATATTTATAATAAGCTTTAAAAAACACATACAAAATTTATGCTCAATTAAAGTTTCAAAATAAAAAGTTGACTTTGAACAAATATGCCCAAATTTTGAAGTAAAATTATCAAGTTTTACCTTCAGCAACATATCCACCTATGAACCAACTGTCTAATTCCTATAAAATTTTCAAAAATTCAATTTGTTGAAAAAAGGTTATGGCACTTTGAATAATAGGTGCTTTGTACAAAATTTGAATGGGCGAGAGCTAGTTCTTAAGCCCCTTCTTCAGTGTCCCTTGGTTGAGTAGGTGACCAGTACTTGTGTGTAGGGGAGCTGAATTTAAGCCTCTATGGGTTGATTGTGACCAAGAACCTATTCCTCATACAACTAGGGGCTTTAAATTATCCTTAGCCATGAACAAGGCTCAAATAATTCAAAAAAATAAAAAAAGTATGCTAGACCCATATACCCCATGTTCTTATAGAAACTTACAAATTTTAAAATTTATAAACTACGATGTAATAAACCAAAATTTCAAAATTATTAAAATTATCAACTCTAATGGAATTGGAGGCAAATTCAAAAGCTTATATATCATATTTAAAACAATGAATTTTAAATGATTATGAAATAGCGTTAAACTACTATGTGTTGCTCATAGATTTATAACAGGTATAAATCATGATTAAATCAAATTTTTTTAGGCTCAAAAACCCTGAATGATCCTTGTGGATTTTTGGCTCAAAAATCCAATAGAATTTGCATCAATTTTGCAAAGAAAATCCACTAGTGTGTTGCAGATATACATAATTTGTTATGTATATAACATGGTTTCCTTAGAGAAATGAATATATACCATGTATCTTATGAAAGATGACATATTATATATATATATTAAAAATCAAACCTTGCACATATACCTTCCTGTGTGTATATGGAAAAATTATGAATATATGTCTTTGTCCCATGTCGTGTATATCTTGCAAACACTATGTAATTATACAAATACACTAAAAAATATATACACACTAGTGGATTAATAAGATATGGATATAAGAAGGTTTAATCATGTGCTAATTAAGTTAAAACTAAACCCTTATTTACAGTTTTTGGTAAATCAATAAACTATTATTTATAGTGGGTACATGAGTAAACCCTTACTTATAGTGGGTACATGAATAAACCAAGTAAGTATCAATCTCAGTTCAGTAAATACCTTGATAAAGGAATAGAGCCTGAAGGTGTAGAAGAAATGTAAAAGAAGCTGCATGCTACCATTAGGGCATATTTCGGCTGTGAAACATACAAAAACATGTTCAGAAGGGGCAAAAGAAGTAAGTGTTTGACTGGAGACATTAGCTCATCGTTGTTCATAGCCAAATGAATTGCTTATGCTAGGAATAAATGTATACCACTTGGTTTTGGGAACCCCTTAAGCAACTTAATTAGTTGATATTATGCTAGGAATAATTGGTTGATAAATAAATAGGTAATGAAGAAAAAGTGATACACCTTGAAACATCATTACCATTGCCTATTTTGAGTCAACAACATTTTGCCTTCACCCTCCCAAGTTTTGTATCTGGGGCCAGTTACATTGGCTACAACTAGCCCAATATATATTCTGTAATGAAACCCTTGGGATGCATGCACCATCGATAGTTTATTTAGGTGAGAACTGGTTAGTTGCTTCCTTTCTTTAATAAAATTCCCCATTTTAAAGTCAAGTGTCAATTGTGAATCCTTCATTTTTTTTAAAAAAATTATAGGCATTAGATAGTTGGTTCATAGGTGGATATGTTGCTGAAGGAAAAAAATGATAATTTTACTCTAGAATTTGGGCATTGTTGTGCACTTTTTGCACACATGCCCCACTAAGAGAAGGGACCCCTTTCTTGCTCTTTTTTTCTTTCATTCTTGGTCTTTTGGCCCTTTGGTTTTTGAGGATCTGCTTGCTTGGGCATGGGCTTGGATGTTTATCCTGCTTACGTGGACTATCCCCTTATGATATTTATTGAAAAACTTTAGTTTTGGACTCATTCTATGTTTTTCACTACTCTCGGGAAAATCCACTCCTAGCGGAATTCCCTGGTTTCCTTGAAAACTCGGTGACGGTTGCTATTCAATGTGATATGAAGAATTTGGTCCTTTCCAAAATTTGGTCATGACCGGATTTCTCTGAGGGTTCGCTGCCTTGTCGAATTCCCAGGTTTTGGTTTGACCTGTGTTGTTGACTGCACTAATGCTCGATTGTATGATTTATGCGGTGGGTATTAAATTGTTTATTTTGGGAGTTTTATGCCATTAGAGTTTTATTGCTTGCTTTATATTGGTTTGGAGTGCTTGATCCTAAGTGTTGTTGTTGGATTGTGCATTTGGGATTGAGGTCAATTGTTGTGGTTGGGTTTTCTGGAAGCCATTTGCACTCTGCTCAAACTTTAAGGTTTCTTGCCAGCTTTTGTTATTTCAACTTTCTCTGTCCTCATGGTATGTACATGATGATTTATTTCTTTTAATGAATGAATTAAATTACTTCATGATCTGTGTGTATGTGTTATGAGTTAGAGTGTTGATATGGTAGGGTTTGGTGATTGATGCTAGGTTTTTTTGTTTTCGTTTTGTGTCCCTTCATGTGGTTTGTGTTGAATTGCCTTTGCTTATTGAGTGTGCATGCTTCTTTGGAATTTTGGGTGTGCTTGGGGTTTGAGTTCCTACATGTTTGGGCATTGAATATTTCGAAGCTAGGGGTTATCCCATTCTATTTGAGTATCAATCTCAAGTGAGTTTTTGAGCTTGTCTTTCGATTGCAGCATGAGGTAGCTTGCTGGTATGGGCCATAGAAAACCTTTTGTAAACGTTACGAACAAATGAGTTGAACCCAGGCTTATCTTGCGTGCTCATGGCAGAATTTCAGGGTTTCGTGCCCAGGGCATCACCAGTCCCTCATGATTTACCTTAGGGTGAGTTTTGAATTTAAGGATGATCTATGGGAGGTTCAAATCAAGATGGTTTCAAGCTCTAGATCCTCAAATTTGTGATCATTTGATCAATTTGAGTGAGGTCAAGAGAAAACATGGATATTCGGGTTTTCAAAGTCTTCACAGAATTCCTTCTCTATCGGAATTCCTCGACTTTCCGTTCTCTCTTTGTTTTCCCGAAAGATGCAATGATCTGGATTTCTGCTTGCCTCAAGGATTTCCTCCACCTTCAGATTTCCTCGGTTTGTCCATCACCTTGTCAATTTCCCGAAACTGGGTTTAAATTGTGAAAATTGCATTAGCTTCACAAAAATTCGTGCCTTCGAGATTTTCCTGGAATTTCTTGGTTCCTTCATTTTCCCGGAGTTTGTGAATTATTGTCATTTTCGTGGATTTCCGTCCCTGGTGGATTTTCCCGAAGTTTTAATGAAAATGAAGAATCAAGAGATTGCATGAAATTTTGCTTGATGATTATGCATTTGATGATCAACTTGGACTTATTTTAAGATGTACCATGTTGTTTCTTGGTTAATGATGGTCGATTAAGTGATTATTGGATGCTTTTGTGCTTATTTTGCTAAAATCCGCTTGGTTGGGAATTTTCCAAAATTCCTCTCTAGCCTAGATTCTGCGGGAGGGCTAGAAAACTGAACTTTGAGATTGTTAATTTTTATGAGGTTTTCGAGCATGTTGCTTATCACGGGACTTGTATTGAAGATGAATTTTTCATTTGTGATTAATTATCTTGTGTTCCATGTGATCTTTATTATTGTTTCTTTGTTGAATATTGGTTGAGTCAGGTAAGGTGATGACAAGTGGAACCAAGGGTAGAGTGGTGGATCCAAGTGCGAAGGGGTCTTCCATTTTTGAGGCAGAAAGAATCAAGATGGATATCAAAAGAAGAATTCCAAAGAGCAATTTGTCCTCCATCTGGTTGGGGGTCACTGTTACAAATGTTAGATTGTGGGATTATGAAGAGTTCAAGAGAAGGATGGCATCACAAGACCTTCCTCTGCTGGCCAAAAGGACATTGGAATCAGGATTGGTGCATGTAGTTGGATTTCCTCCTACAATGCAGTGTTGTGAACTGGTGCTTGAATGTGCACGACACTATGACAGAAGTACACAAATGATAGTTGGTACCCAAGGGAGAATTGTGGAAAATCTAAATCCTGTATCTATAGCCTAGACCTTTGACATGCCTAACAGGTCTCATGTGGTGGATTTTGACATGGATGTGGCAAAGAAATTCTATGAGGAATATACCATAAAATCCCAGCAATTCATTAATTCTTGTTTGGAAAAACCTAAGTCCCACTTCTCCAACTTGCCCAAGCAGTTGGTCAGAATTAAATTTAGGAAGGAATACTATGATGTTATCACACTCCTCAATAGAGTGGTGGGATTGAAAAGTGTGGGAATGTTTGAGAATTGGATGTTCCATGTCATTGCTAGGATGGAACATGGTATAGACTGCCACTGGACAGGCATTGTAAGTGCCATGATTCATGAAAAAATGTGTAATGTCCTATAGACTAAGATTTTCAAAATGACTTCTTACATGTTCTATGCTTTAGCTAGGTTCCACCTATACAACAAATTGAGCACAAAAGGTATGTTTGCACAAGATTTAATTTATGAAGTTTACACTCAACTACACCTAGGTAACTCGAGCTACAAAAGGGTGAGTTATGAATTCACCATGTGCATCACTAGGTTGCTCCAAGGTGCAAAGCATGTCTAGATGTCAGACAATTCCAAGGAGTTAATTAAGAGGTTTGGAGCTTGGTTTATCCAGTTCCCCACCTTTTCATACTAAAGAATTGATGGCTGTCAGAGGGCTCCATACAAACTCCCTAGGTACCCTACGGATCATGTTGAACTCCTGGAGGTCACAAGATAGATATGTGACTTTGATGTAATTGTGAAGAGGGAGAAGCACAAGACCAGTTTTGGTGGTGATTTTCCTTTGAGGATAAGGAGTGATGAAGCCTACCCTTCTATCAACTCAACCCATGCTTCTAAAGAGGAAATGAGTACCTTGAATCTTCATTTCCACTCCAAGAGGTCCAGGTTTGATATAACCAGTGAAGCACAAAAGAAGGCTAGCAGAGAATACAATCACAGGATGGAATAGAAGACTATTGGGCCAACATCAGTGATGAGTTTGAAGTGAGAAAGAAGAAGTTCTCCAGGTTACCAGTCAAATTGGTATGATTATATAACATAAGGGTTGTTCCTGATCAGGTTGAGGAGGATGGGAATTTGATTCAAGGTCATAACTTTGAGGTTGTGAAGGATAAGCTAGATGGAGAGGTTGATTAGCTGGAGGAAGAGAAAACAAAGGTGGAACAAGTCATGAATCCAGTAATCAAGTATACCAAGTTATGTCTCAAGAACAAGATGTTGGAGTTAGAGAGTGAGGTTGTGCAATGCATCTGTGATCTTATGGGATACTTGGATTCTCACTCTACTACTAAGGAATCACCTGAATAGGACCCCAAAGGAAAAACCAAGGTGGTCTCTCCTTTTAATATAAAACTTGAATATGTTCAAGTAGAGGGGACAAAGGTGGAACAAGTCATGACTCCAGTGATCAAGTATACCAAGTTATGGTTCAATAAAAATATGTTGGAGTTGAAGAGTGAGGTTGTGCAATGCACCTATGATCTTATGGGAGACTTGGAGTCTCACTCTACTACTAAGGAATCACCTGAGTAGGACCCCAAAGGAAAAACCAAGGTGGGCTCTCCTTTCAATATAAAAATTAAAGATGTTCAGGTAGAGGAGGTAGGAGAAGCAGAGAAATAAAGAAATCCTATAGCCAAGAAAAGGAAGCGTGTCTCAAGGAGAAAGAAGGCTAAAAGAGATGAAGGAGAAAATGAAGAGGCAAGTGTCCCTTCACCTAAAAAGAGGAGGATTGTGAAGTTGTCACAAAAGGAGAAGGGAACTTCTAAAGTAGATGAAGAGGGTGGAAAACCTGTGGTAGAGGTAGAGAGCTCGAGGGAAAATACATAGGTATATACCAAGAGATCAAGGACTCCTTTTCCCAAGGATGTTGCAATAAAAGGAAACATTTCCACGATTGCTCCTATCACTGAGCATGAAGACATCCCTCCTCTTCATGAGACTGGAAATGTGCTAGACAAACCAAAATGTTCTGAAGATCCCCAAGACTATGGAGAGGAGGAATTCAAAGAGGGTGATCTCTACAATGCTGAGGCAGAAATAGATAAGGTTTTGCAGTCTCCTCTGGTGGATTGTGAGGATTAACCTATAGGAGGTGAAGAGGATAGACCTCTTCCAAAGGAAGAAATTCTAGCTAGGACTCCTTCACCAATGCATGAGAAGGAGGGGCACAATAAGGAAAAAGAGGATTCAGTTAGGGAGATCCCCGAGGAACCAAGTATGGAGGAAAGTGTGCCCAAAGTTCAATAGGAAGAAGATGGACATAAAAAATTACAATTAGAATATACTGTTTCGGGCTGGTTGGATAAAGAATTGAAGAGTAAAAAAATTTTGGTGGATGGTACTCCTAATTGGGATGAACTATTTGAAAAAATTGGAAAGGGGAAGACAAAGAAGAAAGCCAAAATCATTTATACGATTAAGAGAGATGAAGTGAATAACAAGGTAGTCCACATTGCTACTCCTGCTCCTGACAAGGATAGAGATGAGGTGAATACAAAGGATTATAGTGTGGAGACTATCAATCTAGAGCATGCTTCCATGGAGCAAGATATTGAAGAATATGAAGGCTCCAGTGCTGTAATTCTTGGGAGATTGAGGAAGGAGGTGCAGATCAAGACAAAGTTGCAGAAATAAAATGATAAACTTAAGAGATATTTGCAAGATTTGATGAAATCCTTGCAATACATCAGTTCTTCCTCATCTTTTGCAGACTTCCCACCTCAAGAAAAACAATATCAGAGTTGGAAAGAATGAAAAAGACCACACATGCTACAAACGAATGGTTACAGGGGGTGCAAACCAAGGGAGATGATTTTATCAAAGACATGCTCTTGACTATAGGAGATGCAATGAGGCTATTAGATTGGCTAAGGAATGAGTTGGTTCAGGATAAGGTAGATGTAGATATCTTGTTGCAAATGACAAATGCTATCATGGAATACACTGAAGATAAAGATAAATGATGGAATTTTTCCTTCCTCAAGAATCATAGAGCCTTGGGAATGGTTTGAAATTTTGCTGATAAGGCAAAAGGATTTGAAGAAGATATATAAAAAAGGAAGGCAGATTGAAGACACCTTGATTGAAATCTACAATAAGTGTATTTTATTTTTTGAAGTGATGATAGGGAGAAAGAAATTTACGCTAAAGCATCTTAGCCTGCAACAGTTGAGAAAATGGTGGCGAGATGTGTATTCTTCGGTCAATGAGGGCCCTATCATTGAACATCAGTTGGGTGACATAGCAACTTACATTGTAGTTATTGAAAGATATCAAATAAATAAGGTAGATTGGGATAAAGTGGTGAAGTAGTCAAGAGATGATATCGAGTCCCTTGAGAGGAGAACTAGGTTTTTACCTATGCTACCTATTGCCAACTTGGAAAAGGTATTTTTCATGGTGCAGGATAAGGTGGAGCGTGCCAAGGACAAAGGGGGGAAGTAGTTAATGCAATGCTACATTAGAATTTGTGCTTCCCCATTATTTATCCTTTTCCTTTGCATGCATTGGACCGAGCTTTGCTGGAGACCCCAGGCCGACATAGATGAAATTGGTGCATTTAATGCCAATTTCATGTTATTTTGAATTTATCTTGACCGACCTATTGTGTGGCCATTTATTATTTTAAACCCTAATTGGGCTGACATATCTTGGAAGTTTCTATAATTTTGGCATTATGCCTCATTTGTAGGGGGTAGTTAGGAAATTTGACATTGGAGTGAATTGTGATAAGAGTAAGCATTAGAGTTAGAATTTAATTTATCTTTTCAAGTAAGTGTTGTAATAGAAGACTGGAATTGTTGCCACTTTGGATGATTTAATACAAGTAAATACATTGTGATTTGGTGCCTTTCTTGTGTTGAGTTTTATATGGCATTTTTCTTTATATTCTCTCTTTGAAATTGCTTAAGTTTATTTGATGTTAGATGATTTGATGATGTTTAGGGTTTTATTCTTGAAGTGTTTGCAATAATCTCTAGTCCATACATTTTGTAGTTAGTTGATTGTTAGCTGCTTTGCAAAGTTAGCTTGGACTTAAAATCATGCTTAGTTCAATTATGAATGCTTGTTCATTTCAATTGCAATAGGGTTGTCTTGAATTTCTATTGATAGTCTGAAAATATTTAACATCTTAGAAGATTGCACTATTTCTATAAGATTGTAGATTTATCTGGGTTGAACAAGAGTCAGTTTATTAAGGATTTGTCCATTTCGAGCATCTCATCTTTTGCATTGTTAATCTTAGGGTTAGAATTAGTCTTAGAATTATATATGAAACCGTTATCTCTTTTTTTATTTCTTTGATTACTTGGGTTATATTCGAGATCTGAAGTATCACCATATGATATGATAAATCTAAGTCCAGTATTTGCTTGTAGTAAGGTCCCTTTGTGATTAACAACATTTTCACATTATTTCTGAGTTGTTTTATTTGCATTGTCAAGACCTGACATTACAGACCTTGGGGTTATCTCTTGAGGCTTGTTGATAGAGATTTACCTTTCAAGAGAGATGATATATCATATTCTGTCTAAGTTGTTGCTATCTAGAAAACACCATCAACGGGCATATTTGTTCAAAGTCAATTTTTTGTTTTGAAAATTTAATTGAGCATAAATTTTGTATGTGTTTTTTAAAACTTATTAGAAACATCCAAATAATTTGTTTTTTAAAAAATTTCTATAGAATTTACTTATTTTTTTGTTTTTGAATAACTTTTTGTGTAGGTCTTTTTATGTCTCCAATGATTCAATCTTTCAAACTAATAAATTAAGTGATTTTGCATGATTTTTTCTTGAATACTTTGATTATAGACCTTTTTAATTGTTAGGTGTTAAAATGAAACATTCTCATAATAGTGTAGAAACAATTAGTCAAAAATCACCACAAGACACACAAATGTGCCAGTGGAGTGAAATAATGAGGACATCCCTAGTAGAGTCACCAAAATGTAATTCCTAAGATTTGAAACTCAAACAAAAAAAATAAGCATGGAAGTTCCAATTTCAGAACAAGCAAAACCCCTAGATAGAGCTCACAAAAGAGAAAAAAAAAGCAATAATAATAAAATAAACTTGAAATATTACCATAACCTCCATTATGACTTGATTTTTCCTAATGACTTTGGGACATGGATGATCCTTTCTTGAAGATTTTCAATTTGACAACATATACCTAGCTTAAGTGACAATGATTTAGGAATGAAAGATTTACTAAGTAGTTGTGAGCATGAGGGAAATAAGGGACATGTGCACCTAAGAAGGTTGTAACTTTGGGTTGCATTTATAGAATAAGGGGACCAAAACTACAAGTGTTATTAGGTTCCCTTTATTATTGGAATGTGTTGAGAGAATAATGGGATGATAAGAAATAGTTTTTATAGGTGTCATTTATTCTCAGAATGTGTTGAGGGAATATAGAACTAATTAAATAATTAAATAATTAAATAATTTTAGCCATCCATGAGAGGGATAATAGGTGGAATATGTAATTAATTATTTTTTATTGTGAGGAGATGGAAAAAGGTGATTATTAAATAATATGTTTATCTTAAGAACTTTGACAATATCCAAGACTACATCACTAAGGTTAATGATCTAAAAGAGAAATGTAAAGTATTTGGAATTGATAAAAAGAACATTCATTTGGTCTATAATTCATTGAAAAACTTGGTATTGATTATGTTGATCTTTTTTCTAGCTTTCATACTCACAAGTTGACTATGGGGTATTCATATACTACACCTTCATTTGTATCATTTTATGATATGTTGATACATGAGAAACACAAGCTTATCTTGATGGGTCTCATCAAGTCTTCTAAATCTCAGGCATTGTTGGCTAGTTAGGCGAAAGAATAAGATTTAATACTGATTAGAAGAAAAATAAATTAAAGAACAATCCATATTTAGATCAACCAAAGAATAAATCATCTTCCTTAGATAAATCATCTAAGAAGGATAAGTCTACTTTTTCATATTGCAAGAAGCTCGGGCATGATGAAAATTTTTGTTATAAGAAGGATATTGATGAGTTGAAACATCTAAAAAATAATTGAATTGGTTTTCCTTCTAGAATGTATGAGTCACATTCTTCTTCTTCTTCAAAATAGTCTAAAAAGGGAAAATATCAGACTATAGGTAAATATGTGTACTTTTTCAACTCATGGATCAGCAAGATGGCTTCTAGATTCAAGAGAATCTCATCATATGAGATCTTCATAGTCTATATTATCTTCTTTTGAGCCTTGATCTATGTCTCCTATTTTTATGGGAAAAAATACATACATGAGTGTACTTAGGAAGGGGTCTATTAGTTTTGGGGAAAACACTTTCAAGGATGTTTTATATCTTCCTCAATTGATGAATAATCTCCTTTCCATATATCAGATTACACACATGGTAGAGATGGAAAGATTATGGAGTTCATTCCTAATTCAATTATAATTCAAGAATTGGAGAGTAGAGAGATTCTTGATACTAGGATGGTTGATCATTCATCTTGGTTGTATACCTTTATAGATTTTCTTTTAATGGTGTCATGTTCCTTTGACTATAGATCACACTTCTAGTTTGAATCATGATTCAAAGGAGACATTTAGCTTCTTGAACTTGGGTACCAGTCATCTTTGTTAGAGTAAAGGTCTTAACTTAATTATGTTGATTAAGTTACCTTTATTCCCTTCTTAAGATTTTACATTAGTTTGCATAAAGTGACATTTAATAATTATATTTATTATTAAATGTTATCCTATTAGGGTTTTATTAGGGTTTGCATGATCTCTTTTTTATAAGGACTGATCCTATTGTATTTCATATCAATTCATTCTCTCATTCTCTCTGATATATACATTTTCAGTTTTTAGAGAACCCTTGCTTTTTTGTCTCCATCTCTTCTTTTGTGATAGGTTATTTGCATGCAGGTGATCTTTGGGGTTTGTGGCGTTGTATTTTCTCAACTCCTACATGGTATCAGAGCTCCACACCTGCTGCTTCTTGTTCTTGTTTTGAAGATTTTTGGAGCTTCAAGGGTTTGGGGTTTGTTTTTTTGATCAAGGGCATACCTACAATTTTGAAGCATTTCCAGCTCAAACGGACATCGCCATTGTGTCCGCAGCAGTTCAAAACCCCTAAATCAACTATTCATTCGTCCATTTTGGACAAAGTCGAAATTTGAAGCAAATTTTTTTTGCTAATTCGGCCGTCCGCCTACCTGGTAAATTTTTATTTTTTTTTCGGAATTTTTTTTTGCATTTTTTGGAAAAGAATCGTCAAAAAATATTATCTATGCAAAAATTTTGATTGTAAATTTTTTTTTGATTTTAAAAAGAAAAATCAAAAAATTTAAAGCCTTTTTTACGGCTTGCTTAGGCCGAGGGTGGGACCCTGCACAGACCCTACGTAGTGTACCCGCGTTGCATGGGGTACGGTGGGGGTGGGCCCACGTGCCTCCCCCACGCAACTTTTTTAAAATTTTTTTTAAAAAAAAATTCTATATTTTTTTTAAATAAAAAAATCAATCACTTTTTTGTTTTTTTTATATAAAAAAACATTTTTAAAATTTTGTTTTTTTATGGTGACGGCCATTTGGCTGTCAAATTTAACCCAGTCTTTTTGCTGCAACGGCTGTATGACCGTCAAATTTAACCCAGTGCTGGCTTTTTCCCTCTTTGGAACTGTTTTATTCCAAGGGCCGTAACTTGGGCATACGATATCATTTTTTGGCAAATGAGATATCGTCAGAAAGTTGGTTTTCTCATCTTTCCAGTGGTGTGGGTCTCATCACTTCTTTTTTCCATTGGTGCATTCTATAGCCAGTTGAAGATAAAGGGGCTATTGTCAGTCCCAAGCTCATAACTTTTGATCAGTTTCTCCGTTTTTTGCAATCTCAGCGGCGTTGGAACCATATTTTAGAGCTCTTTAGTTTCATCCTTGAAATTTTTCCATATTTCACTCCATGTATATTTTATTTAGTTATTTGTGTTTTCACACTCTGGTGGATTACCTGGACATATTTGCTCTTGGAAACTTTTTGTTTGCATGGAATGCTTTGTTTTTGGCTGTTCTTCATATATTTCCAGCATTTTGTCCTTTGAGGGCATTTTGAGCATCATTTGTAAGCAATATTTTATATAAATGCACTGAGATAAATTGCCACACTATTGTAAATGCATTTTTTGAAGATTTTGCACATAAGGTTGCGCCATATTTTGTACTGACATTGTTATTATAAAGTGCCATGAGGGGTTGTGTAGTTTTCCTTTGTTTTGCCATCACATCTTTGTCTGGTGAGTGTCCCTCCATGACGATAGTGAATCCATACCATGGGGGGTTGTGTAGTTTGCTTTTGTTTTCCATCACACCTTTGTCTGGTGAGTGTCCCTCCATGACGACCATGGATCCATATGATTCTAGGCTCATGCATGTGTGCTTTGTTTTGTACACCACTTTTTCAGTTGCAGGTGCTATCTTGCGCACTTTCAGATGTTTCTTCTCCTTCATGCGCTACAGGGTGTTTCACATCATTTCATTGGATCTATCAGGCTCTCCCAGTTCAACATTATGGGGGGGTTATTATATTGTTCGTGCTAATTCTTCCTTGGTTTCACCTTGGAAGGGATCTTCCATCTTCAGCAAAGGTTCTTCAGCACCATAGCAGTCATCTTTCGATAGTTGTTTGCAGCTTCTTCTGCTTCAGTGATGTTCTTCTTGGCCTTCTGCATCTCTTTTTGGAGTAGAGCTTTTTCCCATGAGGTTTTCTCTATTTCTCCTCTTTACAGAGATTTGGTTGTATTTCGGTACCTGATCTGGCCTAGTTGTCGGGACCCATGTTTTCCATCTTGCATTGTAGTTACCTTTTCTTTCTTGCATTTGTTTGTAGCTGCACTATTGCTCATCTTAAGGGGGGGTGTTAGATTAAAGGTCTTAACTTAATTATGTTGATTAAGTTACCTTTATTCCCTTCTTAAGATTTCACGTTATTTTGCATAAAGTGACATTTAATAATTATATTTTTTATTAAATGTTATCCTATTAGGGCTTTTCCTATTAGGGTTTTATCAGGGTTTGCATGATTTCCTTTCTATAAGGATTGATCCCATTGTATTTCATATCAATTCATTCTCTCATTCTCTCTAATATATACATTTTCAGTTTTCAGAGAACCCTTGCTTGTTTGTCTCCATCTCTTCTTTTGTGACAGGTCATTTGCATGCAGGTGATCTTCGAGGTTTGTGGTGTTGTATTTTCTCAAATCCTACAATCTTGGTATGGTTATACAACATAAAGGTTGTCCCTAATTAGGTTGAGAAGGATGGGAATTTGATTCAAGTTCATAAATTTGAGGTTGTGAAGGATAAGCTAGTTGGAGAGGTTGATTGGTTGGAGGAAGAGAAGATAGAACTAGAACAAGTCATGACTCCAATAATCAAGTACCAAGTTATGGCTCAAGCACGAGATGTTGGAGTTGGAGAGTGAGGGTGTGCAATGCACCTATGATCTTATGGGAGACTTGGAGTCTCACTCTACTACTGAGGAATCACTTGAATAGGAACCCAAAGGAAAAACCAAGGTGTGATCTCCTTTAAAGATCAAACTAAAATATGTTCAGGTAGAGGAGGTAGGAGAAGAAGAGAAATAAAGAAAGCCTATAGCTAAGAAAAGGTAGCATGTCTCATGGAGAAAGAAGGCTGAAAGAGCTGAAGGAGAAAAGGAAGAGGCCAGTATCCCCTAGCCTAAAAAGAGGAGGATTGTGAGGTTGTCAAAAAAGGAGAAGGGGAATTTTAAAGCATATGAAGAGAGTGACACACTTGTGGTAGAGGTAGAGAGCTCGAGGGAAAAGACACAAGTATATACCAAGAGATCAAGGAATCCTTCTCCCAAGGATGCTACACTGAAAGGAAATGTTCCCATGACTACTCCTATCACCAAACATGAAGACATCCTTCCTCTTCATGAGACTGAAAATGTGCTAGATGAACCAAAAGATGTTGAAGATCCCCAAGACCATGGAGAGGAGGAATTCCAAGAGGGTGAGGATTCACCTACAAGAGGTGAAGAGGATAGACCTCTTCCAAAGGAAGAAATGCCAGTTAGAACTCCTTCACCAGTGCATGAGAGTGAGGAGCATAGTAAGGAAAAAGAGGATTCAGTTAGGGAGATCCCCGAGGAGCCAAGTATGGAGAAAAGTGTGCTCAAAATTGAATAGGAAGAAGATGAACATAACAAAGTACAATCTGAATCTATTGTTCTGAGCTGGTTGGATAAAGAATTGAAGAGTAAAAAATTTTTGGTGGATGATACTCCTCCTTATTGGTATGAACTACTAGAAAAAATTGGAAAGGGGAAGACAAAGAAGAAAGCCAGAATCATTTTTATGATTGAGAGAGATGAAGCGAATAACAGGGTTGTCCACATTGCTACTCGTGCTCCTTACAAGGATAAAGATGAGGTGACTAGAAAGGATTATACTATGTAGACTATCAATCTAGAGGATGCTTCCATGGAGCAAGACATTGAAGAATATGAAGGCTCCAGTGCTATAATCCTTGGCAGATTGAGGAAGGAGGTGCAGATCAGGTCAGAGTTAGAGAAAGAAAATGATAAACTTAAGAGATATTTGTAAGAGTTGATGAAAAGTTTGCAATCCATTGGTTCTTCCTCATCTATTGTAGGCTTCCTACCTCAAGAAAAATAATATCAGAGTTGGAAAGAATGAAAAAAGCCACACATGCTACAACCGATTGGTTATAGGGGGTGCAAACCAAGGGAGATGATGCTATCAAATACATCTTTTTTACTGGAGGAGATGCAATGAGGTCGTTAGATTGGCTAAGGAATGTGTTGGCTCAGGATAAGGAAGATGTAGATCTCCTCTTGTAAAAGACAAAGGCCATCATGGAATACACTGAAGATAATTGATAAATTATGGAATTATTCCTTCCTCAAGAATCACAGAGGCTTGGGAATGGTTTGAAATTTTTCTGATAAGGAAAAAGGCTTTGAAGAAGATATATAAACAAGGAAGGCAGATTGAAGACACCTTGACTGAAATCTACAATAAGTGTATTTTCTTTTTTGAAGTGATGATAGGGAGAAAGAAATTTGCACCAAAGCATCTTAGCCTGGAGCAACTGAGAAAATGGTGGTGAGATGTGTACTCTCTGGTCAATGAGGGCCCTATTAGTGAACATCAATTGGATGATGCAACAACTTACATTGCAGTTATTGAAATCTATCAAATAAGGTAGATTGGGATAAAGTGGTGAAGCAGTCAAGAGATGATATCAAGTCCCTTGAGAGGATAACTAGGGTTTTACCTATGCCACCTATTTCTGACTTGGACAAGGTGTTTTTGATGGTGTAGGATAAGGTGGAGTGTGCCAAGGACAAAGGGGGGGAAGTAGTTAATGCAATGCTACATCAAAAATTTTGCTTCCCCATTATTTTTTCTCTTCCTTCGTAAGGATTGGATCGAGCTTTGTGGGAGACCCCAGGCCGATATGGATGAAATTGGTGCATTTAATGCATATTTTATGTTATTTCAAATTTTTCTTGGATGACCTATTGTGTGGCCGTTTATTATTGTAAACCCTAATTGGGCCAACATATCTTGGATATTTCTATAAGTTTGGTGTTATGCCTCATTTGTAGGGGATCACTTAGACAATTTTACATTGGAGTGAATTGTGATAAGAGAAAGAATTAGAGTTAGAATTTAGTTTGTCTTTTCAAGCAAGTGTTTTAATATAAGATTAAATTTTTTGCCACTTTGGATGATTTAATACAAGTAAATACATTGTGATTTGGTGCCTTTCTTGTGTTGAGTTTTATCTGGCATGGTTATTTATATTCTATATTTGAAATTGCTTAATTTTATTTGATGTTAGATGATTTTATGATGTTTAGGGTTTTATTCTTGAAGTGTTTGCAGCAATCTCTAGTCAATAATTTTTGTAGTTAGTTGGTTGTTAGCTGCTTTGCAAAGTTAGCCTGGACTTAAAACCGTGCTTAGTTCAATTATGAATGCTTGTTAATTTCAATTGCAATAGGGTTGTCTTGAATGAATATTAATAGTCTGAAAATATTTAACACCTTAGAAGATTGCACTATTTCTGTAAGATTGCAGATTTATCTGGGTTGAGCAGGAGTCAGTTTATGAGGGATTGGTCCATTTCGAGCATTTCATATTTTTCATTGTTAATCTTAGGGTTATAATTAGTCTTAGAATTATCTCTCAAACCCTTATTTCTTGCATTATTTCTTTGATTACTTGGGTTATATTCGAGATTTGAAGTATCACCATATGATCTGATAAATCTAAGTCCAGTATTTGCTTGTAGTAAGGTCCCTTTGTGATTACCAACATTGTCACATTATCTTTGAGTTTTTTTATTTGCATTGTCAAGACCTGACATTACAAACCTTGGGGTTATCTCTTGAGGCTTGCTGCTAGAGATTTACCTTTCAAGAGAGACAGGATGTCATATTCTATCTGAGTTGTTGTGCAAAAAACACCATCAACATGCATATTTGTTCAAAGTCAAATTTTTGTTTTGAAACTTTGATTGAGCATAAATTTTTTATGTGTTTTTTAAAACTTATTAGAAACATCCAAACAATTTTTTTTTTAAATTTTTCTATAGAATTTACTATTTTTATTTTTTTTGACTAACTTTTTGTGTAGGTCTTTTTATGTCTCCAATGATTCAATCTTTCAAACTACTAAATTAAGTGGTTTTGCATGATGTTTTGTTGAATACTTTGATTATATACCTTCTTTTTAATTGTTAGGTGTCAAAATGAAACATTCTCATAATAAAAAATAGAAAAAATTAGTCAAAAATCACCACAAGACACACAAATGTGCAAATGGAGTGAAATAACAAGGAAATCCCTAGTAGAGTCACCAAAATGTAATTCCTAAGATTTGAAACTCAAACAAAAAATAAGCATGGAAGTTCCTATTTCAGAACAAGAAAAACCTCTAGATAGAGCTCACAAAAGAGATCAAAACAAAGCAATAACAATAAAATAAACTTGAAATATTACCATAACCTCATTATGACTTGATTTTTTCTAATAAATTTGGGACATGGATGATCCTTTCTTGAAGATTGTCAAATTGACAACAAATATCTAGCTTAAGTGACAATGGATTAGGAATGAAGGATTTACTAAGTAGTTGTGAGCATGAGGGAAATAAGTGACATGTGCATCTAATAAGGTTGTAACTTTGGGTTGTGTTTAGAGAATAAGGGGACCAAAACTACAAGTGTTCTTAGGTTCCCTTTATTATTGGAATGTTTTGAGAGAATAATGGGATGATAAGAACAAGTTTTTATAGGTGTCATTTATTCTTGGAATGTGTTGAGGGAATATAGGACTAATTAAATAATAACATTATTTAATTATTTTAGCCACATATGAGATGGATAATAGGTGGAATATGTAATTAATTGTTTTTTATTGTGAGGAGGTGGAAAAAGGTGATTATTAAATAATATGTTTATCTTAATAACTTTGACAATATCCAAGACTACATCACTAAGGTTAATGATCTAAAAGAGAAATGTAAAGTATGTGGAATTGATAAAAAGAACATTCATTTGGTCTATAATTCATTGAAAAACTTGGTCCTGATTATGTTGATTTTTTTTCCAGCTTTGATACTCACAAGCTGACTATGGGGTTTTCATATACTACACCTTCATTTGTATCATTTTATGATATGTTGATACATGAGCAACACAATCTTATCTCGATGGGTCTCATCATGTCTTCTAAATCTCAGGCATTGTTTTCTAGTTAGGCAAAAGAATAAGATTTAATATTAATTAGAAGAAAAATAAATCAAAGAACAATCCATATATAGATCAACCAAAGAATAAATCATCTTCCTTAGATAAATCATCTAAGAAGGATAAGTATACTTTTTTATATTGCAAGAATCTTGTGCATGATGAACATTCTTGTTATTAGAAGGATATTGATGAGTTGAAACATATAAAAAAGAATCAAATTGGTTTTCCTTCTAGAATGCATGAGTCACATTCTTCTTCTTCTTCAAAATAGTCTAAAAAGGGAAAATATCAAACTATAAGTAAATCTCTGTACTTTTTCAACTCATGGATCAACGAGATAGCTTCTAGATTCAAGAGAAAATCATCATATGACATCCTTATAGTCTATATTCTCTTTTTTTGAGCCTTGATCTATGTCTCCTATTTTTATGGGAAACAATACATACACGAGTTTACTTAGGAAGGGGTCTATTAGTTTTGGGGAAAACACTTTCAAGGATGTTTTTTATATTCCTCAATTGACGAACAATCTCCTTTCCATATATCAGATTACACACATGGTAGAGATTGAAAGAATATGGAGTTCATTCCCGATTCAATCATAATTCAAGACTTGGAGAGTAGATAGAATCTTGATACTAGGATGGTTGATCATTCATCTTAGTTGCATACCTTTATAGATTTTATTTTGATGGTGTCATGGTTCCTTTGACTATAGATCACTCTTCTAGTTTGAATCATGATTCAAAGGAGACATTTAGCTTCTTGAACTTGGGTGTTTTCACATCCAATCTCATTTTTGATCCCTTCATTTTATCTCCTCCATCTTTTGTTGTATTTGATCTTGCTCATATTGGCACAATTTTTGCCTCTTGTGATTTAGTGTAGTGGGATCTACATAATCTTCTACCTACATCTAATCAGTATGTATACTTGAAAAATATCGGTGTGTTGTTTATTGAGTCCCACATTTTAGATTTGGGGGACACAAGTGATTGTATACATCTTCTCTTTAATGAAGATGATTCTTATTCAGTTGTTGTGAAAGAATTCTCTAACCCTCTTGTTCATTCTCTACATGATAACTTTTGCATCTTGATATGAGTGTGGATACTTTTGGAAAAAATTTAGAGGATGCTTCTTCAGAGGAGGCATATTTTTCCTTGGAGTGTATTCTACATCCATATTTAGGAGGTTCTGAATTGACATCTTCAGTTGTGTGGCCTAGAATGCCTATTTGGATTTTTTCATCTTTTGACATCCACATGGAGACACTTGAGGATATTTCAAAGTTATCACATATTATTCTTATTCCCACATGTTCTTGTTGGCAAGAGACACTATGAATATCATTTGGTTTTGTCATTGATGGTAACCCTAGTTGGTGATTGGGTATGCACATCATCATTTGATCCTACTAACAGTTAGATTGCAAATAGTTAAGGAAGAACAAAGCATCTGATAGTTTTGTGTTCATTGATTCACATGAATATTTTCAGTTAATATTTTGTGCTACATATCTCATGGAAGATTGAGAAATGTATGCTTTGTGTTATATGTGAATCTCAGTGCCTCATATTGATCTGTGTGCGAGTTAGAAGATCTAGCTAGCTAATTCTCCGCTTTATTAGTACTGGAGTTGACTTTGTGAATGTATCATGTTGTAGATGTTTGGTAAGTAATTATTTAAGTATTTTTATGTTCATGCATATTTTTTGGGTCCTGGCTAAGTTGTGGCCGACTGTGTGGATGCGCATCAAGTTTTACTTATGATTTGAGCTGACAATTGTAAATATTCTTTTGTTCTATTGAAGCCAACATATTGCAATTAGATTCTTAATTGTGGATATATATATGAGATCGTTCACATCCTTTTGGTGTGTGTATGAAGTGTGTTGATGCGAATAATGAATAAGAGAAGAGAAAAAGAGCGATAATGTACAGTTTCACTTGTGTATAAAGGATTTGTGTTGCGATTATTAATATAAAAGAGTAGAAGTGCATAATCAGTTTGAAGGACAGGAGATCGAGTATTGAGCCTAACCGGAATTGTAATCAAGCATCTGTAGATGTTATTTTCTTAATTCAAAATTTCAGATGGTTTTAATCTAGTTTTATTTGTAAGACAATGAGTCTTCTTTGAGTGGTGAGCTCTAGGTAGTGCACCTAAATTCAAGTGCATTCCCCATATTTTAAACTTCATTTGAGTATACTAAGATCATATTGTGAATTGGCCATCCATTGTGGTTTTTCCCCTAACAAGCTTTCCATGTAAAAATTCTAGTGTTATGGTGTTGTGATTATTTTCTTCTTCTTCATGCATCTTGGTTGAATGTTACAAGTCCTTTGAAGATAAAGGTTAATAAAGTTAATTTTTGCACAACACTGATTCACCCCCCTCTCAGTGTTGCTTGTTTCCAACAATTGGTATCAGAGATGGTTCCTCAGAAGAAGAAGTCTAACAACTTGGGGAGATCTTGGAAAGTGTTTCAATGGATTCAAGCAGTCTTCAACAACAAATTTTGGTTTCCCTATATTATCTTGATTATTCAAAGTTTGAAGTTCAATTTTTTTAAGAAAACCTCATGGATGTTGAGAAATTCATTGTCTTTGAAAGATAAAATTAAAATTCCAGAGAGAAGAGAAAGGAACTGTGTGACCAGATTAAGCAGACTGACAGTAAGAGTATTGAAGATGAACAACTTAGTCAAGCCCTGAAGGGAAATATAGAAGAATGTGAAAATCTTACAAGAGATAATGTTGTCCTAAAACATGAGATGGAATCTATCATGATGAGGATGACCAAGGAGCTTGAAGACAAAAATAATAATGAAGAGAACTTAGCACAGTCTCTGAAAGAAAAATCTGAAGTATGCAGTCATTTGGACAAGGAATTGGAACAATCCAAAAACAATGAAGAAGTACTTGTAAATCATATTGATGATCTCAAAGATGAACTTGATACTACAAATGAGTACAAATATAATTTCAAAGTTAGCTCAGCCAAGCTTGATGAACTAATTAGCAGTGAGAGGACAAATGGTGACAAGTGAGGTCTTGGATATGAAGAAGGAGAAAGTTTCAGATTAGAACAAAGGAGATTCAGGCAAGGAAATCAAATGAAAAAATTTGGAAGGTATCCGGTAAGACAACCTAATGCTCCAATATTGAATGGATACTATTTTAGTTGCAATAAATTTGGATACATGGCTACTCAATGTAGAAGCAGGATGAATCAAAGTGGTCCATCATTCTCAGGCTAGTCTTTTAATTGTAATAAGTTTAGTCATAAGTCAAATGAATGCATAAATGTGATGAAAAAAATTCATAGAAATTTTAGATGCTATACATGCAATAGACTTGGCCATAATGCTAATGAGTGCAGATCAGGAGAAAATAAGTGGAACAACTAGTTTAGATAGAAATTTTTTGTGTGCTACAACTACAACAAATTTTTTCACATTGCTCCATTCTGTTGGAACAGAAAAGGTCAGGTAAATCAAAGAAGGAGCATGCAAAAGGATGTTAAGGGAAAATGCATAGTCACTATAGATGTGGTCAAGCAACATATACAACAGAAATAGGTGAAGAAAAATCCCTCTATTGAACGAAATGAACCAACACCAGATGTTGCTTCTGGTAGTTCATATGAGAGTTAGTTTTAGGCCTTTGGCCTAGGTGGAGCTGTCGGGAAAATCTCTTAACCCCCTAACCAATAACTGGCACCAGATTTGGATAAGTACAGTAAGTGAATAGATTCTCTACAAATGTTGTTGAACTCATTGGAGAAAGTAGTATGCAATATTGGAGGTTTGTAGAAGACTTATCTATCATAACACATGAAAATAGTGTAACTGGATGAGTTAGGGTAAAAGCATTTATTGCGAGAAAAATGGTTAAGTATGTGAGTGATAACAAGTAATTTCTATCTTTCATTTGTCACTTTGCATTTTGAAGAAAAGAAATTTGGAGAGCTCTGAGGTGAACCTTGGTGAGTTGAGACAAATTCAAGTGCGAAGAACCTTTCAACAATCAAACTGCAATCCAACGGAAAGGTATTTATCAAAAATACCCTATGAACTTGTGAATTGGTGAAAATGGATACTCCTTTAGTAGTTGAAGTTGAGGAAATAACTCATCCCAAATTAAAATGGCATCCCTACAAGTCTATTGAGACTGACCCATTAGGAGATTTTTCATTCGTTATGTATGGTGTGTTACACACAAAAGATATTAGGGCTTATATTCACGCAAATATTGAAGAGGTAGGAAGCTCACAATTGCTGAATTTGTATAATAATCACATCATAGGAGAAGATTTATATGTGAATCCAGAATATAAAACCCTAGAAGACAATAAATTTACACAGATCGTTAAATTTCCCATCTTTGAAGAGTTTGAATGGGTTAGGTTACACCTTGAGTCGAGTTCATGATGAATTCATGCGGTTGAGTATACGCTTCAAGATTATAAAGGAGGTTATCAATGTTGTAACAAGTCTAAATTCCTACATTGGATTATCGATTCTGAGAGCAGTGAAGAATCAAACAGTCATTGATGCAATAGTTTCTAAGTATGACAGAAGAGAAATGAAAATTGATGACATTGTTGATGTAGATGTCAAATTTGCATCTATGGTTATTGGGTACAAAATTTATCATTCCAGCTAAGACAAAGCTATGTCTGGTATAACCATTTATGCATCCTATCGGATGGTAAAGGAAAATGCAATCTATGATCTTTGTGAATTGCTAAGAAGTCAGGTGATGGAAAATCTTGGGAAGATCAAGAAAGATAAGAAAAATTATTTTAATTATGGTAAATTTCTATTATGATTATTCTTTTACTTCATGGATGAGGTTCTAGGATTCGAAAAGGTTCATTGGCAAAAAGATAAAATGGTAGCCACTCAAATCAGAGATCTCTTTCATGGATTTTCAAACATTAAGAAAAAGAATGCCACTATCTGGGGATATTTCAAAAGTTTTCAGAATATGATGCAGGCTAGAGAGAGGATTTCTACTTCTATTGTAGATAAATACAAGGATATAATTTTCTTTATGGTAGATATTGATCAATGCATGATGGAAGTCGCTGATCCCAAACCAATCTAGATCATGCCAATGGGATATGAAGTTGAGGAGTGCATTCTAGAAATGTATGCAAAACATTTATTGAGAAAGCCTCTAGATCCATCAAAAGAGAGATTTAGTACTTATGCTGAAAAGGATATGCAGGTGCACAATGAACTCCAAAAAACTATGATAGTTAAAAGAGTTAGAAAAGAGGTGGAATTCTTAGCAGAAAGTATGAACATACAGGAAAAAAAATTAAAATAAGCTAGAAGAAAAAGAGAAGAATCTCAAGCAGAAAAAGAGACAGTAAAAATAGAATCTACTGGTCTGACATCACCATTTTCCTGAGATAGGTCAACTAGAAGCTCTGCATCCCTATCCACCCCTACAAAAAAGCCAATGTCTATGAAAACTCAATCTAAGGTATCCGATAAGGAAGGATAAAAGAAAAAGGGTCTATGTGTAGGTTTTTGAGGATGAAGAAACAGAGTCTGATGAAGGAGTCAGAGAAATAAAACATCAAGGTACTAAGGCAACAACTGTTACAATAAGAAAACCCTCTAGTGGAGATGACCAAGCAAAGAAAAAAGGCAAAAAATGACCAACCAAGTATGTCAGTAGAAGAAGTTGAAAAATATTTGGTTAAGGATGAGAATCTCAAGCCACTTTGCAAATGGTATCAATCTTTTGTTAAATTTGATCAAAGAATTCTTGAGGAGGCAACAATAAAACATTTGAATATTTTCAATAAAGTTCTTATTGAAATAATGCCGAATTCACCTAAAAGCTTATATCATATTTTGGAGATGAGGAGAGTAAATGCCAAATGAGAAGAAGAGAAGATGAGAGAAATAATTATTGTTGAATTGTGTCCAGTAGTATCTATGGAAGAAATGAATTCAATACTGAATAAAGCCAGAAAGGAATTCAAAATCAAAACAAGAGTGAATAAGCTGATGATTGGTTAGACCAAAGAAGTCACTGAAGAAACTAAACAAATTCTGAGAAATTTTTTGTTAAGCAACATAATTGATGTTGTCCTTGAAGGAACTTATGATTTTTCATCTAGTTCGGGAGAAGAAGAAGAAATCGGGATGCAACTGAGGATATTCAGATTCCTCTTGAAGTGGACAATGCAGAAATACCTATGGAAATTGAAGTTCTAGAAAGTGTATCAATTGAGAAAGTGGAGATCCCTAAAGATAAGTTAGAACCTGCAACTGAGGAAGCAATGGTTGAAGAGAAGAAATTTGATGTGAAGGCAATCCTAACAGAAGCAAGAGACACTGTAGAGGAAGCGAATTTTTTTTGGTAGAACAAAAAGAAGAGTTTGATCTTGAATTGATTGAGGGTCCAATTGACCTATCTACCCTGAGTATAATTAAAAAAATGAAAGTAGCATCATTTTCCTAAGCAAAAACTAGAGAAGAACTTCTGAAGTCCCATATTGAGGATAGTGAACTTCTAAATCTTGAAACTGGAGTCCTAGAAAAGATAATGCCCACTCATGTGAAATATCTAACTGGCTCCTCCTCCGGTAAATTAAAGAAGCTTATCAACTCTATAACTACTCACTTCGAGTCACTTGAGAAATCAGCTATGATTAAAGTGCAGAGAGAATTTGATGCCAAAAGATTAAATGGGTTGAAGGAAATGATAACAAAGGATAAAAAATTTATATCCGCCTGTGTGAAAATATCCAAAATGCTCTATCTAAAGGTGGGAATATTTACAAGTCATTTTTGTCTCTGACAAAATTTACTGAATTCAATGAAAAGAAGGTTAATGATCTAGAAAAACAATTAGCTAATATTTTTGATGTGTTTGATCCTTTAACTGGTGGTGTTGGAAAGTTAGAAGGTGAAGTGATATCTTTGTTTGACAAAATAAAGAGCTTGAATCATGAAAATGAAAAAATTGTTGCAAGAGCAGGTGAAATTAGAGTCCTAATTGGCCCAAAGATAGAAATTATGTCAAGTACACTAAAAGAAGTTGAAGATTCTAAGGCAAATGGTGATTCAGTGAACTTGGAATCTGTAGAGACACAATCCTACCTGGTTTGTGGATACATAACCATCTTGGAGAGTCTCAAAAGAGTTTGGGACACGAATTTGACTCTTCTGAAGAAATATTTTTAAGATATTTTCATGTTTTTGTAAGTTGTGGAAGCCTATTTATACATAAGCAATTTTTCCATAACAGTTTTGTCTAATTTTTGATATGCAGATTCTAGCCTTTTCCATTGATGTCAAATGGGGAGAGTAATAGAGTGAAAAATGAAAATCATCTCAGAGGGAGAATTGGTTTTTGGAGAAGAGTTGATTTTTGAAATTTTGGGCAGTGTAATTGATGTTGGCACTGATCCAACACTTAGTCATTTTTCACTAAGTGTTGCCATCAATTCCAAAGGGGGATATTGTTGGCAAGAGACACTATGAATATCATTTGGTGTTTTCATTGATGGAAACCCCATTTGGTGATTAGGTACACACATCATCATTTGATCCTATTGGTAGTCAGATTGTAAACAATTAAGGAAGAACAAAGCATCCAACAGTTTTGTGTTCATCGATTCACATGAAGATTTTTTAGTTAATATTTTGTGTTTCATATCTCATGGAAGATTGATTGATGTGTGCTTTGTGTTATCCATGAATCTCAGTGCCTTGTATTGATCTGTGTGCAATTTAGAAGATCCAGTTGGACAATTCTCTACTTTATCAGTACTAGAGTCGACTTTGTGAATCTATCATGTCACAGATGTTTGGGAAGTAATTATTTAAGTAATTTTGTGTTTGTGCATCTTTTTTTGGGTCCTAGCTAATTTTTGGATGTGCATTAAGTTTTACTCATGATTTGAGCCGACAATTGTAAATATTCTTTTGCTCTATTGAAGCTGACATATTGCAATTAGATTCTTAATGGAAGATATATACATATGAGATCATTCACATCCTTTCAATGTGTATGAAGTGTGTTGATTCAAATTGTGATTAAGAGAATAGAAGAAGAGCGATAAAAGATAGTTTCACTTGTGCATAAAGGATTTGTGTTGTGAGTATGAGAAAAATAGAGTAGAAGTGCAGAATTAGTCTGAAGGACAACAGATCGAGTATTAAGCCTAACCGAAATTGTAATCAATCATATGTAGATGCTATTTTATCAGTTCAAACTTTCAAATGGTTTTAATCTGATTTTCTTTATAACACAGTGAGTCTTCTTTGAGCAGTGAGCTCTAGACAGTGCGCTTGAATGCAAGTGGATTCCGCATATTGTAAACTTCATTTGAGTATACTCAGATCATATTGTGGATTGGCCATCCATAATGATTTTTCCCCTAATAGGGTTTCCACATAAAAATTCTTGTGTAATGGTGTTGTGATTGTTTTCTTTTTGTTAATGCATTTTGGTTTGATGTTACAAGTGCTTTGAAGATAAAGGTTAATAAAGTTAATTTTTTGACAACACTGATTCAACCCCCCCTCTCAATGTAGGTTATTTTGAACAATTACTTTTTGGAATGGGAAGACATTCTACAAATCATCTTGGTTTTTTTTCTTCCTAAGGGGAGGAATGTTTTTCAATGAGATTGGATCATATTCATCATTAAATGTAAAGATTCCACCATTGTAGGAGACTCATCATTGAGGGGGGTCCATGGTCTTTCTTCTTCTCTCTTATGGGGGGTCATTTTCCTTAGATGGGGTTTCGTCCCTCTCATGTATCATTGAGATTATTATTTTTATTTCATCGCTCTTTTGGAGAGGATTTTTGTCCCATTGGGTTTTCACATTTTCTCTATTTGTGAGAGATCATATTTTCATTGTACATGGGTACCTAACATGGCCTTCTAGCCAGGATCCATCCTTTCATCTTTGCATAATAATCGACTCCCTAAGTTGTACTTGAGGGGAGGTGTTGGTGTAAATAGGAGTTTCCCTTATGTAGTGTTATGTAGGTCTTATTTACATGTTAAGTCCACTTAAGTCCTAGGAAAGAATCTTTATAGTTAGCATTAATTAGAGGGAATATTTCTAGTCAAGTATAAGTTGCCACTTATCTTTCGGAATTTAATGCTTGTGTCCTATGTCATTTAATATTTGTTGGGTTAGTTATCTCATTGTATAATATTAAGATGTATATGTCAAGATCTTGTCTAATCCTATCCCATGCCTTGCCTATATAAACAAGGAATCATATGTACATTGTAATAAACAATTTAGTTCAATAATTCCAATATATCATTGCAATCTTGAGTATTGCATATTGGCCATATCTTAAATCTATTATTGTAATTTATTTTTCTTGCTTTTCCCTCCTGTAGAAGGTTGTTTTTTGGTTTTGGCAAGTGATCCTGCTTCAATCATTGAGTGACTCCAATAGATTATACTAGGTGAATATTATTAGACCTAGATAATGGAACTGACCGATTAGGACGAGGTGAAGATGATTAGGAATAGATGATGAAATTTACCAATTAGGACTAGGTGAAGATGATTAGGTTTAAATGATGGAATTTCCTGAATACAATTAGGTGATGGATGATTAGGGAATATTTTAGAAGTCTACATTATCAAAGAAAACCATTCTTGTAGTGCACTTGTTGACGGTAATGACCCTATTCAAATTCTCTTTAATAGTTTTGATGTCTTTCTCCAAAACAAGAAATATAGTATTATATTTGTCCAAACCGTATTTTATCTCTTTTTCTATATCTTCCATTTTCTCCTTTTTATTGGTGTAACTAACCACCAATAATTTGACTTGGTGGATAGTACCCTAGTTTTATAATATTTTATCATCCTCCTCTATAGATATTGACAATATATATCATGATATAAATAATATAAAAGATCATAGTAAACCATAAAGTCAAGAAAAGATTAATGATTACTAATATAATTATTACAAAGTTTAATGATTTCAATGTGGAATGTGTAATTACTCATTGAGTTTGATGAAACATGATGATAAAATCCTCAATCAAAAAGGCAATTTTTCATTTTTTGAGACTCACTATAGGTATGAATAATATTAATGTCTATCAAGCTAGAAATAATATAAAGGGAGTCCTTTATCATACCTTCTATAGTGCAACTAGGATGGGTCTTCTTCTTCAAGGAATATAAAAGATAGATCCATTTTAAGGGTTTTTTCAGCTACTGTGTGTGCAAAACAATGATTAGTTTGAGTACTAATATTGAATGCAAAATATACACTCATATTATCACTATTATCTCTTGAGTCTCTTCACCCACAAGTAGGGTTCAAGTTTTTTTTGGATACCCCATAAAAATATAGTTTGAACTAATTAGGAGGTGGAAGTGACCAAATAATATTTTACCTTTGATTATTTCCACCATTGGGAGGAGTTGAAATATAAAATCCTATGTTCTTGTTGGCAATATGTGAGGTCATGTTTGTATAGAGATTTTGTATAGAATTGGATAAGGTTAAAAAATGATTAGAGATAAAGTGATGGTTTGACACAGATGAAGACATGGGATAAGCATGGTATGAACATGGTTAAGATAGTTTCACATTTTTGATTGGTTTCTTTAGTTTTCAACAAGTTAGATGAAAGTCAGTTATGTTCCTTCTTTTACTTGTGTTATTGAGAGAAGTTGTCTAAGGTAAAAAATATATATTTACCTAAGTCAATGACCTTGCTTTTTGGTCCTCATTCATCTGCATAACATTATCTGGTTGTGCAATTATAAATTTAAGTTTAGCATTATAAAATATTTTATATCCAAAATTTCATGTCATAAACATTTCTAGAACAAGAGTTAGATGTGGTTGTTCCTTGAATTGCACTAAAGAAGAGTTATGTGTCTCAAACGTTTACCAAAATTCTTTGAATTCCTCTAGAGTGATAGATATGGTTGTGAAAACTTTGGGATATGTTTAGGGAGGTGTATGGATTCATCCATATGTGTTTCATATGTTTTGGAAAATCACAATGCAATATCCTTAGTATTGATGTGTCATAGTTAGTCTGGGATGCTCTATTCTTGTATGTTCAGTGGATTTCTTCATTTGTGTTGACATATGATGATCAGATTCTTCAAGATAAGGTTGTAATGATGTTTTTGATTATATAAATTGTTCACATATTGGTTTGCATAATTTTTTATATTTATCCCTATTGGTGTAAAAATGAACAACTGTTAGTTTTGATTGTGTTGATGTTGTTTGGACCAATAGTATGGTTTCCTTCATTTTTGGTTGATCCTAATTAGTTAATTTTTCCTTGAAGGATTTATTGTGATTCTTTTGGGCCCTGTTATGTCATGTGTTGTGATTCACAACTTATTTCACTTCACAATGTATATTCTTGGAGCCAACCTATGTAGTATCATATGTTTCATCTAAAGGTCATCTTGGAGTTGACCTAATTGGGTTTTGATCCACAACTTATTTCACTTCATAATGTATATGCTTGGAGCCAACCTATGTGAATTTATTGAGGATAGATTGTGCAGTATGTTGAATATGAAGTGTGTGAAGTCAATATGATGGAATAATTGTGTGAAAATGGAACAACAACATTAACATATGTTAGATTCTTATTTTATACCAATTCATGTTCACATTTTCAATGTGATTTTCATATATCCTACTATTATAAAGTGAGTCTCTTTAGTAGGTCTTTGTATCTTCCTCTAAGGTTGTGCACCTTAGCCTACAAGTCCTAAGGTAGCCAACCTTAAAACAATATTGTAATTTTTTTAAGTAGTGAGCTTTATATAATGTGAGTTAACTCTCATCGTGGTTTTTCCCTGATTGGGATTTCCACATAAAAATATTGGTGTCCTTGTGTGGTGCATGCTTTTCTTTTTTTTTCTTCTTTTAGTTAATGTGATTTCATGTTTAAGTTGCAAATGATTTTTTTTTTAAATATTAAGAAAATATTGATTCACCCCCCCTTCATAGTCTTCGGGTGTGTTCAATAATTGGTATTAGATCCAAGTAACTTTGAGAAGCCTAACAGCTAAGGTAGATCCTGCACTTGAGCACATTGGATTTGAAGCAACAATCAATGATATGTTTTCTCCAAAACTGGATCTAGTGTTAATGGAACCTAAAGGTTGGTACATCAATCCAGATGATTGTGTAATAGATTTTGAAGGAGAACTTTGGTCTTGTCTTGAAGATCTAGACTAAGAAAAAACACTAAATTTGAAATATGAGTGCATGCTTGAAAAATCAAAGGCTCGACAATTGTAAAATTGAAGGCACACGTTGCAGAGTCAAAAGAAGAAACTGGAAAACTGAAAGCTCAAATAGAAGGAGGTAAAGGATGTGAGAAAAACTCAAGTAGGTAGAAGATGTGATCTATAATTTTAAAGTTAATGTTGAAAAATGCAATGTGGTTGAGGATTTCTTGAATACCAAGCTCAATGATAAAGTAGATGAATGTTCAAAGCTTGAGGAAGAGATTATCATTCTGAGAAAAGAATCGGAAAAAGAAAAAGAACAAACTAAAAAGGGTTTAAAATTGAAAGGAGGTTCTAAAATTCTTGATTATTTGATTAACTCTCAAAAGCCATCAAAAGAAAAATCTAGTCTTGGTTTTGAAAAAGGAAAATTCCAATAACTAGTGCATCTATAAACTTGTATGATAACTTCAAAGCATAAGGAAATTTTGAAACAAGGGAGGAGAAAGTTTGCACTAAAGAACCTAAGGAGATATCCTCTAGAGATGTAAAGAAAAATAAAGATAGCAATAAATAAGGTGGATTCATTATTGTATGGAGACAAAAAGGATTCAAAGGTCAGGTCCACTAGCTAAAAAACATGCCCCTACTAGGTTCAACAATATTTTCAGGGTTATTGTTATTCTTGCAATAAATTTGGTCAAAAGGTTGTTGAATGTAGAAGAAAGATGAGTTATAAGTCATTTAGTCCTCCAAGGTATAATGTTGTGAGTTCTCAAATTTTTAATGACCAATGTTATTCTTGCAACAAATTTGGTCATAAGGCTAATAAATGTAGAAGTAAAGTGATGATGAATAGTTTTATGAATAAGAATAATACTATAATTTCTCAATGCTTCTATGGTTTCTGCTACACATTCAAAAAATTTGGTCATAGGGCTGTTGAATGTAGATTTAATGTGAGGAGAAGTGACTATGCTCTAAAACCTAATATAACTTGCTACAATTACAACAAACCAGGACACATTGCAAGGTTATGTAAGGGAAAGAATGTAAGACCTTATGCTCCTCAAAAGAAGATTAATGTTGCTCAACAAAAGAAGGTATGTAAAAATAAGGAAGAAAGTGAAGTAAAGGATGGATCTATACCTCTGCTTGGTGCAGATGGATTCTTTAGTAACTAAAAGAAAGCATTAGCTTAGGGGAGTTGTAATTGCAAATTTTGTAAACCCCTATAAAGAATAGGATGTTAAAAAATTCAACATAATGGTTAATGGTGAAATGTATATGTTTTCTCAAGGGTCCAGAGTGGATACACTCTTTGTAGAAGATTGTTGAATGATCATGGATCTTTGTGATAGCACCAAATAATGAAAAAGTTGCTCATTTCAAAAACAAAAAATTATTTAATGCGGAGAAACTAGGGTAGGTGTGAAGCGTATTTAATCCCTTCTTGATCATATTTTATCTCATTCAAATGATATCAAGTGTGCAAGAGCTACAAAAGTGAAGAATATTTTCAATGAATTTGCAATAAAAACCTAACGACAATATTCATAGGTATTTCTAAGATTTTTTTGAAAAAACCTAGTTTCAAAAAGTATTATCATGGAAACACCAATAGTTATTGATGTTGTTGAGAAGCTAAGACCAAAATTCAAGAAAAATCCATACATATCTACTACGACTAACAATGATGGAGTGTTTTCTCATGTTTCAATCAATGTACTTCATATTGAAGATGTTTGCATCTATATTCAATCATAGATAAATGAGTACAATCATCTAAAGTTGGAAGAGTTCAAAAGTAATCATCTCTTGGGTGATTTTGTTTAGCTCAATCTAGAGTATGAAAAATTAGAGGCAACACAATTAAATGTGTGGAACGGTTTCCCCAATTTTTTCTATGAAGATGAATGGGTCATAATCGCTTTGAGCCGAATCCATGAAGATATATTTTGGCTTGATCCACCATACCTGATCACTAAGGAAGCTAGCAGGGTTGTGACTAGGTTGTGCTCCATCGAAATTGTGCCAGAACTGAAGGCCATGAAGAATAAAGAGGTTATGAAGCTTGCAAGAACATAATTTTACAAAATAACTGTAATTGTGGATGACATCTCTGACCTAGGGATTCTATATGCTATGATGGGAATCTCATACAAGGTTTGTCACACAAATAGGCAAGGGTCTACTCTTCCATCACTATTTACACTTCTCATCAGATGGTAAAGGAAGGGAAGGATTATGATATTTGTGAGCCCTTGTAACAACAATTTCTGGATAATTTGTGGAGAACCAAGGAGTCATGCTAGAAATTTCGGTATGACACTCTGATTAGTTATCTTATGTTTTATTTCATGAAGGAATTTCCTAGTTTAAATGATATGGTATAGAGAAGGGATATTATTTTTGCACATTAGCTTAGGGACCACATGCATAGTTTTCTAGATACTAAACAATGTGACACAATGTTTTAGGGTTTCTTTAAAGCATTCCAAAATGAAATGAAAAAGAGGAATAGGATACCCTTACAAGTTGTATAAAGATACAAGAATGATATCACTTTTATGGTGGATAAGGAAAATTTCTATATGGAGGAAGCTAAACCAAGAACTTCATGGATAAGAAAATTTCCATACGAGGTCTCTGGACTTGATTTGATTGCATATGCTGACATTTTGCTCAAAAACCTAGGGATCCCACTATTCAGAGGTTTGACATGTATGATGAGATAACCAACAAAATAATCAAGAAGAAGGTAGAATAAAAGGTGGAGAAGATGATTAATGTGGGGAAGATGATTTCAAAGTTGGAAAAGGTGTTTGGCACTCCTGAGGGCCCTATGAAAAAATTACAAACCACTTTTGCAACTCCACAAGTTCCTAGAAGGACAAGTAGTTATGTCTCTGCCACTACTACTCTTCCTAAAAAAATTGGACCTACTCAAACTCCTCCTAGAAGGAGGGTTGATAGAAGGAGGGTTGATACTGAGGCACCAATGCAAACAAAGAGGAGGGAAGCCAAGACCTAAGCAACATGAAATAAGGGAAAAAGAATAATCCTATGAATGTAGATGATGAAGTGGATGATGAAGAAGAAAACCAATCTTTTATATTGAAGAGAAGAGAGAAGAGAACAAGACAAGGAGAAGAAGAAGAAACATCCTTGTAGAAAAATAGAAGAAAGAATATTTTTGAGGAGAAGACTGAGAAGAATCCTCTCATCATACATGGCCCTCTAGATTTGAGTGCAATATTTAATGAAATTATTAAATATGGTTAATTGAATGATACATTGGAGCTACATCTGAATGTTCCTTTGGAACACAAGAAGACAATTTAAAAGGTTATCATTGAATATATGCTAAAGTAGAACATTCCATTCAATGACATTGTTGACAAAGCTTTGGATAGCCTAGTCAAGGAATTAAGGCAAAGAAGAGAAGATGCCATCAAGGCTAATGAAGAGCTGAAACTATAAACAATTGGAAAGACTAGGATCCATGTTTTCTAGGAAGAAAAAGAGAAGATGGTCTGGAGACAAGCTAAGGATATCCACATCAAGAGAAGAATATTCCTTATGAGCATGGATGAAGACATCAAAAAGAATATTCAGAGTGAAACTGAAGATTCTACAAATAAAATCATTACTCAATTGCAAAGTGAAGTTGATTTTGTTTCACAAGAGCCTCTAGAAAATCATGACATTGATGTTGAAATGAATGTACTAGTGCCTCTTATATAACAAGAAATTGATAATATGCCTCCTCCAGAAAATACAAATGAGAAAGTATATCTAGCCAACAAGAAGTACAAGGACCCTTTGGACAAAAAGAATGAGAAGGTATCTTTGATGTGGATAAAGTGTAAGAAGTCTCTGGTATGGAGATGGAAATAGAAAAGGGGAAAGAAGAGTTTAGATTCCCTACTAATGTCTAGAAAACTTGTTGGCATTCACACAATTCAAAGGGAAACCCTAACTAAATAGTCCACTTAAACCTTTGGAAATACATTCATTGAATTATTGACCAAGGCTAGTAATCTTGTGATGGTACTAGCACTGTATGTGCTTCCAAAAACTTAAAAATGCCTAATTCATCCTATTAAAGATGCTACACTTTCTAGAAAATTATAAAACTGCAAAATAGTAAAGAAAGTAAAGTTGGCACTATTGTTATGGGTACCTATAGTATAAGACTATAACTAACTTCTATTCATAAATTAATGGTGTAAATTAACTAAACTAATAACTAAACCTATAAAACACTTTAGAGTACAACACACTCAATCAATTACTATATAATCGAGAAACAAGAATTATTAATGAATCCATTAATGACTATAACATAAAGAATCTATTTAACACAACTTGCATTTATGAAGTAACTACTAAAATAGAAATGAAATAGAAAGAAAATAAGTGAAGGATACTTACCTTGAGTGGCCCTTGCTCAAGTAGTTGTCTTCACTAATCTAAACCAAATCTAACTTCTTAGATCAATGTAGTCATGACAACTCAAACCATTCATTGCAGAATCTAACATATCACATAAGATTTTGAGATATATTATTCATTGAAAACCATGATTGAAAAATAACATTGTTTGTATAAGGAATAATAAATAACTGAAAAAGTATCTAGCAATGATAATTGATCTGGAACAAAAACCAGATTAATTTACTAAATCTAAACCTAAGCTACCAAGCTATACATAGGTATGGGGGAATTTATTGTAACAAGGTTGTAAAATAAAACCATTAATCACCACTCCCTAGATATCAGAGTGTGATAATGACTCGAAAATGTAAACTAAAACTAAAAAGGAAGAAGATTCCTAAAAGGATTAAAACTCTATTGTAACAAAACTAAAACATTGAATGCTCAAATAAATTATGCTAGAATCCCAATTATAACAAGGTTCTTCTCCTCTAGTGTCTTTATTAGACATCATAATGATGCACAACCATCTTCATTAAGTGCCTTAATGAGTTGTAGTTATTTTCCTCCATTTATTCTGGAACCTCTCGTATTTTTTTGTCAAGGAACTCCTTTGGTTGTGGGTTATAGCTCGCAGTTGTTGTGGGCTATAGTCCATCTTCTCTAGCTACAAGAGTTAGTCCAAAAAACATGCACACAATACTAACAACCATATATAAGCATAGATATCAATCACATTTCATATATATTCACACATAAGTTATGCATTAACCATCACATCAAAATCATATTTCCATATAATTTAAAGTAGGTTCAAGGTTGCATAATAATTATAAAAGATAGCATAATGTATGAAAATGTATAGGATAAAAATCTTGGTAATGTCTGTGAGCTTGCATAAAACATAAGGAAACTAAATAATGTCTGAGTTCATCATTCCCTCCAACTACCCTTTTGCTTTTCCTCAATAAAATTAGTTAGGGCTGGAGGTTGTAGTGCAAGGTAATCTCTCTGAAGTTTGAAATAGTATCCACTCCCTTGATCCACTTCAAATAAAAGCCTTTCTAATATGCAAATCTTCTCATTCTATTAATTTTAGCCCTATCACATTCCTCATGTATGTATCATATCTAGTGTGGTATCGGATAAATAAGTATTGGTGGCTGAAAAGTGAGTGGTACCCATTCAACTCCTTTGTCTAGGCAACATCCATATTTTTGGATGTCCTTTCAAGTATTTCCATAAAATTGTAGACTGAATGGAGCTCTTTTTTGTAGATCAGGATTCAAACTATCCCATATTTCATGCACATACCTATAGCAATGATAAACAATTCCAACCATTAATATTTGCATTCTTTTGTAATCCTTTATTCTCAGACTCGCAATCTTTCTACCCACACCTTTATGATCCAAAATTTTTATGCATTCATCTATTATCATATCATGTTTCTTGGATTCCTTCCTTATGGAAAGAGGAACTGATTTTTCTCTCTACATATATTCTTCCATAAGTTCACCCCTGAATTTTTCATTTTTCAAATAGGATGCTAGTGCTCTCAATTTTAAATCCCCTACAAACATCAAGGGATTCTATTGTGTATCCTCTGACACTACATAATTATGTAAATAATAATCACATAATTGATCTTGTTCCTTTGGTGTGGCATTACTAAAAATATTTAGGAAATCAAATTTTCTACTCATGGAAACTGGTTGGTTACTTATCAGTCTTCTAAACTAAAACTTTAAAAAAAAAATCTTGTAAAAATAGAGCATAGGTTCTAGCTAGGGATCTACTTTTGACAATTCGGGTAGCTTTATTTTCTACCTCTGAACTACCTTAACTTCTAACCTTTTTAATTCCATATCCTTTCCTTCTAGTATTTTAGTATGTTTTGCAATTATGGCTTCTTTTTCCTTTTTCCAGTTCTCTCTCTATTCAGAAAACTCTTGAGTAACCTTTCACAATTGATATCCCAAGGACAAGGTTGTATGATAGGTTGGATTTTGTATTGTAAGGGGTGTTCTATTTAATACTACTGCAAGCTCTTTATTCCCTACATTGACCAAGGAAAATTGTTCCAATAGGTCTAACTTGGTCCCATGTTGATATGTTTGTAACTTTTCCTCCAACTCCTGTATCTTAATTTCTCTTTCTTTGTCCCTTTTCTCATAAGTTTTTACTAGTTCCTCTAGCTATTTGGTCATTTCTAAAGCTTCTTGTAACTCTTTCTTAACATTTGTCTTACAAAAATATTTCCTTATCCTTTAAAAATTGTCCATCCCCCATGTATCCATGTAATAACCTATTCCTAGTTATTACTTATTTAATATTATTGTAAATGACACGTGAATATACTCCAAATTAGAGACATAACTAGTCGCTAAATTCAATTATAGCTAGACATTTTCATTAAAAAAGAGTCAAATATTCTTATATTCTCTTCAAACGTCAAATTAAAATGTCATTTTCACTAGGCACCAAAGGCCATAATATCATTTCAAGGTACATTTCTCATCAAGTAATTAAATTATAGTTATATCAAGTTACAACATAGACTATATTAGTTGGGTGAACATTAAGGTTCTTCTTCTATGCTCACATCCACTGGTGAACAAGAACATGGTTGAAGCACTTTATCACCCAACCATGAAGCTTATACTTTCTCGATATTCTTCCGACTTGAAGAATGCCCAAAATTGCATGGAGATTTTAGCGAGAGAACAACCTACAAGGTGGAATCTGGTGTGTGGCCAACATCAACATGCAAATTATATCTTGTATGCTAATAAAAATAAAGTGCAAGATCTATGCTAGGAATGACAAAGAGTGAAATCTCAGAGTTAATTCATGCATACATAATGAACAATATTGATTTTCCAAGCATAAAAGTGTGTTGCAACAAAAAAAAATGACACGTTCGAGTAAAGCAAACCTATACTCTCTAACCCATTTCGGCACCCACTCCCGAAGATAAATTTCTACTAAACAACTATCTACCCATAGATGCTCTAGTCAACTAAGGTATCACTATTCTATTTCAATATTCAAATTACTTCATAAATTTCTATCAAAATGTCAAGTAAGCATAATCTAAAAAAAAGATTTATGAATTACGGAGTAATTCATCATTCAGTCACTTCATTCTTATGACTAATTTCTACTTATCATCTCAAGCATTTTTCCATTAAAAGGAAAAACAAAAGAAGGTATGTCACAATTATGTGTCTATGTACATAGATAAAGTCTATGTGCATACACATATATATGCCTACTTATGTTTGAGTTTGTGCATACATTCTGAAAAAAATAAAATTAATTCATATTGTGAACTTAAATAGTACTGTATTTGTCCTTTCATTGTCAAGTGAATAGTAAATGCCTTATAGTTTCATACATACTATTTGAGCATACATTTACTATTTCCTTCTAAACAGTTACAAAACTAGTTGTTTTCTTAAGTACGTTCTTGGCTTAAATAGAAAAAGTAATGTTCCTACTATACAATTATAAGAAATTTTCTCACATATGCATATTTATCATTAAACACTAATAAATTAAACAAAGTTGTAATGCAACAAAACATCCATATTATCTTTTCTACAATTTAGTTTTAAGAAAAAACAATAATATCACTACTTTGTGACATATCTCTAGTTGTTCTTATAAGAAATGATCACTTCTACAAGCATATGATTCACTATCAATTAAAAGAAACAATACGATTCTTTCACATTGTACAAAAAATATTGAAGTAAAAATCTGCCCTGTATCAAGCATAAGGATAGTATGACAATATTCAGAATAAAATATTGTTGCCCAACAGACTATAACATCAAGCTATTAACCATTTCCTAATGGTCAAGGTCATCATAATTATATTCAAAAAAAATTCCTATGTACTTTACTGTCTATTACGTACCATTCATGCAAGGATATTCTACATGTTGACCTTGATTTCATTTCAACATGGTTTTTCTATCCAACGTCCTCATCAAATGAGGTCGGCTTCATGGCAAGATAACCTAAATTAATTCAAGGCTTTAAAACAATAAACATAGCCCTTCCCATTTGATATTATCGTCCCATTTTAATATCAAGGTTTGAAATAAAATACAAGAAAATATAACATTCAGAGGGTTCTTTTATTTCCCATGGATCATAATCGATTCCAAATATGTATAGGAGGAATCACTTAAATTGCCATCAAATTAATTACAATAGCCCTATGGGCTTAACATTTAAAATAACATGAGTTTATGATCGACTTTTGAAGCATTACGAGCCTCGACAACCACTAGGGTGGTGAACAATCATAAGAAATCAATTTATAGGGTTACAAACCCTCTTCTAAGGGAATCCTTCATCGATCCCCATAACTATTCATTCACATTGAGTTATAATAAAATGGTGCAAAGTATACGAATTCCATCATATAGTATGCTCATATCAGCGGCCTCAAGGAAGAACTACCTAAGCTTAACACTCAAGGACTCAGCTTAGCTCATAGATCTAGCCGTATAGCTTCCTAAAAGAAAGATCTCATACATATAATTCAAACAAGTGACCCAAAGAGGTTGACACTATGCCATTTGGCCTAATGCCATGGCTTCTATCAAATGTACTCATAGAAAAATGAAAGAAATCGATATACATAGTAAAATTTAATATTTTTTGAAAATAAAGAAGGAAATAATGGAAATAAAAATGAGTTTATATTTCTTGCATGGTTTGGATTACCTCAATATTGAATCAATTAAGCAATCCTTGGATTTTTCCTTCCTACGACCCACCTTTTCTTCTGATTTTCTTTGCCACACTACCTATGTGTTATTCAAAAATGGAAATGACAATTTATATTTTGCATGCCCGAGGCGGAGGCATTATGGCCTTTCCATTTACCACTATAGAAATCAAATATAGCCATTAAATTTGTGGCAATCCTTATTTCCATCATCGTATTTTTTTTATTTATCAACCCAATATTTTTTTTTGATACGCAAGTGTATTATATAAAAAAAATAGACTACAAACAATTGCCAACGCAGAATAAAATATTCACCTTCAACCACCAGACAATAATGCCAAAAAAAACCCAGATAATTACCATTAAGTCCACCTGCCAACCAACCCATCCAAAAAAACTACCTAAACCCATATTTGTCCACCATGGCCAACACCATCAACAAAATACCTTCCCGACTTTTAAAAGAAAAAAAAAAGCTAACCTACCAAACCAGGGCCCAACCTAACCAGACTTACAAAAAATGGTTTAAATTTGCAAATTACTTGAAATAGTTTTTTCCATTCCACACCCCCCATTGCCACCAACCCGAAGAATTTATTCACGAACTCCACCAACACTATTGCTACAATCATATGATTCATGAGTGCAGAACTGCTCAAGTCGAGAACAAATGAGTACAATTTGATAGCCTCGTCTAAACCCCGTAGGAGGTCCAAAGTGCAAGGATGTGGAATGCCTCTTCCTTGCACCACCGCACACAGAACTTCATCAACCCCTTCACCAAATCTTCCACAAACATTTTTTCAAGAAGTAATTTCACCTCGGCTTTATCAAGATTTTTGTCCAAGAGAGAAGCCAAAAACCTAGATGAAATATGGAGATTATCCCTTCCATATTCTCTGCTCATCAAATGCCCAACACCTAGGATCATTTTGGCTGCCACCACCACCAAAGGATCATTATTGAGAAGGACCCTTTTCAGTCGTTAAACTGTTATTTCTCTGAAAGAAGTTTGTCGAGCCGACAACTTCAATGAAATCGAGGTATCCACCCCAAATCTTTCCAACCCATCTACCACCACCTCTATCACAAACCTTGAGCACTTGGCCATTGACACCCAAGCACAGATCACACACTGCGAGAAATAAATTGAGCACCATCCACAACCGAACACAATAAAATGAGAAAGAAATCACGCCTTAATTAAACTTAAAGCCAACCCAACATGGATTAATTCCAAGTACTTAACGACTGCCACCTCCACTAATGAGGCACCTCCAAACATGTCAAAAACCTGCCAAAAGGACTAAGTCCATCAAACCAAAGCACTCTCGCTGGCCTCAGAAAAGGCGACATCACTTCACCATTAATACTCATACTAACATGACATGGTGTTTCCTTCCACCTCCAACTCGTGAAATCCCTCCCATGTCAACCACCTAACCCAACTCACCATACAATGTAGCACCTCTACCACATCCCCCCTACTAGGTTGGAGGGGCGCCCACCCTACTACCCACAAACCTTAGGCCCTTATTACACTTGTTTCTTTTTTTAAATTCAAGCCCACAACACCCAAACTAGAAAGAAAGTATGTCTTTTAATTGCCTTCTGTCAAAGTATGATTGAACATTACTTGCTTGAAATTCAAAATCAACTCCAAAGTTGCATCCAACATCTCCCCCAACTTCCAGTTTTGAATTTTTTTATTCCTTAAAGAATTGATCACCATCAAAGAACCCCCTTCTATTATTACTCTCTTCACCCCCAATTCTTTACAGAACTCCAGACCTAAAAGAAGGGCTTTAAGTTCAACAACATCATTCGTGCCTACTAGGAGAGATCTTGCTAATTTCCCCAAAATCAATCCTTTGCGGTCGCTAATAATGCATCCCGCCCCAGAGGGGCTAGGATTTCCTTTCAAGGCTCCATCGAAATTTAGTTTTACCCAGACAAGATCCAGAGGAGACCAAACAAACTTACTTCGCTCATCCAAAGAAGTTGCACACCTAGTTCTCCCACAAGAGGGAGCTTTGATTCCAAACCATTTCTTTAAGATCCACGAATCCCAATTTATAAAATTTCCTTTTTTCGGATTTAACTTTTCCACTCTAGCGTTAAAGAGTTCCATAATGCAAGCCTCAATTTTGCATTGCAGCCTAAGAATTGACATCTCTTTCTCTTGAAAAATGTGTCTATTGCACTCCTTCCATACTTCCCATAGAACTAACAATGGACTCAACACCCATAAATCACCAAAAAATGATTTCTTAACCGGATTAGTCAAGGCCTTTAACAAATCAATCAACTTATTAGGAAGAGTTATTTTCCAATGAATTTTCACACATAATGACCTCCAAATTCCCTGCAAAAATTCACAATTCAAGAACAAGTGATAAAAAAACTCTTCAACTTTGTGACATAATAGGCATATAGATGGACCATAATAACCCAATTTATAAAATCTATCCCCTGTAAGAACTCTGCCCTGTGTCGTTGTCCAAGTAAAGATGCCTCCTTTGGGAAGATAGACCTTATTCCAACATAAGTCAATTGGAAAACTTGGAGCATCCACCCCTTCAGAAGCCATAACAACATAACCAATTTTAGTAGAGTAATCCCCATTTGGGGAAGCATTCCACCTCAATCTATCCCATCACTACCTTTGCCAAACACGCCTTTTCATCATCACTTACTCAAAATATTCCACTTCTTTCTCTTGCAGACCTAGCTGTCTAATAGACTTCCATTTATAAGTGCCCTCCTCACTAGAAGAAGGGACATCAAAGTAATCTTTTACCTTTTCTCCCCAAGCTTGAACAATCCTTTCCCAAACAAGATCCAATGCAGGATCATCCACCAAAATAGGAAAAACTTCCCAAGAGTCCTCCCAAAACAATGCCTCACCTCCATCTTTTACCTCCCAAGTTAAGTAATCCAAAATAAGATCTCTTGAGCTTTTAATGAAATTCCAAATATGAGACCCATTAGGAAGGGACTTAGTAGTAAAAAATAGGTTGAATCAATATCCAAATACTTAACCCAAAATATTTCCACCCATTTTACTTCAAGTTTGAAATGAATCACCCATGCCAACTTCACCCCTAATGCCTTATTCTACAATAGAATATTTTTGATACCAACCCCATATTTCTCCCTTCTTTCACAAACCTTCTGCCATTTGACAAGGGGAAATTTCTTTTGTTTCGAGTTTCCTTTCCAAAAGAAATATTTCATAACTCTATTCAAATACTTTCTAGTACCTACGAACATTGACAAACAAGACATCATGAAAATAGGAAGAGAAAAAATAATCGATATAAGCATTGTTAGCCGACCAACCCAAGACAACCACCAATTTTTCTAGGAGGAGAGACACTCCTTACACTTTTCATATAAAGAGTTCCAAATACTCCCATTTTGAACACCCTTAGCAAGAGGGAGGCCCAATTATTTGCATGACAATTGACCCTTCTTGAAACTCAGTACTCTTAGGATCTGTATTTCACTTAAACAAATAGTATTAAAGAAAAAAACTTTTGACTTTGTAACATTAGCCTCCTAGCCCAAAGAAAGAAAATATTTATCCATAATTCCTTTCAATATTCTAGCTTCCCTAATAGAGGCCACACCAAACAACATTTTATCATTGAAAATTTCTAATACGTGATAGATGGAAGACCACCTGTGACCAGAAGCCCATCCACCCAACTATTCCTTCTTGCTTCTTTCAATGAACAGCCCAAGGCTTCTTCCATGAATATAAATAGGAATGGTGACATAGAATCACCTTGCCTTAAACCCCTAGAAGTCATGAAAAAAACTTTTGGTGACCCATTTACTAAAATAGAGTAACACAGACTTTCCACCCATCTAAAAAGTTAGTCCAACCAACTTCTCTGAAAACCAAAAGCCTCCATTACTTTGAAAATAAAGCACCAATTTACCCTATCATATGCTTTCTTAATATCCAATTTCAAGAGCATTGCAGGTGTTTTTTTTTAAATTGAATGGATCGCCTCCTGTGCAATTATCACCCCATCTAGAATCGACCTTCTAGGGACAAAACTAGTCTATTCATATGAGATTATGGATGGGAGAAATATCTTAAGCCTATTGGCCACTGCTTTTGCAACAATTTTATAGAGTGTATTGCAAAGATAAATAGGGCGAAGTTCATCCCAAGACCCAGGCTTTTCTTTTTTGGGAGTAAGGGAAATTAAAGTATTGTTTATCTCCTTGAGAAACTTACTTGACCCCCTAGAATCCTCAATTTCTTCTAAAACTTCCTTACCCACAAATGCTCAACACTTCTAAAAAAACATAGTCGGGAAGCCATCTGGCCCATGAGCCTTCTCAAGCTGCAAGTCAAAAGCTGCAACCTTTATCTCTTCCTCTAAGAATTTGGCATTGAAATATTTTAATTGAGAAGGAGAGATCAATTTTGGAATATTCCTTAAGACCGTCTTTTGAGCCTCCAAATTTGAACCATCCCAGTCATTCAGGATATTTTGAAAGAAGGAAATCGCAGAAGCTTTGATCTCTAATGGGTCCTCAATTAAATACCCATCTATGTCCTTTATACAAGAAACCCTATTTACCTCATGTTGAGTCTTAGTTGAGTTATGAAATAATTTTGTGTTCCTATCTCCCGCACGTAGCCACACCTCCCTTGATTTTTGCCTCCAAAAAATTTCCTCCTTTTCCTGAGTATCATTTAGCTTTTTTCTCAACTCCTTTTCTCTCACAAAAAAAAAAATCATCCATCCCATTCTTAAAAATATATTTTGACAAAAAATATAATTCTTTTTCCACTTTAAGCCTCTCCTCAAAGATATTCTTGGAACTGTCTTTGTTCTATTGCTTTCACTTTTATTTTATATATTTAAACTTAATGACTAGATTAAACATTTTAGATCCACCTGGGGTGCATTCCTTCCACCAAGAATCTAACAGATTCATAATGTTATGGTCCTTAAACCACACGATTTCAAACTTGAAGGGACATCTAATAGGCCCCTTTTCTCCATCAATTTGAAGCTGAACTAAGAAATGATCTGACCTAGGACTTGAATTTATTCTACTGTCCAACTTAAAGGGAAAAGAGCTCAAATTATCTTTGAAGAAAAAGTTGTCAAGATTTTCTACTATACTGCAAAACCCCTTTCTGTGATTCGTCCACATAAAACATCCATTGCCCATTTGAATATCCATCAAAATGTTTCTCTCAACAAAGCTCTTAAATTCAATTTATGATTGGAGAGCTTGAACCACACCGCCTCTTTTGTCTTCTGAATGCAAAATAGCATTAGAATCACCTTGCAAAATGTAGAAATCTTGGTTAAACCTATTAAGAACCTCATCCATCTCTTTCCAAAAAATCCTTTTATGAACACACAAAGAGGGACCATAAACGTTTATCAACAAGAAATGAAGATTTGATAAAAAGATTCTTACCCTACAGGCCATCCAATGTCGATGGGAGACAAGTTCTTGTACCAAAATAGTTTGGGGCTTCCAAATGATTAACAAGAAACTTGAAGCCCCTTCAGTGCCAACACTAGCCATTTCCATTGCTTCAAATTTCTACTGAAGGCTACCAAATCCCGGTCCCCCAATTGTTTTTCTTGAAAAAGATAAACATCTGCCTAAAAAACTTCCAGATGATGCCTGATAAGGCACCAGTTTTTAGGGGCATTTAAGCCCCTAACATTCCAAGTTAAGAGCTCCATTGTTGTTCAGGAAGAGCATCGCTCTTCCCTACTTTCATCATTGAATCAATTTTCTTTTGACCATTAGCATCTCCATCCCACCTGCATTTTTTCTCGATTTGAAATCCTTCCTCTCTTCTTAATCTCCCCATAATCTAGCGTTGTTTTTTCCATATACCTTTGATGAATTCTCAATTTATCTCTAGCATCTACCAAACCTTGTGTTATTCTCCCTTTTTTTCCTAGATTTAGGACTAAAAATATCCAATCCCACTTCATCCCCTTCTTGAAACTCATCATAATCTATTCCTTTTGGCTCACCTTCTTCCACTAAATCCTAGGAACTTTCTTTACTTGCCTCCACCAGATCCACCAATTCCTTTCCAACTTTTATCAAGGAATCCAGCTCCACATTTCTGCAATCTCCTCCTAATAAATCTAAAGCCTCTAAAATCTTACCTTCCAAAGCTAAATTTTTTGCTATCCACTACTCCTCTCTAAGACTTTTTGTCGTAGCTTGTGGGCTTGAAATAGTTTGCATAGGTCTACCAGGTGACCTAGGGCTAGCACCTTGCTCCTTCTCCTTAATAAATTGAAAGGCCTTAATGGGCATTTTTGTGTCAAAACTAAAGGGAACTAAAGACTTTTCATAAGGATTACTCTTAAACACAATATTCTCCCTCCTTTGAGGACTCTCAATCTTCGAGGTAGACCTAGATTTCCCTACCTTTTTGAAGGATGCTATACAACCCAAAGGGCACACTAGATTGCTATGAGTGAAAGAATCACGTTCTAGTTTTTGAATCCAGTTCGCATAGTCGATGATGAGTTCAATCTCTTCTGAAATGTGTCACACTAGGTTGTTCTATACACAAATTGTCACATAGGAATGGGACTCATCCACCTTCTTCCTTTCTTTAGCATGGACAAAAGTTCCTAAATGATTCCAAATATTCCAAAGGAAGATTAGGAAGACCATACCAGTCTTCAAGAGTCTCCATGACATGCATTTCAGGTTTAAAGCGAACCTTCCAATGCCTTAGATAAAAGCCACAACCATCCAGAACCCAAACATCATTCACAATCTCATCCCTTAGATCTCTAGTTGGGAAAATTATTAGGAAAAATCCATTTTGGAGGGTTTTAAACTGGAGGTCCTATCCCCAACGATCTTTCCACCATTTAACCAGATAACCCCAGTTCAAAGTTGCGTCGTACCATTTTCCAATCACCCCCAGATTTTCTAACCTTAAAACCTCGGCTTGGAGCCTAAAAAAGTTGACCACTAAAGTAGCCCGACCACCCAGAATTCCATTACCATTCTGAGAAGTGGCATGATGAGAATCACCACTTTTCTCATCTTCCCTATCCTCCTATTCTTGTTCTACTTTTCTCCTCTGCCAGACCACCCTCTTAGGACCATTTCTCTGGATAGGGATTCGACCCTGAACCAATCCCTCTATCCATGGAAGGCCACAAAAAGCTCTATTTTTGCCATCTTGTTGACGAGGACTTCAAAATGTGGCATTTCGATAACCCCCTCTACCTTGGTGACCCATAAAAACTAGCTCCTCCTTTCTTAAACGACACCCATCATGACCACAGTCTTCTGCCCTAAGGTCGAAATGGTCATTCGTGGGGTCGACCCATCTTTTTGGCAACAAGATGCCTTCAAAATTTTCTTGATGGGAATCTTTGTGGGCCTCTTGTCCTCTTCCTAAATGATGAACCACACTAGACCATTGTAGTTTGCCATGACCATTGCAGACCCCTTTCACCATTTTCTTAATATCCATAATTATCAACCCGATATTAGTATTTTATCGGTTATCATTTGAATTCAGCGCATATACATTTGAATAAGCAATCAAATATACATATATATTTATTTATTTGTATTTTTGTGTTTATTTAAATTATTCCCATTCTCATTTACCAAACTTTCTACATTTGCATATACACACATATATACATTTATATATTTTTTTACTTCCATGTGTAATTTTTTGGTATGGCTTATGAGTTCCATACAATATTACTTTCAATAGATAATTTAAATTCAAATTTGAGCATCTCTATATATATGAATAATTTTTATTTTTGTTTCATCAAACACAAAGTTTTAAATGGACAATTTTTATATCTACGAGCCATATATTTTCAAACAAGGAATTAGTTCAAATCAGGAAATTCTCATTCTTAGACATATACAATTTGATTTAAATGCAAGTCATCCTGCCCTTCTATGGTGTGGGCACCCAGATTCCAACTGGCTTACCATTCGATCTGGCTAAACAATCCTACTTCAATCATGTTCTTGTCCTTCATCCTATCACCTTACTACGACACAAACTTGAAAATCGATCAGTGACGTTCAATTCTTGATGACATATATAAAAATAGTTTTCAGAATTTCATAAAGTCAACATTAGTCAACTCCTCATATTCAACATGTGAATATTCTAGAATCTCCATTTAATATTTAATTGAATTTTATCAACAATTCAATTTTATGTATTTAAATAAATATCTAATAAAATTAGGTTATGACATCCTTCCCCTCTTGGAAGAGACATCATCCCAATGTGTAGTAAGTCAAAATGAATGACATCATATCACTTTTGATTATTTATGTCTATTTCAACATCACATGAAATATATGTCTATTTCAAAATCATTTCAAAATATATGTGTATTTCAATATCACATGAAATATGTCTATTTCAACATCGCATAAAATATATGTCTATTTCAACATCATTTCAAAATATTTGTCTATTTAAACATCACATAAAATATATGTCTATTTCAACATCAATTTTTTTAAAGCATTAAATATCATAGTATCTCAAACCAAAAAAAAATATCAAACAAGATTATTGAGTTCTATTTCAATCAAGTAGATGTGGAAAGGAGCATTCTATTTCTTCTGCATCCTCCCATGTAGCATTTTACTTAGAATACTGGTCCCACTGGACTTTAAATTGCGTGATATCTCTATTTCCCAACTTAACGTTGCACCTACCCAGGATTCTAATGGGCTCCACTAGCAGCACTCTTGGATCCTGTACCTAAAAGGATTGCAAATCAAGTACATGAGTCACATTAGGATGATATGGCTTAAGAAAAGAAACATGGAACACATTATGAAGTCGAGCCAGAGTGGATGGTAGAGCTAGTCTATAGGAAATTGGGTTAATCAGTTCCTAGACTTCAAATGGTCCCACATATCTTGGGGCCAACTTGGAAGACTTTCCAAAGGTAATAGAGCTTTTATGAGGTTTAACTCTCAAGAAAACCTTGTCCCCTATTGCTAACTACCTCTGAGTTCAGTTCTTGTCGACATAACTCTTTTGTCAGTCTTTTGCCTCTTTAAATATTCTCTTAATGACCCGAATTTTCTTTTCCATTTCCTTAAGCATTTATGGTCCTATTATGATCATGTCCTCTAGTTTATCCCAAACTGATGGGGGTAAAACACTTTCACCCATACAAGGCCTCAAATAATTCCATGCCTAAGGAGGTATGATAGGAGTTATTGTAAGAAAAATCTACCAAAGGAAAATATTCTTCCCACCAATATCATTGGTCCATACAATACATTCAGAGGAGGTCTTCGACTACCTAGTTCACCCTCTTTGTCTGCCTGTTAGTCTAAGGATGAAAAGACAAGCTGAAATTCAATTTATTCCCCAATGTTGCATTCAAGGTCATCCAAAACCTTGAGGTAATCTGTGTGTCCCTATCAGAAATGATAGTCTCTTGCACTCCATGCAAACAAAAGATCTCCTACACAAATTTCTTTGCCAAGGTCAACAATCCATCCTTAAGCTTTCTTAGAATAAAATGCACAACCTTGGTCAACTTATTAATCACAACCAAGATGACATCATGCTTACTATTGCTCAAAGGCAAGCCTTATATGAATTCCATACTAGTCACCTACCATTTATACTCAGGTATGTCACGGGGATATAATAACACGGTTGGGTGTGCATGCTTAGCCTTGGCTTGTTGGCACTCCAAGCATCTGGCTATATAATCCACTACATCATTCTTGAGTTTAGGCCAAAAATATAGATTCTTCAACTCCGCGATCATCTTAGATACACTGGGGTGTCTTGAATAAGGTGCATTGTGTACTTCCAAAACCAACTTTCTTAGCTCTCTAGAGTCTGGAATATACATTCTCCTCTAGTACCTCAAAATATCATTTAGTTTGATCTCATACCTATCAAACCGATGATCAAAAGGATTTTCTACTAGGGCATTCTTCACTCTTTCATAGTGATCATCCCTAGGTAGTTTTTGAATTAACTGTCACCTCAGATTAGAACTTTTTGAGATCATGGTTGTCATATGTCTTCATCTACTAAGAGCATCAACCACTCTGTTCTCTTTCCCTTTTATGTATTCAATTCCAAAGTTGTATTCGCTAAAGAATTATAACCACCTTCTCTTTCATGCATTAAGGTTTGGTTGGGTAAATATATATCTCATCCCTAAGTGGTCTATCTTCAGTTCAGATGGCTTTCCCAAAAGGTAATGCCTCCACATTTGTAAGGTATTAACTATGGCTACCAATTCCAAATCATGAGATGCATAGTTCTCTTTATGTTTCTTGAGCTTCTTGATTCATATGCCACCAATTGTCTATCTTGCATTAATACTACTCCCAATCCCTCTTTGAAGGAATTTATGATCACTATGAATCTCCCATTAGGGCCAAGGATAGTTAGCACTAGTGGTGTTGTGAGCCTCTACTTTAGGAGTTAGAATGTCTGCTCGCATTTCTTGGTCCATTCAAACCATGTTCCCTTCGTTTTTAGTGAGGTGATAGGAGATGCATGATGGAACTCTAAATTTTTGCTCGTTGAATTTCATTTTATCTTGCCCTTGTCTTGGTCTTTCATATTGTTTGGGAAAAACCTAGGGTTGGGGTTTTTACTTTTTTCTTCATGAAAATCCTAGTATCATATATTACGCCTTGGGTGGGATCTATTTGGTTGTTACCTTTTTGAAGTGGGTTTTAAAACAACTTATGCCCCATCACTTCATCTAAGCTAGGCCCCTTTCTGATTTATTGTTTTAATTTTTTTGCCTGACTTTATTATTCCCCAAGTCTAGGTTGGCTTGTGCCCCCACGTTTAAAAAAAACTTAATACATTTTTTGTCGTCGGCCAAGGTGATGTCTCCCTATGCCTTTAATAAATTTTTTATATTATGTAAGGAATAATTTTAAGTGACCATCGATCAACCATCAGTTGATCTCATATGTTCCCTACCATTTCGTGATGACCCCACCACAGAGTCACAACCGATTGTGATATCACGAGCGAGTGCCACATGTCTCACATGGTGAAGCCGAGGAGATGCTAAAAATTATTTAATACATTTGTTAGGTTTTAATGTGGCTATGAGATGCACGTGCTCCAAATGAAAGGAGATGTTATGATCTTGATGGAGAATATGCTTGATGGTTAATTACAATGTTGACGACTATGTTGAATGAACACAATTAGCTATGGTGGAGATGAATGGTTGCCTGCCATCACGTGATCATAATTTGCAAGGTTTTTATCGATCACGATATCACAGGTGGGCGCCATGTGGATTTCCTTCATGACGCATAATATGGTGGGCCCTTAGTGTCATTATGGAGATTGTGTCAGCTTGTTTTGAAGGCAACTATTTGATGATTTGATAGAAATGAAGGATCGACAGGTGGAATTTGAATTTGCATTAAATGTGATTGAAGTCATTGGCACGGCATGTAAGTAAGCTTTAATGGCGGATGAGATGTCTACTGGCATATTTTGATCAAAATAAAGTGGTTGTCTCCTAGCCTAGTGTCTCACAAAGTACCCAAACATCTTTGCAAAGAAATTTCAGAGCCAAGGATGAAGTTACGAGTTGTCCTAGTGAAGGATTTGGGTTTCTGCAAAGCACAAAACCATGAGTTAATTTTTGTACCTCCTGGTTAATTTGATTGAGAATTTGGGAAAATTGTGGTGCGCTAGTCAGAGAGCTCATTGATAATTGTTATTGGAGCTATAGGTTAGTTGAATTGTGAGAAATTGCAAGGTTATATTCTGTAAAAAAAAAAATTGTTTAGCCCTATTTTATTTAAAGTTTTGAAATAACAAGGAATCCCTAGTTTACCAAAGATGGCACCACCAAAGCAACATTCTTGTCAAGTCGACTATTTACACAAAAAATTATATGATGACTTCTTGGATCAATTTCCATCATCAACTAATGATAGGAAGAAGGGGTTGGTCTTGATGCATGGAAGAACCCTAGGGGAGGGATTAGTATATAACTATTCCAACATTGTCGATGATAGGGTTCCCATGACAAGTTTGAATATGTTTAGGTTATGGTATGGGTAGAGGAATTTTCCCAACCCCTTCTCGAATGGTTGGAGGTATGACATGGGGAAGCTGGTGGTACCAAATGTATTCCCTGATGTGGATTTTCTTAGGGCAGTGGCTGCACATTATGACCCTGTTACAAGGGTGATAAGATATAATGATGGAGGGGTTATGATGAATATCAACAAAGAAGAATTCTAATTGGTTTTTGGCTTGAGTGATTCTAGTAATTTTTCGGTTCCAATTGATCTTGAGGAGATGAAATCAGAATATGGGAGATTGAAGTCACTCTTTAGGGTTAAGTTGCTCCCACCTCATCTCACAAGGGTAGGAAGTTCAAAGTTTTATATTGCCCCTAGTGACCAAGAGCCTTTCAAGCTAAAATGTTTTGCAAACCACTTCTTGGCCACCTTTTACTCATTGTGCCATATTTTGGGTTTCAACCCTAATATGGTGGTGCAAATACAACACCCTATTTTCTTAGTAATCTATGAATTTTCTTCCTTTTTGGCTGAAAAGATACATGAAGGGCTATTAAATTTGAAGAAAAAGGATGTAGGTACTCCATTCTTCTAGAATTTCATGTTGATGTACATGTTCTTGTACAAGAATGCAGATTTCTTTTCTAAGAAGATGGAATTAAGGCAAATGGTTAATGGAGAAAGCTTTCCAATGCAAGCATGGACTACAAACCTATCTTATAACAGGGAGAGTGCTAGTTTTATGTAGTTTGATAATTGTTTTGATTCCAAATTTAGGGATAGGTTGATGGTAAATGTACCTAGAATCCCTAAGGAGTTACTTGATTTCCTTAGACGGAAGGGAAGGAAGCCCGAATTGAAGGTTTTCCATGATTGGGGTGATATTATTCCATACCTAGTCAACAGAGTCTTGAGGGTGTATGGTTTCCAAGTAACTCCACATATACTTCCATACAATGTGCCACCAAGAGTAGGATTTGCAGAATTTATGTGCCAAATTGGTTGTATCCATGAGGGCAACCTTATAGGGAAAGGTAAAGGAACTTTTTTCCCTGATTACACTATAGTGTCAGATTTTGTGTTTTCAAAAGAAGGTTGGGTCCACTTTGGGAAGTTTTTTTATGATTACAATTTGAGGTATGGTCCCAAGTGGCAACACGATCCTGAGGGCTTCTTTTCCCTTTTTATACAACAAATAAAGGGTGGTAAGTTTGTGCATGAGTTCAACTTTCTTGAAGACTTGATTAGAAATGAGTTTGATCTAAATAAGAAAGAGTTAAGCAAGGAGAGATGGATAGCTTTTGAAAATCTATTGGCCATTGTGCACAAAATGGATCCTAAATATGATCCATTGATGGATTTTAGTCCATTTCTCAAGAAAAATGATTTTTTGATGGACGACTTCAAGGAGATTATGGGCATCTTAATGACCAAGAAGATAAACTTGGAGTTAGATCAAGGTATACAGGAGAAAGATGCCACAAAAATTGAAACAAGGCCAACCTATCAACCTATAGAGAAGTGGCCTATCTATAGAAGAAAAAGAAATGACAACACTGATGAGGATGGTGAGGATAAAAATGGAAAACAAATCATGAAAGTGCTAGCACAGTTAGGTCCAAGGTTCAAGACTCCTGGAGCCATCAAAATTATTGATTTGGACTCATCACCAGAAGATAGCCCTTCACCACCACCATTAGAACCAAGCCCTAAGAGGAAAAGGATTGAGAAAGTACAAGAGGATCTGATGGATGAAATTGTTGTCATAAATCAGGATATGTAGGTTGGTATGCCTTCTCCTCCCAGGCCAGCTGAGTTGGTCTTGTTTGATTTGGATATGAAAGGAAAGTGTGTGCAAGATGCCAAGATGGAGGCATGTAAGGCCTTTTTGGATGATGATGCATTGTCAAGACTCTAGTCTTCTTGAAACTAGTATGGAGAGTGAGACTAGAGGAATATCAAGATAAATGTAAGAGGAGAAGAGAGTTGAGGCCTAATAGATCAGATTAAGAGAATGATGATGAGGTAAAAAATGAATTGATGGAAGAATTTAAGACCATCACTCTTGAGGAGGGGAGAAAACTAGTGATTCAAGCTGGTGTATTTATTTTTCCTGAGTGGGACATTGCAGATGCAATAGCTTTTAATTCTATTCTAAATTCCAAGCATCCCCTGTAGGATTTTGAAGAAGAGTTCAAGGCAACAATGCAAGATTCTGCCTTCATTGAAGATTATGAGACCTTAGAAATTTGGGCTTTGGATCGTCAAGGTAGAAATAATAATGTCATTGACATTAACCCAAACCTAAGGGGAGGGTTAATAATAAAAAAGCCTCAGAAACCTCAACCATAGAGGCTACTAACCTGACTGTGAATGTGGCCAAATTGGCCCAAAAGACTGCTGAAAGAGAGGAGGCTGAAAAGAAAAGCCTAATGGAGAAGTATAACTTCATAATTGGAGAGTAGAGTAGGGTGCAACAAAGGAATGTTGAGTTTTAGACTGAGGTGGATAGGTTGAAATATAGGTATATTGGGGAGACATAAAGTGCTCAAGATATTATGGCATTTCCTTCCACATCAGGGTTAGTGCCTCCTACTTCTCCTATTGTTTCTACACTAGGGTCCCCCATCCAAACTCCTTCCCTCAGTCCTACTTTAGAGGCAATTGAAGAAGAAGTAGAATAATTTTTTGATCCCATAAAGAAGTAGCTAATGCACTAGATTGCAGAGTTACAGGCATCCTTGAAAGCAAGCGAGGAGGGAACACTTGTAAATAAGGGGGAGGTTGTTAATACAGTTTTGAGACATTTGAATGAGAAGGTTGATGACAGATTGTCATCAATGTATTCTTTCTATTCTTTATTATTGAATGCAATAAAGAACATTATTAGGGATCAGGAGGTATTACTACCATTGGTTGAAAATTGAATCCCTAGGGCCAATGATTTAGACATAATGTATAAAGCCTCAAGGTTTGATACAAATAATAGACCCCAATCATTAAGGCCTACTCAAGTGTTAGTTAAGTCATTGCAAGGTTTTTAGGCCTTACCAGATGACTTGAGTAGGAAGATTAGAGAGTTGGTGAAGAAATTTGATGATTGGAGTGACACGTTGTTACCTGATATAACTGATAAGCAAGGAAATATTAAATCATTGCAACAGTGGCAGGATAGAGAAAATGAGGTCATCAATGTACAAATTAAATTGATTTGTGATGACTCAAATTATGATTTGTTGGTGAGCTATATAGACAAGATCAATAGCACCAGCTCATTTTTGGAATCTTTTGAGAAAGAAGAAAATCAGGTGGCAGTTAAGTACACACCTTCTAATGTAAGGTAAATGAGGTAGTTGGTTTTTATTAGCCAGCTGATGAAGAATACCAAAGATGGGTAAATGTTTACTTAACCGAGGAAGAGTAAAACAAAGTTGGTTACTAGCAGTTAACAACTCAGTTGTTGCATTTACAACTGTTTCCAGTTTTTCTTTTGGTGGCAGTCTTGGCATGAGATTCTTAAAGTTTTGTGGATGAATCAACCATACTCAACGGGAAAGATGAACAAGATGATTCTTCGAGGATTTGTTGTTGTAACAAATTTTTGAAATGTCATAGGGTGGTCCAAGTGACTGATGACATGTGTACTTCTGGCTCAATGCTTGTTTGCTCCTTCATTTTCTATAAGAATAATTTCAAGGCTAGAAGTACAGGTTAGCAGGTTAGATAATTTTGGTCGAGTCTCGATGAAGTTGCAGAGCAATTGTAAATCTTGATGTTTTTTTAGTGAAATTGAATTTAGGTTTTGGGTCATTCTGTAGTAGGTTTTGAACTCATAGGAATTTTATGTTTTATGACAGTACTGGCAATTGAATTGAAATGAATTATTTTGAACTCATGTCTCTCTATTGTATAAGCATATCATAATTTTAAATAAAATGATCAAGGGTTGTTTCATTCATCTTACTGTTGTCGTGTGTATGATTCTTATTTTAGCATTAATTCAAAGAATTAATTAAAATCCTTGAATGGGATCATAGGTGGATATGTTTTATATAAGGATTGGATAAGTAGTATTGGGTTAGAATACATAATGATGATATTGTAAGGCAATATTATCAGATATCTTACATGTTATGTGTTAAATATATCATAAACCCTTAAATGCTTAGGAATTTGACTCCTCCAATGGTATATGGCACTGATCTAAGTTGTACTTATCCATGAGGTTCAATATTTGTTTTTCTTTACTTAGAGCTTGCTATAAATTAAAAATCAATGACTATTTTATACTATGAAATGCCATTTTAGTTATCTCATGCTCCAAATAGTTGATATTATTGATGAACAACCAATTCTATACGGTATTATCTTGTTATGTTGAGCTATTAAATGAGATTAGTTGTTGTTGTTAATGTTGTTTATAATATTGGTGAAGAGGTTGTAAACACGTTAAGGGGATCACCCTCCTGAGTCTTGAAAATCCCAAAGTGTAGAAGCTTTTGTTAAAATCCTCGTCAGTTGGTCCAGGTCCTTCGAGTTACCCTTGATTGGAATGGAAAGTCCATAGGTAGATTAGGAGATCAACCTACTTATAGTAAAAACAACCAATAGTGCAATCTGGGAGAACCCTTGCACAAACTTCCTATAGTACCCTATGAGGCCCATGAAGCTACAAAATTCTGACACATTTTATGGCACTGACCATTCCACTATTGCCTTGATCTTTCCGGGGTCCATGACGACTCCTTCAGTTGAAATTATATGGCACAAATAATGTACTTGATCCTGATACAAGAAACACTTGGACAACTTACCAAATAGTTTCCTTTCTCTCAATCCTTGAAAAACTATTCTCAAATGTCTATCATACTCTTTGATAGTCTTTGAGTAGACTAATATATCATCCATGAATATTAAGAAAAATTCATCTAAGCAGTCCCTAAACACACTATTCATGAGGTTCATGAAGGCTGATGGTGTATTCGTTAAGCCAAAAGTTACCACTATGAAATCATAATTTCCATACCGAGTTATGAATGCAGTCTTCAGAATATCTTCTTTTGTAGTCCTCAATTGATGATATCCTAACCTGAGATCAATTTGGAGAAAACTGTTGCTCCCTTCATTTGATGAAACAATTCATCAATCCTCAGAAGTGGATACCAGTTCTTGATGGTAACCTTGTTCAACATCTGATAATATATACATAGTCACAAAGTTCCATCCTTTTTCACAAAAATTACTAGTGCTCCCCAAGTAGACACACTAGGTCTTATGAGTCACTTTTCCAAAAATTCTATTAGTTGGGCCTTCAACTCATATAGTTCTGTAGTGGTCATTCAGTAAGGTACCTTGGATTGAGGTTTGGCTCCCGAGACTAAGTTGATAGAAAAATTGAATTCCTGCTTCGAAGGCAATTTCATAAGTTCCTAAAGGAATATGTCCCGGAACTCCTTGAGAATAGGATAGTCATCTAAATATGGATCCTTCTTATTGGGATTATCAACATGCACTGCATAAATTGCACATCCCTTTCGATGAGCCTTCTTGAGCTACATCATATAATTCTTTCTAAGCTCTAAGGGTCTCTGTATTCCCCAAACCTACACTAGGTTTCCAAGATCATCCAGACAGTTGACCACCTTATCCTCACAATTCACTAAAGCTTTATTCTTGGATAACCAATTTATTCCCAAAATAATAGAAAATGAACCTAATGGTGCCACATATAAGTTGACCTAGGTTTGAAAGGTTGGAAGTTATAACTCACTGCAAAAGAGATAGGTATCTACCCTCTGCTCTGTTCTATTTCCATACTGGATTTTCCATGAGTTTGTGATGTACCCCGGTCTAATGGGTATCTTAGATATTATTATAGGATCTACAAAACATTTAGTAGCTCCAGTATCAATTAAGATAGAGATAGTTTGGCCATAGAGCTTACGTGTTAGCTAAATTGGTGAAGCTTGATATTCTACCTACCTGTTGTCCATTACAACGTGGATCTGGTGAGTCTATTGATAGCTTCCTTTCCTTTGTTTCTTTGACCGTTGAGAATAATATGAGGCATAATGATCACCCCCACAATTATAACATCCATCATGAGGCCCTTTGCGACCTTTAGGATTGTCCTCCCTAAATCATTTCTGTGCATGGTCGTCCTTGGCCTTACCCTTATTTTATTTCTTATTCCTTCCACTGTTACCATCATTTCCCTTCTCCTAAAATTCACTTCCCCTCTCGAGGTTATGAATTCGATGGCTCTTGTCCCTCTTATGAAATATTTTCTTTCCATACCAAGGCTTAGAACTTGAATTGATGTGAAGATTGGACAACCGATGTAGCTTATGTTCCTGTTTGGTGGATTTTTGAAAGACTTCATACATGGTTTGAGGTTCGTGCATATCCACCTCGGCTCCTATGTGAGGTCTTAGTCCCATTATAAATTTTTGAATACGAAACCGTTCATCCCCTAATACTGAGGCACATACTTCAATAAATTTGTGAAATTTTCCCAATACTAAATCAAAATCATATTTCCTTGGGTTAAGTTTTGAAATTTTATCATTTTATTGTCAAAGAAAAGTTGTGGTAGCCATATCTTCCTAAAATACTAGAGGAAGAGTCCCTAAGTGATCTGAGTTGGCTGTAGGTTTCATTCTAACTTCTCATTGTCCCATTAAGTTGTTGCTTCACCTGAGAGCTGATACATAGCCCATGCCACCTTAGTCTGTTCAGAAAGATTACAGAGCCCAAATTATTTTTTCATTTATCTAATCCAAGCGTCAGCTCCCGTTCTAATAGCATGTCCATCAAACTTGGGTGGTGCTACTCTTTTGATGTCTTTCCCAAGCTCTTCCTCAATTCACCCTCACGGAATTTCCCTTGGACCACCATCTCCTTGATTTCCTTCTACAATCCTACTGTCCCAATCCTCACATGCCACTCATACTTCTTGCTCAATAAGATCCATGTGAGACTCTTTCTAGTTTAGAACCTCCATAATTTGTTCAAACCTCTTGTCTTGCCTAGTGGTCTCCATGACATCCCACACTTATCCTACAAGACAGTCACATTCATTGCATCTCAACACAAGGTTCTACGAGTAAAAATTCTTATGTACATCATAAAATTTTGATATGCATGCATCCTTTAACATAGTATACATACACTTTCATGCAAGGTACACACATTTTTTGTTAAGTCTTCCATTGAACACACCAAAAAAGTTAAATTTTATTTATATTTAGGGTGACTCAATAGACCCTTATTTACAATATGCTTCCAGTTACATCATTTTGATTTATTGGTGTCAGTTAGAGGACATTCCTCTGGGTCATCATCTGATTTTACATTAGATTTTACAAATGAGTATGTTTGAGCACGTAGGCCCTCCTTTTCTTGTTTAGTCAACAAGGGAGCATCGAGACCACACTGTAAAGGCCAGTCTTGGATTGCAAAAAGCTTTTTGATTTTAGGTTTTTGCTTCTCCTCAATCTTCAAGCCTCTCTCTAGCTTGAGTCACGTAAGGGCTTGTGCTAGAGTTTCATCATCATCGAGAATTTTTGATGGAACCTCCACCTTGGCGTTTCCTTCCTTTATGTCATTCTTGTATGGGGTTTTGATAGTTTTCCCTTTCTTTCATCCTACCTTTGACCTGCTCATTCCTACATTCAATTCAGGTTCGGTCAATTCTTAGGACTTCTAGTTTGAGGTCAAGGGTCAACTACACTAGTCAACTATGGTAGACTCAAAAAGGCCTAGATTTGAACCTTAAGCTCGGATACCAAATGTAATAACCTATTCCTAATTATTACTTATTTAATATTAGTGTAAATGACATATGAATATACTTCAAATTAAAGAGACATAACTAGTGGCTAAATTCAATTATAGATACACATGTCCATTAAAAAAGACAAAGATTATTATTCTCTTCAAAATTCAAATTACAATATCATGTTCACTTGGCACCAAAGGCCATTATATAATTTCAAGGTACATTTCTCGTCAAGTAATTAAATGATAGTTCCATCAAATTACAACATAGACTATATTAGTCCAATGAACATTAAGGCTATTCTTCTACACTCACCTCCACTGGTGGATGAGAACATGGTTGAAGCGCTTTACTGCCCAACCACGAAGCTTGCACTTCCCAAGTATTCTTAAGACATGAAGAATTCTTGACCCTGAACGAAGAGTTTAGCAAGAGAACAACTTGCAAGGTGGAATCTGTTGTGTGCCCAACATCAACATGAAAATTCTATCTTGCATGGTAGAAAAAAGAAAGTGCAAGATCTATGCTAGGAATGGTAGAGAATGAAATCACAGAGTTCATTCATGCATATATAATGAACAGTATTGTTTGGCCAAGCATAAAAGTGTCTTGCAACAACAACAAACGATAGAGACTGGTAAAGAAAACCTATACTCTGTGACCCATTTCGACACCCGTCCCTGAAGATAACTTTCTACTAAACAACTATCTACCCTCTAGCAACAACTACCCATAAATACTCTATTCAAATAAGGTATCACTGTTCTATTTCAATATTCAAATTAATTCTTCATAAATTTCTGTCAAAATGTAAAGTAAGCTTAATCTGAAAAACATATTTATGACTTATGGAGTAATTCATCATTCAATCACTTTATTCTTATGAATAATTTCTACTTATCATCTCAAGCATTTCCATTAAAATGAAAGTACCAAAGGAAAAACAAAAGAAGGTATATCACAAGTATGTGTATGTACATAGATGAAGTCTATGTGCATACACATGTATGCGCCTACTTATGTTTAAGTTTGTGCATACATTTTGAAAAAAAAAAAAATTAATTCAGATTGTGAACTTAAATAGTATTCTATTTTCCCTTTCATTTTCAAGTGAACAATATAGGCCTTACAGTTTCATACATATTGTTTGAGCATACATTTATTGTTTCCTTTTAAACAGTTTCAAAATAGGTTGTTTTCTTAAGTATTTTCTTGGCTTAAACAAAAAAATTATTGTTCCTACTAAACAATTATAAGTGAGCTACTCACATATGCACATTTATCATTTACACTTATAAATTGAACAGAGTTGTAATGTAGTAGGAAATTCATATTCTTTTTTCTAAAATTCAATTTTAAGAAAAAACAATAATATCACTACTCTGTTATAGATCTCTAGTTGTTCTTATAAGAAATGATCACTTTTACAAGCATATGATTCACTATCAATTAGAAGAAACAGTATGATTCTTTCACATTGTACAAAAATATTGAAGTAAAAATCTGCCCTATATTAAGCATAAGGACAATATGACAATATTCAGAAAAAAATATTGTTGCCCAGCAGACTATAACATCAAGCTATTAACCATCTCCTAATGGTCAAGATCATCATATTATATTCAAAAAAATTACCTATGTACTTTACTATCTATTACCATGCATGCAAGGATATTCTACATGTTGACCTTGATTTCATTTCAACATGGTTTTTGTATCCACTATCCTCATCAAATGGGGTTGGCTTCATAGAAAGAAAACCTACATTCATTCAAGGCTTAGAAACAATAAACATAACCCTTCCCATTTGATGTTATCATCCCATTTTAATATCAGGGTTCGAAATGAAATACAAGAAAATACAACTTTTAGAGGGGTCATTTATTTCCTTTGGATCACAATCGATCCCAAATATGTATGAGGAATCACTTATATTGTCATTAGATTAATTCTAATAGCCCTACATGCTTAACATTTAAAATATCATGAGTTTATGATCGACTTTTGAAGCATTACGAGCCTCGACAACTGCTAGGATGATGAACAATCATAAGAAAGAAATTTACAGGGTTACAAACCCTCTTCTAAGGGAATCCTTGATCGATCCCCGTCACTATTTATTCACAGTGAGTTATAATAAAATGGTGCAAAGTATACGAATTTCATCGTATGGCATGCTCATGTGAGCAGCCTCAAGGAAGAACCGCCTAAGCTTAACACTCAAGGGCTCAGCTTAGCTTATAGAGCTAGATGCATGACTTCCTAAAAGAAATATCTCATACACATAATGCAAAAAAGTGACCCACAAAGATCGACACTATTCCATTTGGCCTAAGGCCATGGCTTTTCATCAAATGTACTCATAAAAAATGAAAGAAATCGATATAGAATGAAATTTTCTATCATTTAAAAATAAAGAAGGAAAGAATGGAAATTAAAATGACTTTATATTTCTTGCATGATTCAAATTACCTCAATATCGAATTGATTAAGATATCCCTAGCTTTTTCCTTCCTACAACCCACCTTTTCCTATGATTTTCTTCACAACACTACCTATGTGTTATTCAAAAATGGAAACAACAGTCTATGTTTTGCATGCCCAAGGCGAAGTCATTATGGCCTTTCCGCCAGCCACTACACAAATCAAATATAGCCATAAAATTTGTGGTAGGCCTTACTGCCATCATCATATATTTTTTAATTATCAAGCCAATATTAGAATGCTATCGGTTATCATTTGAATTCAACACATACATTTGAATAAGCATTCAAATATACATATATTTATATATTTAAATATATTTATGTATATATATTTATTCATATTTTTATGTTTATTTAAATGATTCTCATTCTTAGACATATGCAATTTGATTTAAATGAAATTTAGCATGCCCTTCTAGGGTGTGTGCACCCAAATTCCAACTGGCTTACCGTTCAATCCAGCTAAAAAATCCTACTTCAATCGTGTTCTTGTCCTTCATCTTGTCACTTTGCTACTGCACACACTTGAAAATTGATTAGTAACGTTCAAACCTTGATGACATATAAAAATAGCTTTCATAATTTCATAGTCAACATTAGTCAACTCCTCATATTCAACATGTGAATATTCTAGAATCTCCATTTAATATTTAATTGAATTTCATCAACAATTCATGTTTTTGTATTTAAATAAATATGTAATAAAATTGGGTTGTGACAATTCAAAACCCTCACTATCAAGGCTAACTAGGGTTCTCTTTCTTGTTTTATTAGAAACAAAATAATCCTTTGAATATGACTCAAAAGTAGTAGATATATACCATTTTCTCTTTGTAGGTACATGTACATTCTCAAACACATTATCCTTCAATTCTGAATCAGTGCCTAATATTTCAACATCTTCTTATTTTTTCTCCTTATCCCTTGTTTCCTCTTCTAGCTTCTCAATACTACCTCTAATGGCACCTTTCTTCCTCAAGCAACCTGAACACCTTGGTGGAGTATATTTCCTTTTCTTAGTATCCTTATTTTTCTCATGTACATTGGAAGGTGCAGAGGATAAACTACCTTTCATTTTCCTAGTCTTAGGTGTCCAAGAGGAAGTTGGATTTTCTTTTGCTATAGGTTGGTTATCTACTGCATGTGGTGATCCTTGCACACTTTTCTCCTCTTGTTCATCTCTATAGGGAGCATGTCTCTTAGGGATGCAATAGGTGAATCTAGGTTTTCAGGAACTATTGGTTCCACCAGAATGTGGTTAATATCTTTAAAAATTAGAAAACTCTCCAAAGAAACCTATGGGTGTTGAACCCTAAGGCTCCTTTTCACTAACAAAGTTACCAAGCAATAGTGTGACAAATTTGAATAATTTATTTTCCTTTGGTATTCAGCCCCCATTCTTTTTAGAAAATTATAAAGAAAATTAGGTACATTTACCAATCTATGATGAAGATGATTGAGTAACTTAAAATGCACAATGTATAGAAGGGATTGTCTCCCATCACATGTGATATATTTAATAATATAGAAATCACAAGAGGCCCATCTCCAATGAAGTGACAATCTTTGCGTACCTTTTGATGATGAATTAAGATTCTCTCCTACCTCCCTAAAGTCATCCCTAGCAACAACTACATTTTCTCTCATAGGGAATTCAACTCCATTCCTCAGTAGACCAAAAAATTCTATAATTGTAGTTTTTTGAGGCATGCACTTTCAATCCCTTGACAGTGGCTTCATTATGCTACAATGTAGCTACAAATTGCCTCGTCATGTCTTCTTTAAACTCTGTCAATTTCAAGTAGTCCAACTGTTCCGCCCTTATGAAAATAGGTAGAACTAACCCATCCTCCAATATTTTTGTGTGTGTTGATGGATCCCTTCTAATTATATCACCTCCCATGGTGAAAATACTTTGACTCTACTCAAACCTTTGGAAATTCAGCTCAGAAAATAATTCAACCACCTTCAAACCCTCTCTATTCTACTACACTTGCATGCACTTTTTCATTGTAATGGTAATTGTTGCATCCCTTTTCTCCTTTATATTAGCTTAACTTAGCTTGAATTGGCTTCAAACTGGTCCATAATCTAGGGAATTGACAAGTAAAAGGTTGTAGGTGCAGAAAGGTATGAAGGAAAAAATGGTTCATATGGGTTTTCTGTGTTTGGATTTTGGTGGTGAAAAACAAAATCTTGAGATATATACTATGTCCCCACCAACTTAAAATATTGAAGTTACCTCACTTCAATGCATGTGAATAGGTGGAGGGAATTATTAAAGAATATGGAAACAAGTTTAATAATTGTAAAGTATGCTAAATTTAAATGCAAGGACATAACAAAAACATTGAAGATCCATATCAGTTATGGAAGTTAATATGCATACCTATAAAATGATGTGAATATAACTCTACATGTGTGAGGTTTTTGGTAGAGTATATGTAGCATGAGTGTGACTTGACATCAGCTAATTGCAATGTGTAATATAAATGAAAGGGTAGCATGATAAAAGGTTGTGGAATGTACGGTATATGAGTTCTGAAATGACTTTCCAAGTGTATGAAAATTTTTGATGGCGACGTGGAATGTGATAATGAAGCTACATGTGATGATATGACAAGATAAGGCTACATGTGCAGAAAAGATGGAGTGAATGTGGATGAACTACAATTAATTTGGAAAAAAATTGAATTCTCTGACAGATAGTGGTTGTGGGTACCTTCATCAATAGGTCTTGAACTAAAAATTTTACTGATCTGATGCTATAGTGCCCTACTACATAATGAAGCAGTCTTCAAAAAGATTGTTGATTGTGGTGCCTGAATTTTTTGTGCACATGAAGATAAGAAATTATACCTAAGTGACCTCAAGAGTTGAGTTGTGTAGCTTGTCTGCTAAGTCACTGTGAGAATCTGTAGTATCTTCTACTATTTTTTTATCATCTTTCAAATTTGGATGATTATATGTCTTCAATCGGTGTCCATTCACCAATAGTGTAATCTAACCGCATCTATAATTTATAACTTGACTCCTCCATTGGGAAATAACTATTCAATTTCATAGGGTCCCAACCATCTAGACTGTAACTTAACCTTGTGGTATTTGTATCTAGAATCATACAGTAAAGCCTAGTTAGCCACATTGTACTCTTTAGCCTTTATAAATTGATCATGCCATTTAGTTCTGTATTTTTGAATGATATATGTGTGACGCATGGGCTCCATTCTAATTTCATCCAATCTATTTAGATTGTGTGGCATTTATTTCTATACTTCTATCAAATCCATTCCTAAATTCACAGATGTCCTAATTGTCTTGTACTCAAACTCTATTAACAGACCTATTATTTTCCCATAGACTAGTTCATAAGGTGTGAAACCTGTAGTTGTTTTTCATGTTGTTTTGTAGGTCCACACTGCTTCAGGTAATCTTGTTGCCTAGTCCTTCCTATGAATTTTCACTGTCTTGGTTAGAATATTCTCAATCTCTTTTTTTGTAACCTCTACCTTCCCATTGTCTTGGGGATGATAAGGTGTTTATTTTCTATGTCATATTGAATATTCTTTAACCAATTGATAAATGAGGTCAGAAGTAAACAAGGGACCATGATCAATGATAATTTCTCTAGGTACTCCATACTTGGTAAAGATGTCTTCATACAAGAAAATAGCTACATTCCCATCTCTTACAAACTATAATGCTTTGAACTCAACCCATTTTGTCAGATAGCTTATACAGACCAAAATATACTCTTTGTTATTAGAGGATGGTGAAATTGGGCCAAAGAAGTCAAGCCCCCATTTTTCAAACAGTGGTAGTGATATATGTGGCTGCAAATGCATTTCATCTATCCTTGTTGGTTTTCCCATTCTTTGACATTTATCATAGCTCTCGGTATACTTCATTGAATCCTTATGGAGATTTGGCCAATAGTAGCATGTTGTCATGATCTTAAATATTATCCTTCTGGCTGCAAAGTGACCCCCACAAGCCTCATCATGGCAACATTTTAGAATGTCAAATACCTCATATTCTTTTATACATCTTCTCATGATATTATTTGGACCATTGTAGAACAAGTAACCAGCTACCCAAGAATATGGAAATATTTTATGTAGCAACTTCCTCTTTTCTCTAGGAGAGATATGTGATGGTATCTTCCCTACCACTAAGTAATTTTCAATATCGACAAACCATGTTGTTTGTCCAGTAAGATAAAAAAAAATTCTCATCTTGAAAAGAGACATCCACAACACCTTCTATTTGTGTAAGTAATCTAGATAGAAAATATGCCATCACATTAGCTTTTCCTGGCTTATCCATTATTGTTATATCAAAATCCTATAGCAAGAGTAGCCATCTGACTAGTCTCCCCCCAACTATAGGTTTTTCATTAGGTATCTTATAGTTGTATGATATGTGTGGATAAAGGCTTGATAGCCAGTGATATAGTATAAACAACTGCCAACATTTCTTTCTCTATAATAGTGTAATTAAGTTCAACTCCTTGTAATTTTTTGTTGATATAGTAGATAGCATATTCCTTGTTACCCTCTTTTCTTCCTAAGACTGCTCCTATAGAAAAATCTAAAGCATTGATGTGTATGTGGAAATTCAGTGTCTAGTATGGCCCTCTTAAGACAAGTGCTTGTGTCAAAGTTGTCTTAAGTGCTTTAAAGGAATACTGAAATTCTACAATTCATTCAAGTTATATGTCTTTAGTGAGTAGGACAAATAAGTGTGTTGCAATTTATTGAAATCTTCGATGAATCTCCTATAGTAGCTTGCATGTTCCAAAAAGCTCCTAACATCCTTTTTCTTTTGTGGCACAAGAAGTGTAGAGATGATCTCAATGTTGTTACTATCTACCTGAATTCCTTCACTTGAGATAAATTTCCCTAGAAAAATCCCTTGTCATCATCATGAAACATTTTTCATTACTCAATGATAGGTTATGTTCTTTACACATTTTCAAAACATTTTCTAGATTTTTGAGTGCATCTTCATAGGTGTATCCATAGGTAGTGAAGTCATCAATGTAGATTTCCATGGAATCATGAGCATAGTCTTAAAAGATACTTAGCACTACCTTCTAGAAAGTGGTTGGGGAATTACATAGTCCAAATGGAAGAATGGAATAAGAATAAGTAACCCAAGGGCATGTAAATGTAGTCTTATCCCAGTCCTTTAGAGCTATCTTTATCTAGTTATATCTAGTAAATGCATCTAGGAAAGAAAAGTACTTTTTTCTTGCTAAGGAATCAAGCACTTGGTCAATGAAAGGTAGGGGGGAGTGATATTTTCTAGTGGTTGTTTTCAACTCCCTATAGTCCACACATACCCTCCATTTTCATCCTTTCTTAGGAATAATGACTAATGGTGACACCCATTGACTATCATAAATGGGATAAATGAAGCCTGCATCAAGTAGCTTTTGCAACTTAGTCTTAACTATTTCTCTTAAGGCAGGGTTCATTCTCCTTTGGGGCTATCTGATTGGCTTGAAACCATCATTTATGTAGATCCTATACATGCAAAGTTCTAGATCAATCCATTTCATATCATCATAGTGTTGGAAGTGGATGCACTCTGAGAGGGGGGTGAATCAAAGTGGAGTGATTATAACTTTTGACTCTAAAAGCATACTTAAACTTTTTCTTAGTTAACCCAAACAGACAAATTTGATTAAGCAGGTGAGCATTAACATTTCAGGTCAGATTGACATGAGACTTGACTAACATTTGCAACCCATATCAAATGATATTGTTAAAATAAAGCTCTATGAACAATCTTGCGGTGCTTTATCAACAAAACTATAAATCTTCATAATATGCAACTTTGACTTGCTTATGATAAACTCTTGAGAATTCATATAATGAGCACATAATGCAAAATTTAATTCACCTTATGAAAGACATTTTGCACTAGATATGCCCAATCTAAATTTGCATGACAAACATGAGCTGATTGACTTTTAAGCTTTTAAACAGCCTTAAAGTATCAGAGCATTTACCAGTTGAATGAGCACAATAACATAAGTGATTATAAGAAAGAGTATGCAAGATAAACATAAATCACACAAAAAGGAGACACAGAGATTATTGAGTGGAAAACCCTTTTGGGGTAGAAAAAACCACTCCTAAATTGCCTTACTGGCTTAATTTCCAAACCACTGTTTACAATGCCTTATAGGCTACTTTCTAAGCACCAACTCAAGGAGCACTATCCCTTCATTTAGAGACACCAATTTCAAAGAGCACCAACCCCTCATTTAAAGACACCAATTGTAATACCCCTTCATTTTGTTTCTTGTTCGGTTTGCTTTATGCTATGTTTGGTTGCAGTTACTTTGATACTGGATACATTTTGTTATGATGATTTGATCGCTACTATTGAGCGACAACTATTATTGTGGGATGTAGTTATCTAATTTTGTTTCACATGCATTATGGATTAATGATGTTATAGAGTTAACATGAGATGTTATTATGAGATTACTGGAATATGATGGAAGTGTCAGTTTCGATGAGTGTATTGGTGACGAGGACGGTTTCGCATCACTCGCTTGCGAGCGCCCTACGAATCCATAATTCCTTCTTCACGGTGTGTATTATATGCTGGATATATTGTATGATGTGTTTACTTGGTTGCAGGATTGCAGGTACATGACATTGACTCCAGCTGGTTTCACAGGTTTGAGCGTGTCGATCCAATGGTTAAGTTGAACGGGAGATAGTAGCTAGGTAACATGTGTCAAGTTTACACCCTAGCCTTAGTGTGTCGTCAGTCGTGTGTGTCGAGTCATTGTCTGTCTTGTTTTAATGTTATTTAATTATGAAGGATTATTGATTTGGAAATAGATATTTAGAATAATTGCATTTAAATCATGTTGATGGTTATTTAATTTAAATAATGCAATATGGATAAAAGTTTTTATATTTAAATTAATTAATTATATTTAGTTTATTTAATTAATTAAATTTGATCCAAGGGGTTGAATTTAGTTATTAAATAATTAAATTAATTAATTAAACGTGATGCAAGAGAATGAAAGGAAATAAAAGAATTAAAATTTAATTTAGAATTTAATTTCAACGTGTGGGAATTAAATTTGAAATTGTAATTAAATGTTTATTTGAGAAATTAGTTGCAACTTTGGAAATTAATTTATTATTTGAAATTGCATTTTAAATTGAAATTGAAATTAATATCTAATTTGTATGTAATGTGAATTAGGGTTGTAAAAATTGAAATTGAAATATCTAATTTGCACATAATGTGAATTAGGGTTGTATTAGGTATTTTTGATTTATAAAGAATACATGTTTTAATTTTAGGGCAGCAGAAAGAGATTTAGAAAAAAATACATTTTTACAGCAGGGAAGAAATTTTGAAAAAAATTGCACAAGGTTTTGAAGAAAGTTTGATTGTAGAATTGATTGAAGGAAAGATTGTTTGCATTTGTTGGATTTTGGATTGGATTCTTTGGAGGATTGAAGAAAATTCAAGAAAATCTTTGGAGGAGGCTTGCATCAGAAATTCATCTCTTCCTGTAGCTTCTTGTACCAGGTTTTCCTCTTTGTATTTTATTGTTCTTGATTATTTTCTTTTAAATAGTAATGATTAAAGATTTGTTTGTTAAATCTGTTTTAAAAAACAAATTTGATATTAGAAGAAAAGAATTAAATAAATTTACAGCCTTTGCTTGTGAAAATTCTTGAGTGAAAATTGTGAAAATCTCAGTTGAATTTAAATTATTTGGGGAAATCGATTATGTTGTTATTGAAATCAAACATAGAGATTGACCAATGCATTTAGAATGTTTTTAGAAAATGAAACCTTCTGTTTATTATTAAAAATCGGATTTTAAAATCTGTAGGATAGTTATATTTTTTCATGGTAAAATGGTTTGGTTGCGTTGCATATAACTCCACTTACACAAACTGGGTTGTCAAGAAATTTAAAGAGTTTTTGCATTTTGAAATTTTCTTATTCCTATCAAAAAATCGCAAATATCCAAATCATAGTTTTTGAGTTATGCTTGAAGCATGAGACTGCTGTTAAGTTATTTTCCCATGGCTGCTCTGAAAATAAAATAATAATAAATTAATATTTATAAATATTAATATTTTATGTATTGTTATTATAATATTAAAATATTATTTAATAATATTTTATATTATAATTTATAATATAAAGTATTATATTTATTTATATTATTTTAAATAAAATTTGTATATTAGATTAGTGGAATTAAAATTATAAACATATGGGGAAATTATTGTTTATTTTAAAATGGCATGTTAAAGTTTAATTGAAGGAGTTAAATATTTGATTTAAAGAATGCATAATTTAAAATTTAATTGTGGAATTTAAATTCATGTGTAAAAGGTCCAATTATTAATTTGATTTAATTGGAAAAATATATATATTTTGGAAAATTGATGATAAGGGATATTTTATTTTGAATTAAACAATTTGATATTCTGTAAAGAATAGAAGATATGTTAATGATTAAATATATTTAAATATATTAATTTATATTTAGTATATATATATATTGAAGGTATATATCCATTTGAGAGAATAAATATTATTTTATCTTATTTTATTTTGTTGTTTGCAAATTGGGTATTATTAGTGTTTTAAAAGAAATGATTAGTATGCGTAGAAAATGTATAGAAGAAGATATTTTTTTAATAGAAGTAATTACTTGATTTAAAAAGAAATATTTATTTTGTTAGTATGATTAAAGAAAATATATTGAAATGTATATATATATATATATCCATGAGTATTTTCAATCAGTATTTACCTTGTTTTATTTAAGTGCGTGTAATTTAGCTTTGCATGAAGAATTTAAATGATAAGTTTGAATGTATGGTCAAAATTGATAAGGAAAAAGATATTTAAATATATTGAAGAATTATAAAAATATTTATATTTAAATGTTTGTTTTAATTATTGAAATTTAATTAGAAACAATATGAATGCGTGGTCAAATAGATAAGCCAAAAGATATTTTTATACATTGATGAAATTGCATGTTTTTAAATGGATAGTTGAAGAGACATAGACTCCGGATAGAAAATTGAAAAGATTGTTTGCAATAGTGTTAGGTTACATTAGAAGTAAATTTAGGAACTAACTATATTGAAAAAGGCAAATAGTTATTATGTTTTATTTAGTTCCATAAAGTAATCTAGGCATTGTGAATGGAATATTAAAGAATATATGTAATTAAATTTATTAATATATATATTTGGTGTCTATATAATATGGAGCATATATATATATTAAGTGTAAAATTCATTATCGTATTTTATTTTAATGAGATGCATGCAATGTATTATTGAATAGAGATTTAAAAATGGATTGATTAGTGTATATGGAAAATGGATAGAGAAACAATATGTTATTATATTAAAGTGATTGAATGTTTTAAATAGAAAATTGAATGAGATGTAAGATTTGGTTAGGAAATGGAAAGAGTTTACTTGCATGGATTTGTGTCGATTTAAAAGTAAATTAAGAAGTTGTTTTATTGATGAGGCAATCAATTATGTTATTTAATTAATTTCTATTTAGATTAATTGAATCATTGTGATTGGATTATGAAAGAGATATGGATTTAGTATATCCAAAAGTAGTATCTTCCTCATGATTATCTTAAAAGATTTAATTCTCTGTATTCAGTAAAGGGAAGTAAGTTTAATTATTTTAGATTTCCAATAATGAAAAGGGAAATAGGGGTTATGATTATTTTAGATGATCTACTTATCGTGTATTTGACTTTGTCAACACTACCTATTGAATGAGTATGGATTTAAGAAATCCAAATATTAGATTTGATTGATGACTTGAATGCTTTTGTTGCAATGTCGTCAAGTTGCATTGTTGGTTTTGAGATTTAGTGTTAGTCCTAAATTATAAGTCTTCGAGAAGATCTTAGAGGATAAGGGTTGTTGAATCTTTATGCCATCCAGTTGTTTCCCTTGAGTAGTGCATGGCATCTTTTCATTTTTACCCGATTTTCACAAACGGGGATGTTTGCACCTCCTTGGTTTAGGAGCGGATTATGGGATCCATGTCTCCTTGTATGGAGTGACCTTGTTATGTGGTTTTATCTTGTTGCTTCCTATGAGAGGAGTGGACTATGTGTTTGTTGCCTCCAAGATGTTTGGAGTGAGTTCTATTATTTGTATCCTCCTTGTGTTGGAGTGGATTATGATGCCTAGTTGGTATGCACTTGTGGTTCCCTTGGTGGATTGTTTGAGTGTGTGTTTTCAAATAGAAGAGTGGCTTCTATTAGGCGCTAGAGCCCAAAGAGGTAAACTGGATAACCTTCAGGAGTGATTTAAACAAGTGATAATTAAAATAATGTACTTAGAAGATTAGGACTAACTTCTCACTAATCAAGATAATTTTACCTCACTCATAGACACAAGGGCTTGTTTAGACTTGGGATGAGTGGGAAGGCTTGGAATGGCAAGATCAACTATCTTGTCCGAATGAGAGATAGTTGATTCCGCATGAGTGAGTATGAGGGCCGGGATTCGGTTGAGGCCACCAGGATTACTTGTGTCAGAGCCTATGAAGAATGCCCAGAGGAGAACTCATGACAAACCTTGCGATGACACTCTATCTAGGACAACTGTTGTTAATTATTTTATATGTATGGCTCTGTGAACATACTTGATCTACTTTATGTTTGGAAGCAATGTGACCTATGTCAGTGATGTTGGATTTGCACTTGATTTGTACTTGTATGGTGATTGAGTTGTACTTAGTTCATATATTTGGTTGGCTATAACAGTATGAGTCAGTATGAGTCTGTCTTTGGTTAGAGGTAGTAGAATCTTTGTCCTTGTTACTTTGTTACTATCTCCTAGCATGGGGGGTGGGCCTTCGGGTACCACATTGGTTGGGTGGAACATGCACCAAAACCGTTGGGTCCCCATCTATCTTTAGTACTTGGTGGCGAGACATCCTAATGGACAGCTCGTAGTTCTTGTTGTAATTCTTTGTATTATAATATTTTAACTTGTATAAGTTATTTTATCCCTCTTATGTTTATGAAGTTGAATTTTGTAATTGTAACCTTATGTACTACTATCTCATTCTAGGAATGAGTGATGTAACTATTGGTTTAAGATAATGTTTATGACATTGTATCTTGGTTGATTATCTTATTATGTTATGTGGTATTCTTATGATGTATGATGTTTATTTCATAAAGTTTATAAGGCTATGGTTATATGTAATATGTATGTGTGGGTTTAAGTAATCATAACCTTGTAGCCTTAGAGGTTGTTGTTAACTAGTAAGTGAATGTGTATGTTAAATGCACTTTATAAAAAAAAATTAGTTCGCTTGAGACGTTAATTGCAACTTCCTTTAAGGTTACTTGGCGGGGCATTACACCAATCTCAATGAGCACCAACCTCTTTACTGTTTTAGTAAATCATACAATAATATAGAGGATCTCTCTATTTCTCTTTTATATATCAAGTGCCTCTTAACAGACAATAACTAAAATCCTCAAAGTTCCAAAATGAACCTTCTGAATTTCAGGCATTGTCAAGCCTTAAGTTAGCTTGATTATCAACTCATATTTCAGATTTTCAATCTCAAAGCTCAAAATTTTTCAATACAGTCACTGTGATGTATTATCACAAGTTTTCCCTTTTGTTTCATATATTTCTCATTGTTCTTCTTCCATCATTTTTCAATTAAATATCTTTTTCTGTTTTTATTACTCTTTTCATGGATTGTCATAAAAACCCTGTTAACAAACAATTTTGCTCCCTTTTGATTTTATTTTATATTAGAGCTCTAATCTCTCCGTTTTCATCTGATTACAGATTTCATCATTACATTCAAGGAAGGTTACAACAGTTTCTCATTTTTCTATTTCAGAGAATAAGAACAAAAATGATCATCAGATTACCAAACTTCAATCGACCAACAATGCCATGTGTTGTAGTGTCCATGTGTGAAAGATCAATATGAAGAAGTTCTTATGATGGGACTATCCAAGAATTTTTCAAATATAGAAGGCAAACTAAAATCTATTCTCTCAAGCAGCCTACACAAACAAAGCTGAAAACAAGAACCATTAAATCATATATAAAATTCATGAACAAAACCCTCGAAAAGCCAACTGCAATAGTAGTGCAACCAACAAATCCAATGCAATGTAACTGTAACTTCAAAATGGTGCATCCAATAATAACCGTTATGAAAGAATCCATGTAAGAGACTGAATAGATTCAAAGTCATCATGATTTCCCCACATAGATACCACTGTTTCATAAAACTGATAAGATAAATCTATTGTAAAGTGCAGTTAAAAATTATATGCATTATTTTTGGTTTTTACCAGTAAAAAGATTTAACCAATTTTGACCTTCCATTTAGAAGTCACGGTTCTGCAAACCAATTGAAAAATTGAATACCTGAGAGTATCGAAATAGATGTTGCATGTAGCAGAATTTACTAGACTGCAAAGTGGCTTAGCAACCCGAGCTACTCCCTTATTCGAGCTCTTATTCGATGGCAGGAAACTGATAGGTAAACCGACCATTGTCATGGTCTTTCTATTTTCCAATATGCTACCAAAGATCAGTCAACCAGCTACTAGAATAGTGAAATGATTGTGATATAAACAACTCAATGATGGCAACCAGAATAGGGTTTCAAAACTTTCGAGCAATGAAGCATAATAGTGACCTAAGTTTCCCAAAATAACCAACAAACAATTTTCTTTCTCAACCGCACTACCGCACCCACCAATCTGTTCACTCGTGGTATAGCGGTAACTAACACTTAATTGTTACCACTTCCTTTACCCCCCAACCGCAGTCTTGCTTCAGACTACCCGCGGTACAACGGTAGCTCCAAGCTAACCTCTAATTATTTCCATCACATTACCATGGTGAGCTACCTAATAGTTCGTGGTACAGTGGTAGCAGTCTTACCTGTCGATGGCAGTTTCCATCATGTTACCGCAGCTACACATCTGACAATCCATAGTATAGCGGTAACTATCTTGCTTGCCGCCAACGATTACCACTGCACTACAACAGTTACCTTCTTGACTGCCTGTGGTGTAGCGGTAGCAATCTTGCTTGCCGCTAGCTGCTTCCACCACACTACCGTGGTTACCAACTTAGCTGGCAGCAGTATCATGGTAAGCTATATATTAGTTGTCGGCTTTCAAGCCATGTTTATTAATCATGATGCGACCTGATAGAAATATAAAGTGCACTACAATATAGAGTGCCACATAATATCCAAAGCTAAAAGATATCTAATAAATATCAAAGTTGATTGCCACCTTAGAATGTTATTGTATACTCAAGGACTTGTGTTGAGTAATATAGGCTGATGTACATGTTGATTTTAGTAAGCCTTACACCCATGTCATAAACACAGTACCATACACAAAGATAATTATCAATTTGTTTAGCTATGACCAAAACCAAATTTCCACCTCATTGACATCCAATACTATATAATATGTCCTATGGTATCCATAACTTTGTGAAGAGATAAAGACTAATTTCATGTAGAATTCACAAAGCCATAATCACAATAGTGATCAAGCCCTTAAATAATCAACCTGAAGTAAGTATGCCAATGTATGATGAATACCAGATATCAATTGTGCCAATCAAATGCCATACAAAGACCAACTGATAAATGCCTAGGCACCAACCCAGGGCAGTTTTGACATCAAGGAAAAATGCCACAAAAGAAGTCAATAGGTAGTAAGGCTAATGTGTGTGCCTTTAGCACAATGTTCAGGGAATTTTTTTGTTCTTTAGTTAATCCATTGTTGATGTTCAAGGTTTTAGCTGGCATGATTTCCCATGTTTTGGATTCTGATTGCACAGATGAGAGATCAAGTCCACTAATGTTAGGAACAAACTATTGTGGCAAAAGAGAATGGAACAATTGGGATACCTCTTCTGATGAATTTGTAGGTATAATGCTCTAAAGTGGATCTTATAGGCATGAAATACAATCTTGTTGTTGTAGATCCCTATTGTAGTTATTTTGTATGATATGGTCAATTAAGTCATCCTCATCTTGGGTTCCCAATGGGGGGTTGAATTATATTTCCATGAGATTTTATAAAGAATAATGGTCTTCTTCATCCAAGGTAGGCCATATAGTCTTCTTTATATTTTCATGTGTTTGGGTTGGTGGATAGAGTACCAATTTTTTGGTCATAGTTCCATTATATATTATCATGTTCCCATACCTACAACCTATGAATGCATCATCTGTAGCTAACCATGGTCTACCTAAAATAAGTGGATATCCTACAAAGTTGACCTTTGGCTACAAGACTATAAAATCTAGAGGATACTCCCATGACTCTAATGCAATGACTAAGTCCTCAATAATCCCCTTAGGCTTCAATGTTGAGCTATCTTCCAACTATAGAATAGTTGGTGTAGGTCTAAAGTTATCTAGTTGAAGTAGTTGCATCATCTCCTTAGTCATGAAATTAATTGTTTCCCCTAATTCAATTAAGGTGTTCTTGATAAAGGTACCATTAATCTTAACATCCACTACTGGACTTCTAGGGTCTTTATATTTAGGGACAGTTATAATCCCTAGCATAATATCAACAAGGTTCCCTAAGACATGAATTTTTTGAGGGTCCTTCCTCTTTCTCCCTAGTTTCTTAAGACAATAAGGATTGTCTTGGTATAGATTGGGATATCCTTGATAGCTTGAATGTGGTGGATTTTGATACTGACATCATTAAGCTAACCCAATAGGTTTGTCTCAACTTGGGATTGATGTTTTTGAATGGCTAAAAACTCAGGGAAAGGAGGCTCTAGACTTAAGGTGGTTTGGTTTACCTGATTTGACCTAGGCTCCAAAGGTGAATTTTCTAATTCTTCAGTTGTGGGTTCCTCATCCACCATCTTTGTGATTTGAGGGGATGAAGTTCTAGCTAGTGTTTTCCTTGATCTGAGGTGTACATCACTCACCACTACCTCATAAGTAGGGTACTGTATAGCCTCATTAGTATAAGCTTGTTGGAAAAGCTTGTTGTTAGGGTTAGGTGAAGGTTGGGTAGGCAATTGTCGTGATCTTCGTGGTTGAGATTTTTGGTTTGGTGGATTAGGCATAATAGCCTATTGTTTTCATTGAGAAGGAAGTAAAGGTTGTTGGTAATTCACATTTTTGTGTTGCCATTACTGGTCCTTTTTCCATTGTGGTTGCCACTTATTTTTTTGTACTATCCATTAAGGGTTATAGTTGGCACCTTGGAAATTTTGTTGTGGCCATGCATTTGGTTGCTACTGGTTCCAATTTTTCTAAGGTTTTTGTCATTGTTGAGGGTTTTTCCATTCGATTTGGTTATTTGGCCAGGGCTGAGAATTCCAACCAAAGAAATTATAATTACAAATTCGAAAAGATGCATTGAAATTTAGCAGGCCTTGTGGCATACCTTGTCTTGGCTACCAAGGCCTTCTTTGAGAAATTTAAAATATTTGTCCATCCTCTCCTTCGAGTGGTTGAAAATTTGGTTTATTTGATTTTTCTTTTGTAATACTAGCCGCCCTTTTTCACTTGTAGTTTTCTTTTCTTTGTCTACAATTGGGGTAGTATTTAGTAAGCATTGCTTCAGCCTCCTCCTGCTTCTTCTTTATATGTAGAGTGTCTAACTAAGTAGCTAGATGAATTATTATATCCTCCTTCATGCTAGACAATAGGTTAGTTAAATCCACTCTTGAAACCTCATTAGATGTCTTGACAATACTACAATACAATATCAACAGAAACCCTAACCCTTAGCCATTTTATCAAGACTTATGTCAGTTACAAAATAGGGTTTTTATATCTTGGGGGTGCTACCCCCAAAGCCTCATTAAATAATTTGAGGGGAAACCGCGCTGATAAAAGTGGGGAAAATTTAACCTCTGGGTCTGATTAGGCTCCATATAACAATAGATTCTTCTTCAATAGTACCCTCACTCTGATTAATGTAGTCACCAATATCTACTCTATCCTATTGGTTTGAGGGGAGAAATATTTCTAAAGGGTCTCTCTACCTCTGCATATAATAGATATGATTTTTTATAGCAATGGGTTCTGCACAATGTTAGTGAAATGCTTTGATGTTTTGAGATGATTAAACATAATAGTCCTAATGCCGAAAGAAAATTCTAAATTAGGAAAGCTTGGAAATGAAAGAAACTAATATTTGAAAGTAGCACCATCTCCGACAAGGGTGCCAAAAATTTAGTCCCTACTAATTTCTAGTGAACTTAGTGGAAATTACACAATTCAAAGGGAAAACCTAACTGAACAGTCCACTTAAACCTTTGGAAAGACTATTGAATTATCGACCAGGGCTAGTAAGCTTGTGATGGTACTAGCATTGTATGTGATTCCAAACACTTAAAACTACCTAATTCATCCTATTATAGATGCTTCACTTGTTGGAAAATCATAAAACTACAAAATACTAAAAAAAGTAAAGTTGGAACTATTGCTATAGGTACCTACAATATAAGATTGTAACTAACTGTTATACATAAATGAATGTTATAAATTAACTGAACTAATAACTAAACCTATACTACACTATGGAGTACAAAAAACTCAAGCAATTATAGTATAATTAAGAAACAATAATTCCATTAATGACTGTAACATAAAGAATCTATTTAACACAACTTGCATTTATGAAGTGACTACTAAAACATAAATGAAATAACAAGAAATGAAGTGAAGGGAAGTTATCTTGAGTGGCCCTTGCTTAAGTAGTTGTATTCACTAATCTAAACCAAATCTAACTTCTTAGATCAACACGGTTATGATAACTCAAACCATTCATTGCACAATCCAAAAGATCACATAAGATTTTGAGATATCTTATTCATTGAAAACCATGATTGAACAATAACATTGTCTGCATAAAGAATAATAACTAAGAAAAAAGTATCTGGAAATTATAATTTCTCTAAAAAAAAACCAAATTAACTTAATAACTCCAAACTTCAACCATTGAGCTATACATATAGGCATGGGGGAGTTTATTGTAATTGTAACGCCCCGCTACACAACCCTAGAGGAAGCCGCAATGAACTACTTAAACAAGCCAATTTTTTTTTGTTTAAGTACAATGAACATGAAAGTTCACTACCCATTGCAAACAACCTCTAAGGTTATGAGACTGAGATAACCTCTTAACCCACAACAACATAAATGAATCCATAACATTTATCTACTTAAGATAATCAGAACGCATGCATTCCACACAAGATAAATTACATCCACCATAATAGTTACAATATGATCTTAAATAACAATAATTTAATAAAGAGATTACATCACTCATTCCCCGAATGAGGCAAGTCCAATAAAAATAATTACAAATTACAACTTTCCACCTTGATAACAAATGAGGGGTAATAAATATCAAGAACAACTGAGATTGAATAAAGCAAGAACTGAAATGAACAGGATCCCACAAGCTCTCCAACTGGAAGCCTTGTACAAAAGAACATGAAGAAAGAACCCAACAGATTTAGGTGCACGCCACCCAACCAAGTGGAACCCAAAGGCCCACCCCCCATGCAAGGAGATAGTAACAAGGAATCCTAGCCAAGGACATCTACCTCTAGACACAGGCTAACACAAAACTGAACCAAACTAAAACAACCAAACACATGTACCACACAAGTACAACTCGAATACAACTCAAGTACAACTCAAACATGGTCAGATTGCTTCCAGAAATAAAGCAGATCAAGTATGTTAAAAGAACCATACACATAATAATCAAAAACCAACTATGGTCACTTCAGGTATGTTAAGGAAACCATACCCATAAAATCGAATACCAACTATTGTCCTAGATAGAGTGTCATCACATAGCTCATCATGGGTTGTCCTCTGGGAATCTTCATAGGATCCAACCCCCACTAAGGATTATCCTAGTGACCTCTACTGAATCTCGGCCCCCATACTCACTCATGCGGAATCAAATACCTTTCGTACAGACAAGATAGGTGACCTTGCCATTCCAGGCCTTCCCACTCATCCCAAGTCTAAAAGAGCCCTTGTGTCTATGAGTGAGGCATAATTATCTTGATTAGTGAGAAGTACCACCTAATCTTCTAAGTTTTGTTTTAGTTATCACTTGATTAAACCACCTCCGAAGGTTATCCGATTTACCTCTTTGGGCTCTGGCCCCTACAAAAGCCACTCTTCTACTTGACAACACACATACCATCCAAACACCAAGGGTACAAAGTGCAACAAACACGATACCACGACCACTCCTTTTTCAAGAGGCAACATAAGTTCAAACCCTCTCCAAACACTTGGAGGTAACAAGGTCACTCCTGACAAGGAGGCACAACTCATGAACTCCACTCCTAAACCAAGGAGGTACAAAACATCCTTGTTCGTGAAAATCGGGTACTAACATAGACATAACCTCATGCACTACCCAAAAGAATTCACAATAGGATGACATCACAAATGACAACCCCCAACCTCTATGATCCTATGGAAGACTTACAATAAAAAGGTACTTAACCCATTTCCCAAGACATGAACACGAAAGACATATTCACTGAAGGCAACAAAAAAGAACTACCTTTGGATATTTTAAATCCATTTTCTCTTCAGAATTTGATTTCACAACAAAGTTAATATTTGCCTTAACAGAATAATTGTTTAATATCATTAATTGTCTCGTCAATTGCAAAGAAGGGAAAATAATAATTTTAACAATTAAATCAATTCCTTTGATAATTTATAATCTCCACAAAATACATGCAAGTAAATCCCTTCAATTTCCCATATAATTTCTTCAATCATCCCATTGTGAAATATTTAAAATTATTTAATCCAATTTATCAAAATAATTTTCCCAAAAATGTGTATATCAAATAATACACATATTTAATTATTTAATTATTAATACTTTAATATTATAAAATATAATATTAAATATTAATATATATAATATTAATATATTTATATTATTTTAATATTAGAATATTAAATATTATAATAATAAATATTAATATTTAATATTATAAATATTTAATACTAAAATATGAATTAATATAATATATATATATATATATATATATAAAATAAATAAATAAATAAATAATGAAAAGAAACGAACCCCACTTACCTCGGTCTGCTCGTGTGCCTTACACACATGGGCGGTTGTGTTACACACAGTCGACCCCATTAATGGGGGCGACTATGTGTAAACACAATTGTCCCTTTGTGGGCGCGGATGTAGAGGGGAGAGGGAAGCGCGCTCGGCGCGGCTCCCCCCGCTCACCTCCCATGGGGGGTGCGGTGGGGGTGAGCCCCCAGCGACCTCCCCCAAACATTTTTCAATATTTAAAGAAAACCCTTACAAAAAAACGTAAAATTCATTTTTTTGTTTTTTCTGACTGCGGATTTTTACCAAAAATTCGCCTTTTCTTTATTTCAATTTTCAACAACAAAATATTTATACATAATGTATATATGCATATATATGTTTGTATATATATTTCTCAATATTTATATATATGCATATATACCCATATAAACATATAAAATATACCTATTTTCTTGTTTTGAAATAAAAACAAATCAGGAAACTAATAGGGCAAATAAAATTCTGGGTAGCATCATAATAATCATATTTCCATTTTATAAAGAAAATTATTTCTAAACAAGGTTTTTGCAAACAAAATTCATGTTTAACATGGGTTTTGCTCTACCAATTCACAACCAGATTCCTCCTCCCTCTTTTTTCCAAATTTTTTTCATGAAGTAAAATTGTGAAGAAAATTCAATAATAAAGAAATTTCTCCAAAAATATCCATGTACCAACCCTCATAAATTTCTGAAAACAGAATAGAAAATATCTTCTAAATTTCAATTTTTGGATTTAAAAATTTCTAAAATAACATTTCAAACCTTTTCCTTTTATTTTCAATTTCCAATATAAATCCATAATTTCACAATGAAATACTTATCTAATTTAAACATAATCAGTTTAATTAATTAATAAAATAATTTGATCTACTATTAAATTATTTATAAATTAAATTAAATTAATTAATTAATTGAATCATATTTTTAATGTTATAACCCGATTAATTTAATCAACATCTTAAATACATAATGCAATTAAATACCATTTCCTAACTTGGGATTTAAACTGAAACCAAACAAATTAAACAATAATGATGCAATTGAACCAGACTAAGACCAACAACACACTATGACTAGGGTGACGACCTGGCATAGAAAACATGGCTACTATCTCCCAATCGAATACCATTGGGCAATGGACACGCTCAAACCTGTGAACCCAAGTGGAGTCGATGTCTTGTACCTATCAACCTGCAAACACAAAGTATATCCACATGCATATATATGTCAAAATTAAAACACACCGTGAAGAGGAAATCTCGAGATTGTAGGGTGCTCACAAGCGAGTGAGGCAATCTCGTCCCCTTCACCAATACAATATTACTAACTAACAAATCTAACATCATTAATATGATCAAAAGCATAAACATCATTAATTCAATTATCCATTATGCTAATCCAAAGCATGCCATAATGATAACATCAAAAAAAATCACCATCACACCAAAATATAACATTCGCATCACTTTACAGATAACAATCAAATAGTAACTGAGTTCAAGTCAAATTACAAACATAAAATCAGACATAACCAAACAGAACACTGTTCGATCAAAAGAGAAAAACGGAGGGGTCTTACAGTAATAGGACTCTAAACTTAAACCATTAATCACCGCCCCATAGATATCAAAGTGTGATAATGACTCAGTAATCTAAATTGCAACTAAAAAGGAAGACGATTCTTAATAGGATTATAACTCTATTGTAACAAAACTAAAATATTGAATGCTCAAATCAATTATGCTAGAATCCCAATTTTCACATGGTTCTTCTCCTCTAGTGTCTTTATTGGACATCATAATGATGCACAACCATCTTCATTAAGTTCCTGTATGTTGTAGTTACTATGATCCATTTATTTTGGAACCTCTCATGTTTTTCTCTCCAGGAAATCCTTTGGTTGTGAGCTACACCTCACAATTGTTGCAGGATACAGTCCACCTTCTCTAGTTGTAAGAGTTATTCCATAAAACATGCACACAATACTAACAACCATAGATAAGCATAGATATCAATCAAATTTTATACATATTCACACATAAATTATGCATTAACCATCACATCATTATCATATTTCCATATACTTTAAAGTAGGTTCAAGGTTTCATAATAAGTATAAAAGATAGCATAATGTATGAACATATATAGGATAAATGTCTTGGTAATGTATGAGAACTTGAATAAAACATAAGGAAACTAACTAATGTTTGGGATCATCAAAGAGGTTAATCCTAGGAAAGTTCAAGATGCAAAAGAGAAGACAGTTGAGAAGCAAGATGCTTCTATAGATATAGTTTATAATTCTTCATCCCCAAATTCCTTTAAGGACCTGTTGACCTTGCATATGTAGTTTCAACCTATGGTGAAACCCTGACTTCTGTAAATTTCTACTCATGGGGGAAAAGTTGACTTGTCAAATATTTCTCCCCTTCATAAGTTCTAGCTTGGTGATATTCTGCATGCTTCTGCAAGGAAGGAAATTATGCAAGAACATTTGAAGAAGACTAGGTTAGTTGATGATGTAGTAAATATTATTCAAGAGGGTTTACCTGAGGTAAAATTTGATTCCTTCTTTCCTCTCGAACAAAATTTGAAACTTTTAATGGATTCTTTCAAATATCATTCCTCTCACATGGAGCAAAAAGTAGAACAAGAGGCCTTCAAGAAGATAAATGAAAAAAAAATGGATGATGTATTTGACCGATGTGCCAATGCACACAACAAATTATAAGAGAATTTAAAGATGTTTAAGGAATGTATTGATGAATTCACTGCTTTATATTTTTTTTTTTGAAATTTCTAAATTTTACTAATAAAATCAAAGATTAGATTGACTCCATTGAGTCACATATTACTCAAATGGTCGAGATATATGATTTGTAAAAAGACAAGGATGGATCGACTAGGGAAAAATTAGAAAATCTTCATGTGCAGTTGTCATAGCTTCTAGACCAGAGAGAGTAGATAAAGAAACAATTCAACTTGTTAAGAGAAGAAGTTGATGTGATTCTTGCATCATTATCTAGGTTGGTAGTTGAAGAAGAAAAGGTTGATCAAAAGATGAAGGCTCCAATTGGTGTGGATGAGGCTGAGGATTTACACATACAGTTTGAATGTCAAAATCATATTCTTACCTTAGTAAAATATAAATAGGTTGCAACTTTGACACACCTTAAGGTAATTTATAAGAACATCCCACCCTTTAAGGGAGTTACAAAAGTATAGATAATATAATTTTGTCTTTGTATAGTTTTGTGGAAGATTGTAGTATCTTTTTGTTTTTGTTGAAGACATTTAGCACCAGTTTTTGGGGCATCTCCATCTCAGTACAATGTATTTTGTATAAATCATACAATAAAGGGGAGTTCATATAGTTTTTGGGTTATTATAAGTAGAATATATTTTCCATTTGTCCTTGATGTCAAAGGGGAAGAGTGTGTTGATGATTACCTTATTAGTTGGGAGAAATTAAAGGAGGAGATAATACTTGTAGATAAATGTGTGTTGTCATCAATGCCAAAGGGGGGGATTGTTGGAAATATATATTGTCATTTATGGCAACTCAATATATTGTTTCATTGATCTCAAACTGAGGTCATGTTTGTATAGAGATTTTGTATAGAAGTGGATGAGATTGAGAAATTATAAGAGATAGAGTGATGGTTTGACACGGATGGAGACATGGGATAAGCATGGTATGAACATGGTTAAGATAGTTGCACATAGTTGATTTGTTTCTTCAGGTTTCAAGAAGTTAGATGAAAGTTAGTTATGTTACTAATTTTACTTGTGTTGTTGAGAGAAGTTGTCTAACACAAAAATTGCATATTTACCTAAGTCAATGATCCTACTTTTTGGTTTGCATTCCTCCACATAGCATGATCTGGTTGTGTAGTTTTGAAGTTAATTTTTGCAGTAGAAAAGAGGTTATATCTAGGATTCCATGTCATAAACTATAGCAAGAGTTAGATGTGACTATTCTCTGGATTACACTAAAGCAGAGTTATGTGTCTCAAAAGTTTACCAGAATGCTCTGCATTCCTCTAGAGTGATATGGGTTTGTTCATTTGTGCCAGCATATGATGATTATATTATTTAGGAGAAGGTTGTAAGGATGTTTCTGATTACCTACATTGTTCACATCTTGGTATGCATGATGTTTTTTATTTCTCCTTAGTGGTGTAAAGATGAAGAGTTGGCATATTTTGTGGTGTTGATGTTGTTTGGGCTGATAGTTTGGTTTCCTTCATTTACGGTTGATCTTGATCGGTTACTTTTTCCTTGAAGGATGTGTTGTGATGCTTTTGGACCCTGTTATGTCATGCATTAATATCTACAACTTATTTTTGTAATGCCCCGCCAAGTAACCTTAAAGGAAGTTGCAATTAACGTCTTAAGCGAACCAATTTTTTTTTTAAAGAGCAATTAACATACAAATTCACTTACTAATTAGAAACAACCTCTAAGGCTACAAGGTTAGGATTACTGAAACCCACACATACATATTACATATAACCATAGCATTATATACTTTATGAAATAAACATCATACACCATAAGGATACCACATAACATAATAAGATAAACATCCAAAATACAATTTTATAATCATGTACTTAATCAAATAGTTACATCACTCATTCCCAGAATGAGGCAATAGTACATAAATTTTATAATTACATAATTCCACCTCATAAACATAAGAGGGATAAAATAACTTATACAAATAGAATTATTACAAAGCATGAATTTACAGTAAGAACCGTGAGTTGTCCATCTAGATGTCTTGCCACCAAGTACTGAAGATAGATGGGGACCCAACGGTTTATGGTGCATGTTCCACCCAACCAAGTGGTACCCGAAGGCCCACCCCCCATGCTAGGAGATAGTAAAAACATAACATGGACATAGATCTACAACCACTAACCATAGGCAGACTCAACTGACTCAACCAAACAAAATTACAACACAAGTACAACACAAATACAACACAAGTACAACTCACAAATCACTGATGTAATACCCCTCCGGTTAGCTTTTGTGTAGTTTTCTTTATGCTTTATTTGGTTGTTGATACCTTGATATTGGATACGCTTTGTTATGATGTTTTGATCGCTATTATTGAGCGAAATTGATTATTGTGTGATGTGGATTATCCGACTATTGTGACACATGCTTTATGGATTATTGATGATTAGTAGAGTTAGCATGAGATATTATATTACGTGATTTATGATTATGATGTAATGTCAGTCTTTGATGAGTGTATTGGTGAAGAGGATGATTTCGCATCACTCGCTTGCGAGCGCCCTGTGAATCCGTGATTTCTTCTTCACGGTGTGTATTATATACTGGATATATGTATTATGTTGTTATTTGGTTGCAGGTTGCAGGTACATGACACCGACTCCACCTGGTTTCACAGGTCTGAGCGTGTCGATCCAACGGTTATGTGGAAAGGGAGATAGTAACTGGGTAACATGTGTCAGGTCTATGCCCTAGCCTTAGTGTGTCGTTCGTTCTGTTTGTGAGTTGAGTCTACTTGGTTTAATGTTATATGATTTAATTAGATGTTTTGTTATTTAATTAAAATGTTAGAATTATTGTATTGTTGAAAGTAGAGTTTATTTTAATATTAAGTGATATATATGCTTAGATGAAATATATATGTTGATTATGAAATTGTATTAATTAAATTTTAATTTATTTAATTAATTAAATTAATCTTGGAAAAGATTGAATTTAATTATTAAATAATTAAAATTAATTAATTATGTAAATTAAATTAAAAGAATTGAAAGAAAAGTGAAATTGCATTTAGAAATCAATTTGAAGTTTTCGAAAATGGGAAAAGGAAATAAATATCTATTTTTATTTTGCATGCGAAAAGGAAATTAGAGTTAGGTTAGATATTTTAGTTTTAATATGAATGCATGTTTCAATTTTTATTTTTTTTTATTTTTTTTTAAAAAAGGAGAAAAGTTTTCGAAGGATTATTATTGTTCAGAAGATTTTGGGAATTTTGAAGAATTGCACAAACAGGGATTTGAATTGAATTTTGGTTTTTGGAATTGGAATTGTTTGCACTTTTGAGGAAAAGCTCAAAGGAGGCTTCTATCAAGAAATTTTCTTCATCTTCTGTAGCATCATATTCCAGGTTTTATACTTGATGTTTATTGCAATTTTCAATTTAATGGTTGTGATAATTCAATTTATTTACCGTAGGAAAATGTTTTGAAAACAAAATCTATAGATCCATTGATTCAATTTTCAATCTAAAATATTCTCAACATCTAGGATTTATTGTGAAAAAAATATAGTTTGTAAATCAAACAGATCTATTTGGCAAATTTAAACCCTAAAGAAAATATTATTGAAAATTCAAACCCTATGAGAAAACCTTCGGTAAATAGTTTGATTTGAATTTTCCTTATTTAAGTTTTTGTGAATTTTTAATGAATAGGGTTGAAAGAAATTTTAATTATATCCTTTTTAAATGTTGGAATAAAATTCTGGAAAATTTAAAGAATTTTCTGTTCTGGTTTTGTTCGTATTTCTTCAATTTTACCAGTTATAGAAATTCTAGTAAATTTTCATATATTTATATATATAAACTAATAATATATATATATATATATATATTTATAAATATATATATATCCTCTGATTTTAAATATCTGAGTCTTTTCGTTTTTCGCATTAATCTTAATGGCGAAAAGTACAGTGTTGGAAACTGTATTTGTTTTTAATTTTTAATAAAACGCATATCAAAAAAATAAAATATTTTAAAAAAAATATAAAGAAAATTTAATGAGTGGATGGTGGGGAGGTCAAACCCCCACCCCACGGAAACCGAGGGCAGGATGCACCTGCCATGGGCAGTGTGCCCACCCTTGGGGGATGCACTCCCCATGGGAGGTGCGGCCTCCCTATGTACACCCGCCCCCTGTACATAGTACAGGCGGCGAAGGTACTTCTCTACACAGTGTACAATGACAGGTACCGGCGGTACCTCCGTTCGGTCCCATCACTGTCACATCAATTTTTTTATTGCTTTGTAATTTGTTTTTTTATTTTATTTTATTTTTATTACCTTTATTAAATCCAAATTTTAATATGAAAAATTTAGATTTAAAATTTAAAATTTGGGAAAAACTTTTTAGCATAATATATTCAGTGAATATATATTTTAAATACTGTGCATTGATTTATTTTTATAATATTTATTTTGTATAAATATAATATAAAATATATATATACAGTAGGTATATATATATAATGATATTTTATATTAAAATGTAAATGAGTTATAGAATTCTGTTTTATTTCTTTTTCAGAATTATGGAAATTGGGTTAAATATGGAATTAGAATTTATCAGTAGAATTAAATAAACATATATATAATATTCAGTTTAATATATATGTTTATATTTTTTTTAATTATGTCCATGATCAAGTAGATGTAATTATTATTTAAATTGTGTATTGGAAAGATTAGATGAATAAGCTAAGAGTTTTTAAAAGAAATATTTCTTAGAGTAGCATTTAGATTTAAATACAAATTTGACATCTAGTATTGTTAAAAATAGAATTTTATTCTTTTCCTTGTAAGTGAAAAGGTAATGATTCAGTTTATTAATTATTTTACTAAAGCAATGGTATGTAACCGAAAAGTATTTGTTTTAGTGTTGAATTTATTGCGTTTTAGTGAAAATTAATAAGGATAATGTTTATTTTCTGCGAGAAGCTTAAAGTAGGGATATGGATTTAATATATCCGAACATAGTGTTTGTTTCTTTATCAATGCAATATTATGTTATTTTCCCTTTTAATGAATGCTTTGGGAATGGGTAATTGTGTTAAGTAATGTAAAGTCTTCCAGTGTAGGTGGGTCATTCCCATGTTAATTAATATTCGTCTATTCCTTGGGTAGGTTAATTTGAGTTGTTTTCCTCCGTATGTTGGAGTGGGATTCTTATTGTCGTTTCCTAGATTAGGAGAGACAGAGTTATTCAGTTTTATAACACTTGATTCACCCTTGGAGTCTAGATTTGAGTAGAGAGTTATCCATTAGAGGAGTGGCTTTTGTTAGGGGCCGGAGCCCAAAGAGGTAAACCGGGTAACCTTCGAAAGTGTGATTAATAAGTGATAATTAAAGTAAAGTATTTAGATTACTAGGATGCATTCACATTAACCAAGATATAATTAACCTCACTCGCAGACACAGGGGCTTGTTTAGACTTGGGGTGAGTGAGAAGGCCTGGAATGGCAAGGTCAACTAACTTGTCCATATGAAAGGTAGTTGATTCCGCTTGAGTGAGTATGAGGGCCAGGATTTGGTTGAGGTCACCAGGATTACCAGAGCCTATGAAGGATGCCCAGAGGAGATCTCATGATGCACCTTGCGATGACACTCTATCTAGGATAACCTTGTTTATATGTTGTGTGTATGGTTTCTTTAGCACACTTGATTATTATATGTCTAGAAGCAATGTAACCATGTTAGCGTTAGATTTATATTGTGCATATGTTGGCTGAGTCAGTATGTGTCAGTATGAGTCTGCCTTTGGTTAGAGGTAATAGATTTCTTGTCCATGTTACTTTGTTACTGTCTCCTAGCATGGGGGCTGGGCCTACGGGTACCACATGGTAGGGAGGAACATGCACCAAAACCGTTGGGTTCCCCTTTGTTCTTCAGTTCATGGAAGCAAGACATCTAGTTGGACAGCTTGCGGATATTGTTACTCTCTTCAGTTACTATTGTATCTCTTCATGTATCAGTTGTATTTACCCCTCTTGTTGTATGAGGTGGATCTTGTAATTATTCTACTTATGTAATTTTACTCATTCTAGGAATGAGGATTATAAACTTGTAATGGAATTTTATAATGGAATTATGTGATGGTTAATCCATTTTATATTATATTTACCTATGTCAGATGTATGTCATTACTTGAGTTAATTAAAGCAATGTAATTAAGATGTGTATGTTAATGGGCTTCGAGTAATCTCAGTTACGTAGCCTTAAGGGAGGTTGTCAATTTAAGTGAACATGTATGTATAATACACTTTAATAAAAAAAGAATTTAGTACACTTTTGTAGCGAATTGAAACTTCCTCTAGGGTTGCGTGGCGGGGCATTACACATGGTATCAGAGCCTAGGTTTAAACACTTGGTGCTCTGGGATTATGTTGCAACCATTAAGCTTAGTTGTGTAGGTTTCTTTTTAAGTGTACCTTATCTAATACCTCTTTGTGTCTGTGTAGGAGGATGCCTCCCAGACGCGAACGAGGCAGGGGATGAGGACGTGGTCGTATAGGAGGACGTGAGGGGAGTCAGCATGATTCGTCACCTCATGTCATGCCCATACCAGATCGGGAGGTACATCAGACCTCACAAAACAATCCAGGGGGTGGTGACGGACAGCTAGATCCTCCTAGGGTCGAAGCTGCACGTAAAGCTTTTGAGGAAGCTTTGACATTATTGGGTCTGAGGCAGGCAATGCCAGAGGTTAACCCTGAGGTGAGGACAGTTACACCTTAGTCTGATATGTTGGCAGTGAATTATATGAGAGACTTGATTCGATCTCAGCCACCTCGATTTGATGGAGTAGGTACAGGATTAGAGGCTGAGACCTGGTTGATAGGTCTAGACAGGTGTTTCTCCATGCACCCCTTTGACAGTAATACTAAAGTGTGATGCGCTGTTATTCATCTCCGTGGATTTGCCACCACTTGGTGGAAGCTAGAGGAGCAGAAGCTCCATATAGACATGAGTACAGTATCTTGGGAGATCTTTCTTGAGAGATTCAGAGCTCGTTTTCTCTCGGATCATTGGTGTCAGCGTAGAGGCGACAATTTTCATGCCATATGTCAGCTAGCCATGACAGTTGATCAGTATGAGAGGAGATTCTATGAACTTAAACAGTTCGCAGGAATCGGGGATGACGAGGCGATGCTTGTATAGCATTTTATCAGGGGCTTAAATGCCCGTATCAGTGGAGGTGTTCGAGTTTTTGAACCCAAGTCTATGGAGATAGCTGTGGAGAAGGCATGGCTTGTGGAGGAGAACCTGAATATGGCACTAGGAGGTCATACAGGTGTGATTATTGGCAATGGTACAGGAGCTGGGACTAGTACTCGAGGAGGACAGACACAGGGTGTCGTGACTCCTAAGACTCAGCAGGTATCAGTACAGGGCAGTCGGCAGCAGTCGTATCAGGGGAAATGGAAAGGTTTCCAACAGGGATAGAGTAATAGGAACTAGAGGCGCATGAAGCATTTCAATGCTGAGCAACCCGCTCAGAGTGTCCAGTCTACTTTTGGAGGCAGTGTACAGCAATCTAGTGCACCAGCAGGAGGCAGAGGGTATGGTAGAGGCACAGGTTGCTTCTCTTGTGGTCAGCAGGGCCATATTGCTAGGATGTGTCCCAATAAGGGCACATCAGGATTCACTCAGAGACCAGCGACGTCAGAGCCGACAATAGCAGATGCTGGCAGAGGCCATCGTGTGTTCGCAGTGGTTGATAACCGCCAGGCAGAGCACCAAGGTACCATAGTAGAGACCGTTGGTATGCTATTGGGTAATCATGTTTCTATTCTATTTGATTCAGGAGCGTCAGACTCCTTTGTTTCTTCATTAGTTGTGTCATGTTGCAGACTGGGTGCCATAAGGCAAGCCGATAGGTGGCAGGTTGAGTTAGCATCGGGTGCGAAGGTCGCATCACATTCAGTTGCACCTGATTGTAGGATGGAGATTGGACCACTCCGCTCTACCTTAGATCTTCGAGTTATTCCTTTGGGATCCTATGATGTTGTCATAGGTATGGACTGGTTAGAGGCTCACCGAGCGGTTATTGATTGTCCACATAAGTCGATTAGGTGCATTAATGCATCTGGTGGTGAGGTTGAGATTATAGGAGTACAGAGACCGATATCCTTGAGGATTATCTCAGCTATGCAGTTGAGGAGATGTGTTCGACAAGGATGTCAGTTGTTTGCTATTTCAGTTGACGACTTGGGATTAGGAGATGGAGAGGAGAAGGTATCTCTAGATAGTCATCCTGTGCTTCAGGAGTTTTTAGATGTTTTTCCAGATGACATTCCAGGGATGCCACCGAGGAGAGATATAGATTTTAAGATTGACTTAGTACCTGGTTCAGAGCCTATTTCACGAGCTCCCTACCGTATGACTACTCAGGCGCTGAAAGAGCTTCGCTTGTAGTTAGAGGAGTTGTTGGAGAAGGGGTTCATTCATCCTAGTGTATCTCCTTGGGGAGCACCTGTCATCTTCGTGAAGAAGAAGGACGGTTCACTTCGGTTGTGCATTGACTACCGACAGTTGAACAAGGTAACGATCAAGAATCATTATCCACTTCCCAGGATAGATGACTTGTTTGACCAAGTCAAAGGTGCTACCATCTTTTCGAAGATAGACCTTAAGTCGGGATACCATCAGCTCCGTATCTTTGATGCAGATATACATAAGACAGCGTTTCAGACACAATATGGTCACTATGAGTTCATGGTGGTACCATTCGGGTTGACGAATGCGCCATCTGTGTTTATGAGTTTGATGAATGGAGTATTCCGCACTTACCTAGATAGGTTTGTTCTCGTGTTTCTTGATGATATATTGATATATTCCAGGACAGTGGAGGAACACGAGGAGCATTTGCAATAGGTTTTGTAGTGTTTGAGAGAGAACCAGCTTTATGCCAACTTGTCGAAGTGTGAGTTTTTCAAGACTGAGATCAAGTATCTTGGTCATGTGATCTCAGGAGAGGGAATATCTGTGGATCCTTCGAAGATTCAAGCTATTCTTGATTGGCCTGTGCCCACGAATGTGGCAAAGAACTGTAGTTTTATGGGGCTTGTAGGTTACTACAAGAGGTTTGTTCAGAGTTTTTCCAGGATAGGTCATCCTATCACTTCTCTTCAGAGGAAAGGGAAGAGGTTTGGATGGTCAGAGCAGTGTGAGTCAGCTTTTCAGGTCCTTAAGGATAAGTTGACTAGTGCACCCATTTTAGCGATACTAGATCCCGCAGGAGACTTTGTGGTTTGTACAGACGCATCTTTAGAGGGCTTAGGTGCAGTTCTGATGCAGGAGGGGCGAGTGATAGCTTATGAGTCGCGTAAACTTAAAGATCATGAACTTAATTATCCCACACATGATCTTGAGTTAGCGGCAGTAGTCCATGCATTGACTAGATGGAGACACTTCTTACTTGGGCACAAGTTTGAGTTACACAGTGATCACAGGAGTCTACAATACATTTTTACTCAGCCTAACCTTAATGCTAGACAGAGGCGATGGATGGAGTTTCTTTGTGAGTATGACTTCGAGGTGAAGTACATTCAGGGGAAAGAGAATGTTGTAGCTGATGCACTCAACAGATGTAGGCATGAGATTTCCGAGATGACTCTTATGGTTGATTTACGGAGTCGGATTCTTACTACTCTTCTAGCAGACAGTTGGTACTAGGATGTGAGAGCAGAGATTGAGGCAGGTAGACCTCTTGAGGGAAAATTTTCAGGTTATTCACTTGAGTCAGATGGGTTACTTAGGCATTTCGAGCGTATTTACGTTCCTTCAGTAGGTGACCTTTGATCTTTGGTTTTGATCGAGGCTCATCGTGCACCCTATTCAGCCCATCCTGGGGTGAAGAAGATGCACGTAGATTTGTGCCAATTATATTTTTGGCCTGGGATGAAACGGGATATTGCAGACTTTGTAGCAAGATGTTTGGAGTGTCAGCGAGTGAAGGTTGAACACCAACATCCAGCAGGGCTTCTTCAGCCACACCTTGTACCTGAGTGGAAGTGGGATATTATCTCATTGGATTTCATTGTTGGTTTACCCAACTCTTCGTAATGACATAATGCCATTATGGTGATGGTCGATAGGTTGATGAAGGTAGCACACTTATCGCCTATGCATGCTTCCTATAATGCATCATCAGTTGCTAGAGTGTTCATGGAGGACATTGTGAGATTACACGGTATTCCGCGTCGGATCATTTCTGACAGGGATCTAGTGTTTACTTCAGCTTTGTGGACATCATTACGGCATGCTATGGGGACACAGTTGAACTTTAGTTCAGCATATCACCCTGAGACAGATGGACAAACAAAGAGGGTTAATTAAATCCTCGAAGATATGTTACAAATGTATGTCATGGATCAGCGGACACGATGGGAGGATTATCTTTACTTAGTGGAGTTTTCTTATAATAACAGTTACCAGAGTTCCATTGGCATGGCACCTTTCCAGGCTTTGTATGGACGTCCTTGTTGTACTCCTTTGAGTTGGGATCGATTAGAGGACAGTGTTATTGGGACTTGAGATGTTGCAGGATATGGAGCAGCAGATAGAGCGTATTAGAGAGCATCTTGTAGCAGCACAAGATAGACAGAAGAAGTATGCAGATGCGCATAGGGTGGATCATCAGTTTTCTATTGACGACAGAGTATTTTTGCGGGTGCATCCGTGAAAGAGTCCTATCCATTATGGAAAGGGTTCTAAGTTGGCACCTCGCTTTGTTGAACCTTTCGAGATACTCGAAAAAATTGGTCCAGTTGCTTATCGACTTGCTTTGCCACCTAGTCTTGCATGTATACATGACGTATTCCATGTTTCAGTTCTTCAACCTTATCATCTTGATGTTACTCATGTCCTTGATTGGAACTCCTTACAGGTAGAGGACGGGTAGCTGGCTTTGGAGCCCGTCGCAGTTTTGGAGTGCAGAATGCTCGCTCTTCGAGGGCGAGATATTGAGCAGGTCAGAGTACAGTGGGATCCCAGGGATGATACTTCATCCACCTGGGAGGATGCAGTTAGGATTAGGGAGTTATATCCCTACTTGGTTGCAGGATTCCAAGAGTAAGCCTAGTTTTATGGGGGGAGAATGTAATACCCCTCCGGTTAGCTTTTGTGTAGTTTGCTTTATGCTTTATTTGGTTGTTGATACATTGATATTGGATATGCTTTGTTATGATGTTTTGATCGCTATTATTGAGCGACATTGTTTATTGTGTGATGTGGATTATCCGACTATTGTGACACATGCTTTATGGATTATTGATGATTAGTAGAGTTAGCATGAGATATTGTATTACGTGATTTATGATTATGATGTAATGTCAGTCTTTGATGAGTGTATTGGTGAAGAGGATGGTTTTGCATCACTCGCTTGCGAGCGCCCTGCGAATCCGTGATTTCTTCTTCACGGTGTGTATTATTTACTGGATATATGTATTATTTTGTTATTTGGTTGCAGGTTGCAGGTGCATGACACCGACTCCACCTGGTTTCACAGGTCTGAGCGTGTCGATCCAACGGTTATGTGGAAAGGGAGATAGTAACTGGGTAACATGTGTCAGGTCTATGCCCTAGCCTTAGTGTGTCGTTCGTTCTGTTTGTGAGTTGAGTCTACTTGGTTTAATGTTATATGATTTAATTAGATGTTTTGTTATTTAATTAAAATGTTAGAATTATTGTATTGTTGAAAGTAGAGTTTATTTTAATATTAAGTGATATATATGCTTAGATGAAATATATATGTTGATTATGAAATTGTATTAATTAAATTTTAATTTATTTAATTAATTAAATTAATCTTGGAAAAGATTGAATTTAATTATTAAATAATTAAAATTAATTAATTATGTAAATTAAATTAAAAGAATTGAAAGAAAAGTGAAATTGCATTTAGAAATCAATTTGAAGTTTTCGAAAATGGGAAAAGGAAATAAATATCTATTTTTATTTTGCATGCGAAAAGGAAATTAGAGTTAGGTTAGATATTTTAGTTTTAATATGAATGCATGTTTCAATTTTTATTTTTTTTTATTTTTTTTTAAAAAAGGAGAAAAGTTTTCGAAGGATTATTATTGTTCAGAAGATTTTGGGAATTTTGAAGAATTGCACAAACAGGGATTTGAATTGAATTTTGGTTTTTGGAATTGGAATTGTTTGCACTTTTGAGGAAAAGCTCAAAGGAGGCTTCTATCAAGAAATTTTCTTCATCTTCTGTAGCATCATATTCCAGGTTTTATACTTGATGTTTATTGCAATTTTCAATTTAATGGTTGTGATAATTCAATTTATTTACCGTAGGAAAATGTTTTGAAAACAAAATCTATAGATCCATTGATTCAATTTTCAATCTAAAATATTCTCAACATCTAGGATTTATTGTGAAAAAAATATAGTTTGTAAATCAAACAGATCTATTTGGCAAATTTAAACCCTAAAGAAAATATTTTTGAAAATTCAAACCCTATGAGAAAACCTTCGATAAATAGTTTGATTTGAATTTTCCTTATTTAAGTTTTTGTGAATTTTTAATGAATAGGGTTGAAAGAAATTTTAATTATATCCTTTTTAAATGTTGGAATAAAATTCTGGAAAATTTAAAGAATTTTCTGTTCTGGTTTTGTTCGTATTTCTTCAATTTTACCAGTTATAGAAATTCTAGTAAATTTTCATATATTTATATATATAAACTAATAATATATATATATATATATATATTTATAAATATATATATATCCTCTGATTTTAAATATCTGAGTCTTTTCGTTTTTCGCATTAATCTTAATGGCGAAAAGTACAGTGTTGGAAACTGTATTTGTTTTTAATTTTTAATAAAACGCATATCAAAAAAATAAAATATTTTAAAAAAAATATAAAGAAAATTTAATGAGTGGATGGTGGGGAGGTCAAACCCCCACCCCACGGAAACCGAGGGCAGGATGCACCTGCCATGGGCAGTGTGCCCACCCTTGGGGGATGCACTCCCCATGGGAGGTGCGGCCTCCCTATGTACACCCGCCCCCTGTACATAGTACAGGCGGCGAAGGTACTTCTCTACACAGTGTACAATGACAGGTACCGGCGGTACCTCCGTTCGGTCCCATCACTGTCACATCAATTTTTTTATTGCTTTGTAATTTGTTTTTTTATTTTATTTTATTTTTATTACCTTTATTAAATCCAAATTTTAATATGAAAAATTTAGATTTAAAATTTAAAATTTGGGAAAAACTTTTTAGCATAATATATTCAGTGAATATATATTTTAAATACTGTGCATTGATTTATTTTTATAATATTTATTTTGTATAAATATAATATAAAATATATATATACAGTAGGTATATATATATAATGATATTTTATATTAAAATGTAAATGAGTTATAGAATTCTGTTTTATTTCTTTTTCAGAATTATGGAAATTGGGTTAAATATGGAATTAGAATTTATCAGTAGAATTAAATAAACATATATATAATATTCAGTTTAATATATATGTTTATATTTTTTTTAATTATGTCCATTATCAAGTAGATGTAATTATTATTTAAATTGTGTATTGGAAACATTAGATGAATAAGCTAAGAGTTTTTAAAAGAAATATTTCTTGGAGTAGCATTTAGATTTAAATACAAATTTGACATCTAGTATTGTTAAAAATAGAATTTTATTCTTTTCCTTGTAAGTGAAAAGGTAATGATTCAATTTATTAATTATTTTACTAAAGCAATGGTATGTAACCGAAAAGTATTTGTTTTAGTGTTGAATTTATTGCGTTTTAGTGAAAATTAATAAGGATAATGTTTATTTTCTGCGAGAAGCTTAAAGTAGGGATATGGATTTAATATATCCGAACATAGTGTTTGTTTCTTTATCAATGCAATATTATGTTATTTTCCCTTTTAATGAATGCTTTGGGAACGGGTAATTGTGTTAAGTAATGTAAAGTCTTCCAGTGTAGGTGGGTCATTCCCATGTTAATTAATATTCATCTATTCCTTGGGTAGGTTAATTTGAGTTGTTTTCCTCCGTATGTTGGAGTGGGATTCTTATTGTCATTTCCTAGATTAGGAGAGACAGAGTTATTCAGTTGTATAACACTTGATTCACCCTTGGAGTCTAGATTTGAGTAGAGAGTTATCCATTAGAGGAGTGGCTTTTGTTAGGGGCCGGAGCCCAAAGAGGTAAACCGGGTAACCTTCGAAAGTGTGATTAATAAGTGATAATTAAAGTAAAGTATTTAGATTACTAGGATGCATTCACATTAACCAAGATATAATTAACCTCACTCGCAGACACAGGGGCTTGTTTAGACTTGGGGTGAGTGAGAAGGCCTGGAATGGCAAGGTCAACTAACTTGTCCATATGAAAGGTAGTTGATTCCGCTTGAGTGAGTATGAGGGCCAGGATTTGGTTGAGGTCACCAGGATTACCAGAGCCTATGAAGGATGCCCAGAGGAGATCTCATGATGCACCTTGCGATGACACTCTATCTAGGATAACCTTGTTTATATGTTGTGTGTATGGTTTCTTTAGCACACTTGATTATTATATGTCTAGAAGCAATGTAACCATGTTAGCGTTAGATTTATATTGTGCATATGTTGGCTGAGTCAGTATGTGTCAGTATGAGTCTGCCTTTGGTTAGAGGTAATATATTTCTTGTCCATGTTACTTTGTTACTGTCTCCTAGCATGGGGGCTGGGCCTACGGGTACCACATGGTAGGGAGGAACATGCACCAAAACCGTTGGGTTCCCCTTTGTTCTTCAGTTCATGGAAGCAAGACATCTAGTTGGACAGCTTGCGGATATTGTTACTCTCTTCAGTTACTATTGTATCTCTTCATGTATCAGTTGTATTTACCCCTCTTGTTGTATGAGGTGGATCTTGTAATTATTCTACTTATGTAATTTTACTCATTCTAGGAATGAGGATTGTAAACTTGTAATGGAATTTTATAATGGAATTATGTGATGGTTAATCCATTTTATATTATATTTACCTATGTCAGATGTATTTCATTACTTGAGTTAATTAAAGCAATGTAATTAAGATGTGTATGTTAATGGGGTTTGAGTAATCTCAGTTACGTTGCCTTAGGGGAGGTTGTCAATTTAGGTGAACATGTATGTATAATACACTTTAATAAAAAAAAATTTAGTACACTTTTGTAGCAAATTGAAACTTCCTCTAGGGTTGCGTGGTGGGGCATTACAAATGACATAGGTCACATCGCTTCCAGAAATAAAATAGATCAAGTATGTTCAGAGAACCATACACATAAAACAATTAACAACAGTTGTCCTGAATAGAGTGTCATCGCATAGTAGTCATGAGATCTCCTCTGGGCATGCTTCATAGGCTCTGGTAATCCTAGTGACCTCAACCGAATCTTGGCCCTCATGCTCACTCATGTGGCATCAAATACTTCTCATACCGACAAGATAGATGACTATGCCATTTCAGGCCTTCCCACTCATCCCAAGTCTAAGCGAGCCCTTGTTTTTATGAGTGAGGAAAAATTATCTTGATTAGTGTGAAAGGCATCCTAATCATCTAAGTACATTAATTTAATTATCACTTGATTAACTCACTTCTGAAGGTTACCCGGTTTACCTCTTTGGGCTCCGACACCTAACATAAGCCACTCTTCTATTCGACAACACACACCCAAACAATCCACCAAGGGAATCACAAGTACATACAAACTAGGCATCAAAACCACTCCAACACAAGGAGGAAAAAAATAATAGAATTCACTCCAAACATCTTGGAGGCAACAAGAAAATAATCCACTCCTTTCATAGGAGGCACAAACATCCTCGTTCGTGGAAACCGGGTAAAAACTGAAAAGACACCATGCACTACCCAAGGGAAAAATAACTGGTTGACATAAAGAATCAACAACCCTCATCCTCTAAGATCTTCTAGAAGACTTACAAATTTGGACTAACACTTAATCCCATATCCCAAAATACAACTTGACGAAATAGCTACAAAAGCATTCAATTCATAATTTAAATCTAATATTTGGATCTCCTAAATCCATACTCATCCAATAGGTAACGTTGACAAGTCAAAGGAATGATAACTAGGTCATCTAAAATAATCATATAATCCTATTTCCTCTTTCATTATTGGAAATCTAAAACAATTAAACTCACTTCCCTTTACGAAATACAGAGAAAATAAAACATATAAAGCAATCATGAAGAAATTACTATTTTCGGATATTCTAAATCCATAACTCTTTCATATTCCAATCACAATAATTAAATTGCTCTAATAGACGATAAATAAATTAAAATAATTTTTTTCCTCATCATATAAACAACTCCTTAATTAACTTTTAAAACAACATAAATCTATAAAAGTAAATCTTTCCAATTTTCTAGCCAAAACTTATACCACATTCAAGTTTCCTTTCAAAACATGCAATTTCTTCAATTATTTTTTCTTATATCTTTCATTGCATGCAATTAATTATTCAATAAGACACATTCAATATACATCTTTATCTATAAATTTAATTTCACAAGTAATCCATAACAACATTAATCCAACTATAGTTTTATTTCTTCAATTCTCCAATAAATCATAAAAACATATTACCTTTTAAAATAAAACAATCTAGTTATAAAATATATATATATATATTAAATATACATACATAATTATATTTAATATAATTACATATATACATTTATAATATATATACATTTAATAAATATATATAACACATATCCTTATAGCATTTTAAATGCACCGAGACCGAGGCAAATCGCACAGCCCGCACCTTACACATTCAAGGGTTTATATTAAAAAATATATAAGGGAAGGGAGAGGGCGCGCCGCTGTACTTCCGTCGCTCCCCATACTCCCAAGAAAAAGGGAAAGGGAAGGTGTGGAGGGGGTCTCCCTCCACACAGTCACTCCCATATGGGGGTGACTGTGGGGAGTTAGATCCTCCCCATGCCTGCCCATGCTAACACTGTTTAGGTTCAAAAATAAAATGAAAAAAAAATAAAACAGCGAACAAGGTTTTGCTTCCGTAGCTTCCAAACAGATCCGCCTCACAACAATTTTCTGTACAACGATTCCTCAGTACAAATATCATTTTTTAAATAAAAAGACAAATTCCCATCACATTAACAAGAAAAACGTCGGCCATACAGCGATAAAAACAATATTAAAAAGAATTTTCAACAGTAATTTTTAAATATATATATAGGTATCATATGTAAATACATATGTATATATATATTTAACATAATATATATATATTTAACTAGAATTCAACATAGAGGAAAATTGAAGAAATTATTCTGAAACATTCACCTACAAGTGAAAATATGAAGGTTTTCTAGAGGACATCCAAATTTCATAGAAGCTTTAAAATTAATTCTTTTAAACCCTTTTCTCGAATTCATAAACAATAAAAGAACAATAAAACTAAATGTATCTAAATTTAAAACCATAAGTTTTTTCAAATCCTCTAGATTTCACCACCGAATATTTTACAATATTTTTTTCAAAACAAATTTGTTTTCTACAGAGATTTAAATTCTTTAATCAATCTAAATGTTTTGCTTAACCTCTGGGTTTGATTTAATTAACAAAACTAACCATTTCCTCAAATAAATTAAATTCTACAGAGGTTTACACAATTTCTTGAAGAAATTTCCTCAAAAACAACAGAAGCTTTAAATTTATTTTATTTATTTTCTTTCTTCTAATCAAAAATTCCTTTTCTAAAACATATTCAACAACCAATTCTTTAATCTCAACACTTTTAAATGTAAATAAAGATCAATAAAATAACCACAGAAGAAAACCCGATTCAAGAAGCTACAGGGAATAGGAATTTTGATGCAGAGCTTCCTCCAAAGCTTCTACAGAGTCTATCCAACAATCCAATGATTCCAACCAAGAAAGCAATCCACAAACACAACAAAGATTTCTAAAATAACTCCAATGTAAATCTACAGCCAAGAATTTCTCCAAATCCCTTCTTTGTGTATTTTTTCCCAAAATATCTTCTCACACTAGAAGAAGCTTTTCCTCCCCCAAAATTCTCTCATGCATGAATTTCAACCATCCTCTTCTTATTCATTAAACTTTCACATATTGCATAATTGAAAATATCTTCATCCACCAAATCTGATTTTGCATGCAATCTAAAAATTCTAAAATATCTAAATATTAATTAACTCTCACATTTCAAAAACTAACTTTGCATTTAAAATTCAATTTCAAATTCTAATTTAATTCCAACTTAATTGAAATAAAATTCCACAATGATTTTTAATTCTTTTCTTTCTTTTAATTTTCTTGCATCCCGTTTAATTAATTAATTTAATTATTTAATAATTAAATTCAACCCCTTGGATTAAATTCAATTAATTAAATAAATTTAATTTAATTAATGAATTTAAATATAAACTTCTTTCCACATTGCATAATTTAAATTAAATAACCATCAACATGATTTAATGCAATTACTCAAAACATTTATTTCCAAACAAGAATCCTTTAGAATCAAATAACATTAAAATAAGGTAAACTATGACTCAACAAATGAAACTGATGACACACTAAGGCTAGGGCATAGACTTGACACATGTTACCTAGCTACTATCTCCCATTCAACTTAACCGTTGGATCAACATGCTCAAACCTATGAAACCAGGTGGAGTCGATGTCATGTACCTGCAACCTGAAAAACCAAGTAAACAACATCATACAGTATAGCCAGCATATAATACACATCATGAAGAAGAAATCTCGGATTCGCAGGTCACTCGCAAGCGAGTGATGCGAACCTATCCTCTTCACCCATACACACATCAAAACTGACACTTCCATCATAATTCCAATAATCTCATAAGCAATTACATGTTATATCAGCTAACATCTTTACACCAATTAAAGCATGTAAACTAAAGCATCAGATAAATCACATCACATCACATAATATAGTCTATCGCTCAATGAATAGCAATCAAATACACACACAAGATAAAGTATCAGAATATCCAGAAACATAAATCAACACAAAACAAGGACACACTGTCTAGTCTAGAAAGCAAAACGGAGGGGTGTTACAATTTCACTTCATAATGAATATGTTTGGAGCTGACCTATGTAGTATCATACATTTCATCTAAAGATCATATTAGAGTTGGCCTAATTATGTTTTGATTTGTTGCATATGGTATTTATAGAATAAAAAATCATTTTTGAATTGATTGAGGATAGATTATGTAGTATGTTGAATATGAAGTGTGTAAAGTTAGTATGATAGATTAATTGTGTAAAAAATGGACTATAACATCAACATATGTTGGATGCTTCTTTTATAACAATTCATGTTCATGTTTTCATTGTAATTTTCATGTATCCTTCTATCAGGTAGTGAGTCTCTTCATTAGGTCCTTTTATCTTGCCCTAAGCTTGTGTGCCTTAGCTTGCAAGTTCTTAGGTAGTGAGCCTTAAAACAATATTTTAATTTTTTTAAGCAGTGAGCTTCATATAGTGTAAGTTAACTCTCATTGTGGTTTTTCTGTCATTGGGTTTTCCACATAAAAATCTTGGTGTCCTTTTGTGGTGCATGCTTTCCTTTCTGTTCTTCTTTTAGTTAATGTGATTTAATGTTTAAGCTACAAATGAAATTGTTTTAAATATTAAGAAAATACTAATTCACTCCCCCCTCTCAGTCTCTAGGTGTGTTCAATAATTCCAAGTTGAGGCAACCTCAAGCTCCATCTTAGAGACCCTAACCTTAGATTAGGAGAATACTTTCTCCATAAAAAACTATTAGGAAATTTTCCTTTATGGCTAAAATTAATTTTTAAATACTCTACCTATAGTTGATTTTTTCTCCCTAAAAATTCTATTAGTTTATTCCTTCCATAATCCTCATATAATGTGAGGTAAATAAATACCCCCAAAAATATTAATGAAGAGTATTGAAAGGGGGAGGTTCATTGTTCTATCAACTCTTAAATATTATTAAAAAAAAATCCAATTTAAGTCAAAGTGGGAATGCACCTTACCCCAATCCTCTAAAGAAAAGAAACATTCCAACAACAAATGAAGAAAAAAATCTTGTTTTCTTCACATAAGATATACCTATTAGCCATAGGAAAAATAATTTTGATAAAATTACTACAAAATATATACTTACCCATGCTTTAGATTACTACAAAATATTAGCCATAAGATATACTTACCCTATTAGTCATAAGATATACTTACCTATGCTTTAGATTACTCCAAAATATTTACTATGGCAATTTTTTGTTCTGTCACTACCATATCTATCTATGTACTACTCTTTTCAATAATAAAATTTTGTGGTTGTGCCACTTTTTAAATAATAATAATAATTTTGATAAAATTATCAAGCATGTGTATCTTATTCTAAGTAGCTAGAAAAAAATATTTTTCAAAATAAGATTGGGCTACCAAAAATTTTATCAAAAAGGAGGAAGTCCCTGATAAGCTAATATAGAAAAAATAAGTTATTGAAAATTTATTTATGTGAGTGGCAACCCAGACTACTTGATTCCTACAATCATCTTGAAGAATATGAAATGTGTGCAAAAAATAATTCAATCTATGTAGAGCATCCACAAATATAGAAGTAGAATGCATTTTTTTCCAAGATTTTAGTTCATTCACCTCCACAATATAGCTTTAAAATTTATTCCCAAAAGTTATTTTTGATAGATAATCTAATGCTCATTCTACTTATCTCAAATGAGAATATAAAAACCTAGTATCCTCCTATAATTTTATATTTCTATCATCAACAATTTTCCATTTCATTCCTTAATCAAGGATGAATTTACTAGAGACCATAATTTTCTAGATAGTATATCCATGAGGTAACTCATTATTGGCTAAAATACTTTTCCAATAATTGCCAACATCTCCCTTCAAATTTGAGACATGAACTAACTACCTCCCATGGATCTTCTTATTTCTCGCATTTGTATCGGGCATTAACATGTTGATCTTTTGGCACAATGACAAACGTGTTCCAAAGGAATGGTATCAAATTCAGGTTGCGGGTTTGAATCCCCTTGGGTGATGTTGATGGGGGGATTTTTGGACTAATTTCCATCATCTCCCTTCATATTCAAGACATGGTCTAACTACCTCCCATGGATCAACTTATCTCTAGTATTTGTATCAAGTGTTAATAGGTTGATCTTTTGGCACAACGACAAACATATTCCAAAAAATATATCTTAATTTATCCCACCTAGGTACTTTTTGAAAGTGTTAGATGTTCATTTCTACTATATTTAAAGAAATCTACATGTAATTTTGGTATCTAGAGCAATTTTAAACCCTTTAGTTCTTCTTAAGCCCAACCCACCTTTACTTTTGTGTTTAAAAACCAAGTCCCAGGCCACAAGGGGGATACAAGTTTTTTTTTTAGCAAAAGGCATAGATGCCTATATATTATATTATATTTAGAGATAAAAGCTGTATACAAAAGTGCCATATATGGCATGAAGTTTAGATTTTCTAGCTGGTTTAATTATCATCAAATCCTTCTATCTACCCAACCTAAAATTCATACCGATTCCAAAAATCCCCTTTACAAGATAATTTCTATATATTATCTTTATGCCCGTTCAATTCTACCACCCATAGCATGAACCATTAACTACTACATGGACAGTATAGACCAATTTTTTTAGTTTGGAGTCTTTAATTTCCCCTTCAGGGACCCTACAAAATTTTCATCTTGCTCCTCCTGAGCCACCACAAGCACTTGATTCACTACCACTGCTTGGGAGTGCACTATGGTGTTGATATCCGAGACTTGGTGCTACTCACTATTTAACCTTTGAACTAGAGGCGGAACACTGACTTGAAGTCATACAAGGGGAATACAAGTTATATCTTCATTATTAGACAAAATAAATATTATATAAATACTTTCCACACCATAAAAAAAGGAGTAGTAATATGAAGCAAACCCAAGCCATAAACCAAAATATTTTGAATAAAGGCCTTGATAAATTGGATCTTACCAACTTGACTAAAGATAAACCCTTGAAATCTTGTAATTCTACACTAAAATGTATCCAAAAAACATTCCAAATATAATTTAGGAAAACTCCCTTAAATATAAGTAGATCAAGTTGAATGCAGGGGAGAGGATTGAAAGCCCAAAATTTTGGTCATTTTTTCACTATCTCGTCAAAGGAGTATTGAGGAAAAATATGGTACGAGATTAGGAAAAATATTTTTCTACCCCACATATTTCTCATAATTAGAAAATTTATTGTAATTCTACAACTTCAAATATATAGGATAAACTTGAGATAGTAGTATCATCCACAAATTGTTGATTGGAAAAGAGAACACAAGTCAAAGCAAGTTTAACACCTTGGGGTTCCATGGATACCATATTTTAGAGGCTTCTTCCCAAAGATTTTTTTGTGATAACAAACAAGATATGAGATAAATTTCCCCTTATTATATTCCTTTACATACTTGAATAAAATATAATATATAACATTAATTATGATCAATAAATTTAGTGTTAGATATACACTTTAGAACTAGTTTCAGGAGCTTTCTCTCAAAGCCAAAAAAAAAAAGTTAGACTAACAAGAAAATCCTAAGAAACTTAGTCATATGCATCCATTAAATCTAGCTTAAAAATAAAACATGTCTTTATTTAAGCCTAATGAATAAATTGCTTCATAAATGGAAATAATGGAATCCAATATTTTCGTTCAATGAATAAACTTGCTTTAGTACTTAAAAATTAACTTAGGGAGAAATAGTTTTAATATTAAAGATATAATTATGGAATAGATTCTATAAACCAAATTGCAAAGGACTAGAGGATTGAAATTGGAAATGGTGGAAGAACCAACCTTTTTAGGAATGAGTATTAAAAGCTATAATTTATTTCCTTCAATGATGTTCTATTTCTAAAAAATATCTTAGTTACCTTAACCAATTTAGTAGAAAAAATATATCAAAACATCTAAAAGAAGTGGGGGAATCTATCGAGGCTTGGAGCCTTATTTATTTTAAATGAGAAAACATTTTTATCAATGATGTCTTCAATAGCTCTAAGTTATCTTGAAAATCGATAATTTTAGAGATAAGCTTCAAGATGTCCAATTAAATTTTAGAGTGAAAAATATTATTTTTAGAAAGAAGATTTCTAAAGAGATTAATAACTTTCTCCCCTATGGAGGATTCATCTAAGATGTAGTTATAATCCATTCGAATTTCTCTATTTATTATATAAAATTAATGTTTTACAACATTCATGAAAAAAATGGTATTCCTCTCCCCTTTCATTAGCCAAACTACCCCTTTATCATATCTAAAAGTCCTCTTCTTTAATAGTTAGAGAGTGGAGATAACAAATATGATATTTTTCAAACACTACATCCTATTCATTCCCAAATTTTGAATTTTCTCCTACATAAAATATAATTAGGCTATCACTTATAAATCATGGTCTCCTTTCCCATATGGATTATAATGATAAGGTGCTTTCTCCAACTATATTCTAAGAGAAGATCATTAATAAGGGCCTAGATGAGAGAAAACTTGAAATTGACAACATAGGAAATGATGGATATAATTAAGCTAATCATTAACTTGGGGATACTTGTGGAAGCTTCCAACCTACACTTGTGCATCTCATAATATTTTTGTTTTGTGGTAATTTTTAGTTTTGTTCTACTTGTCACCTTCCTAGGTTAATAAAAATGTATCAAATAATTTCATTTTGGCATCTAAATTTTTATTGCATGTAAAAATGTATCAAATTTCATTCTCTTGCCTCCTCTTCTCATTTTTGAATCTAATTTTTTATTTTGAATCTCTCTCCTTAGTCTCTCACATAACTCTCTCAAGCTCATACATAGCACTCTCAAACTTTCTATAACATTTTCATAGCATTATTTTCAGCTATTTTATCCTCCTTGGCTTTAATGATCCTTCTCTAGTGATATTGTTCTAGTTTCTCATTATTATTACAAGTATTCCATTTTATTGTGACACTAAGCACCTTGGGATTATCACATCCTATAAATTTTTCATTTTAGTCATAACATTATTTCTAGATGCGCTTATATTAAGAATACATTCACAATTTTTATTCCTACCTATCTATTAGCTTTAATGGAGGTAGAAATACCAAATCAAAGCTTTGACTGAGACAAATCCTCAAAAAAACTCAAAAAAAAAAATCCTTTTCCTTTGTGATTGCAAGTATTTTTAAGAGCACTCAAATACATAGATTTTTTCAAGTTCTTTCTTATTTATATTATTCACTTAAATCTTGCAAATTAGTCTATTTCTTTATATTTTTATTGTATAGTATTTGCTAGTATGCTCCTTTTTTGGTTTTGTAAGTTGGGTGAATAGTTAAGTTGGATTTTTATATTTTCTAAATTATTTTTCATATTATATTCATACATATGATAGCACAACTTGCAAATGTATGTGTGGCACACTAGCATCTTAGGTAGATGCTTTTGGATTTCAACCCCAGGTTTTTTAGAATCTACATTTTCTATTTGTGTTGTTGAAAATTTATAATTATTTTTCTATTACTATATTTCTTCACCAGTTTTTTCTTCTTAATAATTTTACTTAATTGAATTTATATTTGTATTTCAAACCAAAGTATTAGAAAAATATAATCAATACAAGTTTAAAATAAGTTTAAACTAATGATTCATCCTACTTTAACTAGTGGAACTACTCTCAAAGGAATTTAGTTTTTCTTTTGTCAGAGTCAATTTTTCATATATTACACAAGTGAACATGTGTCATACAATACTCCATTCAATTTTCATACAATGGTTTATGGGAAGTCTTCAAAAGATATAGAAAATGTTTTCACAAGAAGTCATGGAACTACGACATGTGATATTGCATGTTATATTATAAGGATAAAGGTTCTTTGTAATATAATCCATTTATTTTATAGATTACATTATAATTTAACTGAGACAATGTGGTGTGATCTAGGGGATTCCTACAAAAGTGAAAGATAAATATATTATGAAGTATCATAAATTGTTTGATTTACTATTGGTAGAATTGTTTGATGGCCTACAAGATATGAGGCCATTGCAACATATAAATTCTCCTTCTTGCATCCTAACAACATAATTTGAATACTCATTAATTCTCAACATCACCCTAAGTAGGTCTAGAGAACTAGAGTAGTGTAGGTAGGCTAAATAACATCCATAATTCAAATTTCTCAAAATAGTAAGCCCAAGAATCCATAGCCAATGGTTGTACAATTCCTAGACATAAAAAATTTACCTACTAGAACTATGATAGGGTAGTACTACATAGTGAAATTCATGAACCAATTACCAAGGACTCCATAGCCATGTGAAACTATTTCCAAGAGATATCAAGGTGCCATAATTTGTAGAGAGGTATTTTCCTCTATGAACTTCAAATTTCAAATTTGGGTGGAAAAAATCATTATGGGTTGGGTAGTATAGTCTATAAATATTAGCCAATGTAACTATTAGAAAAAGGATGAGAATTTACACAAGTGATCTATAAAACCTTTTGTCTTAGTTAATTCTTAGATGGGACTTGTATAGATAAGCTTTTGAGCATGATGTATTTTTTATTCTCACCTCTCTTTTATGAAATGTAAGGGAGCCTATATATATGTTTTTAAAAAGTATACATTTAACATTGTAATTATCAATCAAATTAATAAGAAGATGGTGTCTATATGAATTAAATTTTATTTTTTCACTATTATGTGTTAAATGTGTGCCTTTTTATTTATTATTTTATTGTGAGCTATTAATATTTACTATAGTAGTCAAGATAATACATATTCAACATGAACCTTTTATTTTTATTTTTGTTCATTTCTAAACCTCCAACCCTTTTCACCACCCCAACACAATAGCTTTAGGATTAGCATTACGATAGACAAGATTCAATCCTCCAAACCTCTAAATTGTCTTATAGGGATCACCTAATTATAGACCCACATTGCTACCTACAATTTTTTCCATGTTCTCATTCTTATGTGGAGCATTAACCCTTAAAAATTGTATTTAGATTGAATCAATAAATCACATAGTTCTTACCTCTCCTAATCAACTCCATGAATTCCAAATTTTTGATATGAACATCTTAGACTAAAAAAGCATTTCAAAAACATTTATATTTTACTCCTATTGTCACTTTCATTTACATCTCATTTATCTCTTTACATTTCCTAAACCCTAGATTACATATTTCAACACTTTTCTTTCATTTTCAATCACTAGTTACACCCTCTCAAACTTCACAAACTCTTTACAAAATTTGTTCTATTTCTTCCAAATCTTCATCAACACACATTTTCATACACCTTACTCCTATTTCCTTAGCTTTCCCTCCAAACTGTTTCAATACCTCTATCCCTTCTCCCAAACTTTAGTTTCACTACTACCTATAGATCCTTACATTTCTTAGCCTTAATCTTCACTAAACTTCCCCAATACTTATTCCAAGTTTCTTGTAACCTATACTCACTTTTAATTTCTTATCATCCCAACCATATCATTTTTTTAACCCATTGCTTCTCCCAAATTTCTTGATTTCATCCACACCTCTCTTCTTGATATCACTTACATCCCCTTTATATTGAGTATATTATAAAGTTCTTCTACTTAAATATTCTCCACTTTTCATAATCCATATCTTTACTTTATCTCTAATTATTATATTTTTATGTTGTTCCTTCATTCTTATCCCTCTATCCTAGACACACTTAGGTCCTTCCATGACAATTTATCTACCCATGTCACTTATCCACCTTCTCCATTAATTAGTATACCTAATAAATATCATCCTCATTTTTTTAACGATACTTTTCCAACTCTTGTAACTCTATCAACCAATAAGCCCTCTAGCTTTATTCCACCTTCTATAAAGGATGATAATGATATTGAACTTGTAGAGTAGGAAAAGTGATCCTAGATCCAATTAGACTAACTAATATTATCTCATTTTCAATTGAATCAACATTCAAACATAAACCAACTAGGGTTTTATGATTAACTTGATGCCAACCTCCTAGGGTCTATGTTATTTTTGAGTTGTGAGGATGATAAATTTGATGTGTGATTTGAAAATCCTATTTGATATGTAATGTAATACCCCTCCGTTTTGCTTCTTGTTCGGTTTGCTTTATGCTATGTTGGTTGCAACTACTTTGATACTAGATACATTTTGTTATGATGTTTTGATCGCTACTATTGAGCGACAACTATATTATGTGATGTGATTTGGTTATCTGAAGTTTTAGTTTACATGCTTTAATGATGTAATGATGTTAGTAGATATAATATGTGATTTTATATGAGATTATTGGATTATGATGGAAGTGTCAGTTTTAATGAGCGTATGGGTGAAGAGGACGGGTTCGCATCACTCGCTTATGAGCGCCCTACGAATCCGTAATTTCTTTTTTCACGGTGTGTATTATATGCTGGATATATTGTATGATGTTATTTACTTGGTTTCAGGATTGCAGGTACATGACATCGACTCCACCTGGTTTCACAGGTTTGAGCATGTCGATCCAACGGTTAAGTTGAACGGGAGATAGTAGATAGGTAACATGTGTCAAGTTTATATCCTAGCCTTAGTGTGTCGCCAGTCGTGTGTGTCGAATCATTGTCTGTCTTGCTTTAATGTTATTTAATTATGAAGGATTCTTGATTTGGAAATATATATTTAGAATAATTACATTTAAATCATGTTGATGGTTATTTAATTTAAATAATGCAATGTGGATAAAAGTTTATATTTAAATTAATTAATTATATTTAATTTATTTAATTAATTATATTTAATCCAAGGGGGTTGAATTTAGTTATTAAATAATTAAATTAATTAATTAAACGTGATGCAAGAAAATGAAAGGAAATAAAAAAATTAAAATTAATTTTGGAATTTAATTTCATCTTGTGGGAATTAAATTAGAAATTGTAATTAAATGTTTACTTGGGAAATGAGTTTCAACTTTGGAAAGTAATTTATTATTTGAAATTGCATTTTAAATTTAATGTGGGTTTTAGAAAATTGAAATTGAAATTAATATCTAATTTGCATGCGATGTGAATTAGGGTTGTAAAAATTGAAATATCTAATTTGCATGTAATATGAATTAGGGTTATATTAAGTATTTTTGATTTATAAAGAATACATGTTTTAATTTTAGGGCAGAAAAAGTCTTTAGGAAAATTCATTTTTTACAGCAGAGAAGAAATTTTGGAAAATTTGCACAAAGAAGGGTTTGAAGAAAGTTTGATTGTAAAATTGATTGGAGGAAAGATGGTTTGCATTTGTTGGATTTTGGATTGGATTCGTTGGAGAATTGAAGAAAATTCAGGAAATCTTTGGAGGAGGCTTGCATCATAAATTAATCTTTTCCTGTAGCTTCTTGATCCAGGTTTTCCTCTTTGTGTTTTATTGTTCTTGGTTACTTTTAAAAAACAGTAGTGATTAAAGATTTGTTTGTTAAATCTACAGAAAAGAAATTTGTTATTAGAAGAAAAGAATTAAATAAATTTACAACTTTTGCTTTGTGAAAATTCTTGAGTGAAAATTGTGAGAACCTTTGTAGAATTGAATTTATTTGAGGAAATGAATTGTTTTGTTATTTAAATCAAACCTAGAGGTTGAACAACATATTTAGATCATTTAGAAAATCTAATTCACGGTAGAAAATAAAATTGTTTCTAAAATCTCTGTAGAAATTTCAGTGGTGAAACATAGAGGATTTAAAAGCTTCTGGATGTAATCTTAATTTTTCTTAGTTTGCTTGTTCTTTTATTGTTTATGAATTTTTTTAAAAAATAGATTAAAAGATTTAGATTTGAACCTCTGTGAAATTTGTTGTTCTCTGGAAAATTTTCATAATTTCACTTGTAGGTGAATGTTTTCACAAATTTACCCAATTTATTTATTATGATTAATTTGTCTTTCTATATATACAATTTTTGTATTGATATAAATTCTGGTTTTGATTTTAGTCGCCGTATAGGCGCATTGCTAATGATACCTTAAAAATTCGCAATAATAAAAAAATAATTAAAAAAAAAATGCGAATATCATTTGTTTCGCTGTTTTGTTTTGGGTGGGGCTTTGTTCCCACCGTCGCTCCCCTTATTGGAGGTGCGGCTGCCTCCAAAGGCAGCGCAACCCCATATGGAGTGGCACATGGAGGGAGGGGAGAGGGGTTCGACTACAGCCGACCCATCCCCAGTCTATTAATGTTTTTATTTATTTATTTTAAAAAACTGCAAACCATTCCGCTCGCTTCCGAAGATATTCAGAATTTCTTTTTTTTAATTTTTAAAAAGGGTTTTATTTAATACTAAATATAAATATAATGTATATATATACATTTATATATATATATATGATGTAATATATATATATATATATATATATATATATATATATATATATATATATATATATGTATAGTGTATATATGTATATATATATATATTAGAGAATATTATTAGTAGTGTTATTTATTTTGAATACATCAAATGAATATTTTGTAACAAATAGTGGTTATTTTAATATATGAATATATATCGTTGAAAATATTGACATATATATTTCATGAATATATTACATGAATAGTTTCTTTTAGGAAAGTATTTAAATATTTAGATAACATAAGCAATTGGAAAATTATGGAATATTGATTTATTTTATTAAATAATGTATTTGTTTAGTGAAATATATTAATATATATTTGATATATATATATATACATGTTTATTTCAATTAAGAGTATAATTAGTATTTAACTTATTTTATTCAAGTACATGTAATTCAATTTTAAAATTATATGGAGATTTTTACAAAGATAAGGTTAAATGCATGATTAAACTGTTAGGGAAAAAGATATTTTAAGATATTTTAAAATTGCATGGTCAAATAGATAAGGAAAGAGATATTTTATAAATTTCATGTTTAGATAGAAAATTGATTGAATTATATGAGTTAACTAGAAAACGAAAGAAATCTAATTAGATGTGTACTTGTGTTGGTTTTGAATGCATGGTCGAATTGTTAAGAAAAAGGATATTTAAATATATATTGAAGAATTGTAGAAATATTTATATTTGAATGTTTGTTTAATTAATAAGATTTATTTGGAAACAATATGAATGCATGGTTAAATAGTTAAGCCAAAATATATTTTATACACTAAGATGTTGATGTTTTTAAATAGAGAATTGAAAAGATATAGATTTTGGATAGAAATTGAATATAGTATTTGCAATAGTTTATGTTGTATTAGAAGTAAATCTAGGAAATGATTATATTGAAAAAGGAAAATATTTATTATGTTTTATTTATTTCCATGGAGCAAATTAATCGTTGTGATTGGAATATTAAAGAATATTTATAATTAAGTTTATTAATATATATGTTTGGTATATATATAATATGGAGCATATATAACTATGTTAAGTGTAAATTCATTGTCGTATTTTATTTTAATAAGATGCATACAATATATTTTGAATAGAGAGTTAAAATGGATTGATTAGTGTATATGGGAAAGTGGATAGAGAAACAATATTTTATTATATTAAAGTGATTGCATATTTTAAATAGAAAAATGAATGAGATGTAAGATTTGGTTAGGAAATAGAAAGAGTTTACTTGCATGGATTTGCGTCGATTTAAAAGTAAATTAAGAAGTTGTTTATATTGATGAGGAAAATAGTTATTTTAATTTATTATATTTCAATTAGAGCAATTAATTTATTGTGAATGAAATGTGAAAGAGATATGGATTTAGTATATCCAAAAATAGTAATGTTTCCATGATTGCCTTAAATGTTCTAGTTTCTCTGTAATTCGTAAAGGAATGTAAATTTAAATTGTTTAAATGGAAATAGAAATATGGGATATGATTATTTCAGATGATCTAGTTATCGTGTCTTTGACTTTGTCAACACTACCTATTGATTGAGGATGGATTTAGGAAATCCAAATATTAGATTTGATTAATGACTTGAATGCTTTTGTTGCTATGTCCTCAAGTTGCATTGGGGGATATGGGGATAGTGTGTTAGTCCAAAATTGTAAGTCTTCCAGAGGATCTTAGAGGATGAGGGTTGTCAAATTGTTATGTCAACCAGTTGTTCTTTCCTTATGTAGTGTATGGTGTCTTTCAGTTATTACTCAGTTTTCATGAATAGGGATGTTTTGTACCTCTTGAAAAGGATGGACTATGTGTTTGGTTGCCTCCAAAATGTTTGGAGTGAGTTCGTATATTTGTTTCCTCCTTCAGATGGAGTGGTTATGATTCTTAGGTTGTATGCTCTTGAGATTCCCTTGGTGATTGGTATTTGTATACGTGTATTGTTCTCTAAACATACTTGGTCGATTTTATGTCTGGAAGTAATGTGACCTATGTCAGTGGTATTAGTGTTGTACCTGAGTTGTACTTGTTTAGTTCATTTGTTTGGTTATGTCAGTATGAGTCTATCTTTGGTTAGTGATTGTAGATCTTTGTCCATGTTATGTGGTTACTATCTCCTAGCATGGGGGGTGGGCCTTCGAGTTCCACATGGTTGGGTGGAACATGCACCAAAACTATTGGGTCCCCCTTGATCTTTAGTTCATGGAGGCGAGACATCCAGATGGACAACTCGCGGTTCTTATGGTATTTTCTTGCATTGTAATATTTCAGATTGTATAAGTTACTTTATCCCTCTTATGTTTATGAGGTGAGATTATGTAATTGTTATATTTTTGTACTATTGCCTCGTTCTAAGAATGAGTGATGTAACTATTGGATTAAGTTCATGATTATGAGATTGTATCTGGGTTGATTATCTTATTATGTTATGTGGTATTCTTATGATGTATGATTTTTATTTCATAAAGTTCATAATGTTATGGTTATATGTAATATGTATGTGTAGGTTTAAGTAATCCTAACCTTGTAGCCTTAGAGGTTGTTGTTAATTAGTAAGTGAATGTGTATGTTAAATGCACTTTATAAAAAAAAATTGGTTCGCTTAAGATGTTAATTGCAACTTCCTTTAGGGTTACTTGGCAGGGCATTACATGTAACCCTAGATCTAAAAATATAATTTAGTGAGCAAACGAAAATGGAAATTTATAAAATAAATTTAGTTTTGAGACTGAGACACAAAAAACTTGTGATGAAAATTTGAGCTTGAATTGGTTCATCTAGGGTGTGATGTGCCCTAGAATAAAATATTTTTTTTATCTGAAAGTTCCAATAAATGGGTTAAGGTCTACACTTTGTTTCCTAATAATGCCACCTGTTGAAACTCCCAGATTTGACCTATTCACATGAAAAGAGGGGGAAATTTTGTGTTGTATAAGGGCTTGCCTAAGTCAAACCCTATTTGGGTATTTCTACCTCCATGTACAATGATTTATGATGATCAAGAGGGCATGCCCTAGGTTGGGCACAAGCCAAAATAAAAATAATTAATTGAAACTTATAAATAAAAATGATAATATTACCTTGATGTGAAAACCCTTGAAGAAGAGATGCCACACACAAGTTGATTGATGGATTCCTTGATTGCTTGATAGACTTGTAAAAGGTTAGCTCATACACACTATAGATTGTTGAAGCTAGCATGTAGAGGATAACTCAATACATCTTCATTATTTGGCATAATTCATCATAATAGCTCCTTGCACATAAATGGCCTCACTCTCCTTCATGTCTTACAAGGTTGAATTTTATTAATAAAAGTATTGTAAGAATTTTGCTAATTCTTCCCTTAAATGTTCTTAGGATATTCAATTTTCTCTCCAAGATTTATAAGTATGCTTCTAACTCTCATTAGGATTTCAAATGATAAAATTACTAGTATTTATATGAAATTATTCTAATTTCCCAAAAATAAAATGCTAATAACCAACAAATGAAACTAGAAATTCAAAAAATAAATTATTGACACAAACATATTCAAATTTGGAGCCAAAAGTGTTGGTCTAGGGCGTGTTGCGCCCTCTTTTTAGGGCCAAAATGTTAGGGGAAAAATATTAAATACATAATTTCATTTCCCATGTTTGATTTGTCGAAGATGTTTATAAAATGAGTAATTAAATGCATAATTAGGTCTACACACATAGGAGGGAGCTAAACCTAGTGTAAAATTGTCAAGAGTGATAATTTATGACGCTACATTTAGGCCCCACTTTAGTGAGAGTATGAAATTATACCCAAACTCACACTAAAGTAAGATATATCAAGTGGGGTTCAATTACCCAAATATTGAAGATATAGGATGGAATTGAATCTAGTGGATGTTCTAGACCCTATGATTCAAGATACTATGATAAAAAAAATATGAGGAAAAGGGAACACATAGGTGAAGTGAAATGAAACATTATAAACATGAATTATACATAATTAAGACACAAAAAATAACATAACATGAGGTAACAAAGTACAAAGTAAACATGATGCAAACACATAACAATCACATATAATAATCACAAATAAAAAATACAAGATTAGTATTAAAAGGATTCAAGTTGATAAGGAAAAGAGACCTCGGTCTTAAATTTGTCTCAAATTCCAAATCTCATCCATAGAATGTGTTGTTTAAACAAAATGGTGCTCTCATAAGGATGTTAAATCACTCATGAAACACATGGACCCAATGGAAAGAAAGGTGTGTTATGCTAGGTGTGTAATACCCTTCTGTTTTGCTTCTTGTTCAAGTTGCTTTATGCTATGTTTGGTTGCAATTACTTTGATACTGGATTCATTTTGTTATAATGTTTTGATAGCTACTATTGAGCGACAACATTATTGTGGGATGTAGTTATCTGATTATTGTTTCACATGTATTAGGGATTAATGATGTTGTAGAGTTAACATGAGATGTTATTATGAGATTATTGGAATTATGATGGAAGTGTCAGTTTCGATGAGTGTATTGGTGAAGAGGACGGTTTCGCATCACTCGCTTGCGAGCGCCCTGCGAATCCGTAATTTCTTCTTCACGGTGTGTATTATATGCTGGATATATTGTATGATGTTGTTTACTTGGTTGCAGGATTGCAGGTACATGACATCGACTCCACCTGGTTTCACAGGTTTGAGTGTGTCGATCCAACGGTTAAGTTGAATGGGAGATAGTAGCTAGGTAACATGTGTCAAGTTTACACCCTAGTCTTAGTGTGTCGTCAGTTGTGTGTGTCGAATCATTGTCTGGTCTTGCTTTGATGTTATTTAATTCTAAAGAATTCTTGATTTGGAAATAGATATTTAGAATAATTGCATTTAAATCATGTTGATGGTTATTTAATTTAAATAATGCAATGTGGATAAAAGTTTATATTTAAATTAATTAATTATATTTAAATTAATTAAATTTAATCCAAGGGAGTTGAGTTTAGTTATTAAATAATTAAATTAATTAATTAAACGTGATGCAAGAGAATAAAAAGAAATAAAAGAATTAGAATTAATTTTGGAATTTAATTCCAACGTGTGGGAATTAAATTAGAAATTGTAATTAAATGTTTATTTGAGAAATTGGTTGCAACTTTGGAAATTAATTTAGTATTTGAAATTGAAAGTGAAATTGAAATTTGAAATTGAAAGTGAAATTGAAATATTTAATTTGCATGTAATGTGAATTAGGGTTGTAAAAATTGAAATTGAAATATCTAATTTTCATGTAATGTGAATTAGGGTTGTATTAGGTATTTTTGATTTATAAAGAATACATGTTTTAATTTTAGGGCAGAAAAATCTTTTAGAAGGAAAAAAATACATTTTTACAGCAGGGAAGAAATTTTGGAAAATTTGCACAAGGGTTTGAAGAAAGTTTGATTGTAGAATTGATTGAAGGAAAGATTGTTTGCATTTGTTGGATTTTGGATTGGATTCATTGGAGGATTGAAGAAAATTCAGGAAATCTTGGGAGGAGGCTTGCATCAAAAAATTCATCTCTTCCTGTAGCTTCTTGTACCAGGTTTTCCTCTTTGTGTTTTATTGTTCTTGATTGTTTTCTTTAAAATAGTAATGATTAAAGATTTGTTTGTTAAATCTGTTTTAGAAAATAAATTTGATATTAGAAGAAAAGAATTAAATAAATTTACAACCTTTGCTTGTGAAAATTCTTGAGTGAAAATTGTGAAAACCTTAGTTGAATTTAAATTATTTGGGGAAATAGATTTTGTTGTTATTGGAAATCAAACATAGAGATTGAACAATGCATTTAGAATGTTTTTAAAAAATGAAACCTTCTATTTATTATTAAAAAACGGATTTTAAAGTCTGCAGTATAGTTATGTTTTCATGGTAAAATAGTCTGGTTGTGTCGCCTATAACTTCACTTTCACAAACTGGGTTCTCAATAAATTTAAAGGGTTTTTGAATTTTAAAATTTTCTTACCTCTGTCCAAACATCTCAAATACCCAGATCGTAGTTTTTAAGTTATGTGTGAAAAATGAGACTGCTGTTAAATTATTTTCCCATGACTGCTTTGAAAATAAAATAATAATAAATTCATATTTATAAATATTAATATTTTATGTATTGTTATTATAATATTAAAATATTATTTAATAATATTTTATATTATAATTTATAATATTAAAGTATTATATTTATTTATATTATTTTTAAATAAAATTTGTATATTAGATTAGTGGAATTAAAATTATAAACATATGGGAAATTATTGTTATTTTAAAATAGCTTGTTAAAGTTTAATTGAAAGAGTTAAATATTTGATTTAAAGAATGCAATATATCATTGAATAGAGATTTAAAATTGGATTGATTAGTGTATATGGAAAATGGATAGAGAAACAATATGTTATTATATTAAAGTGATTGAATGTGTTAAATAGAAAATTGAATGAGATGTAAAATTTGGTTAGGAAATGGAAAGAGTTTACTTGCATGGATTTCTGTCGATTTAAAAGTAAATTAAGAAGTTGTTTTATTGATGAGGCAATCAATTATGTTATTTATTAATTTCTATTTAGATTAATTGAATCATTATGATTGGATTATAAAAGAGATATGGATTTAGTATATCCAAAAGTAGTATCTTCCTCATGCTTATCTTAAAAGATTTAATTCTTTGTATTCAGTAAAGGGAAGTAAGTTTAATTGTTTTAGATTTCCAATAATGAAAAGGGAAATAGGGGTTATGATTATTTTAGATGATCTACTTATCATGTCTTTGACTTTGTCAACACTACCTATTGAATGAGTATGGATTTAGGAAATCCAAATATTAGATTTGATTGATGACTTGAATGCTTTTGTTGCAATGTCGTCAAGTTGCATTGTTGGTTTTGGGATTTAGTGTTAGTCCTAAATTATAAGTCTTCGAGAAGATCTTAGAGGATAAGGGTTGTTGAATCTTTATGCCATCCAGTTGTTTTCCCTTGGGTAGTGCATGGCGTCTTCTCAGTTTTACCCGATTTTCATGAACGAGGATGTTTGCACCTCCTTGGGTTAAGAGCGGATTATGGAATCCATGTCTCCTTGTATGGAGTGACCTTGTTATGTGGTTTCATCTTGTTGCCTCCTATGAAAGGAGTGGACTATGTGTTTGTTGCCTCCAAGATGTTTGGAGTGAATTCTATTATTTGTATCCTCTTTGTGTTGGAGTGGATTATGATGCCTAGTTGGTATGCACTTGTGGTTCCCTTGGTGAATTGTTTGGGTGTGTGTTGTCGAATAGAAGAGTGGCTTCTGTTAGGCGCCAGAGCCTAAAGAGGTAAACTGGATAACCTTCAGGAGTGATTTAAACAAGTGATAATTAAAATAATGTACTTAAAAGATTAGGACTAACTTCTCACTAATCAAGATAATTTTACCTCACTCATAGACACAAGGGCTTGTTTAGACTTGGGATGAGTGGGAAGGCTTGGAATGGCAAGATCAACTATCTTGTTCTTGCGAGAGGTAGTTGATTCCACATGAGTGAGTATGAGTGCCGGGATTCGGTTGAGGCCACCAAGATTACTTGTGCCGGAGCCTATGAAGAATGCCCAAGAGGAGATCTCATGACAAACCTTGCGATGACACTCTATCTATGACAACTGTTGTTAATTATTTTATGTGTATGGTTATTTGAACATACTTGATCTACTTTATGTCTGGAAGCAATGTGACCTATGTCAGTGATGTTGGAGTTGTACTTGTATTGTACTTGTATTGTATTTGATTTGTACTTGAGTTGTACTTGATTCGTACTTGTATGGTGAATGAGTTGTACTTGTTAATTCATTTGGTGGGTTATAATAGTATGAGTCAGTTTGAGTCTGCTTTTGGTTAGAGGTAGTAGAATCTTTGTCCATGTTACTTTGTTACTATCTCCTAGCATGGGGGGTGGGCCTTCGGGTACCATATTGGTAGGGTGGAACATGCACCAAAATCGTTGGGTCCCCATCGATCTTCAGTACTTGGTGGCGAGACATCCAGATGGACAGCTCGCGGTTCTTGTTGTAATTTCTTGCATTGTAATATTTTAACTTGTATAAATTATTTTACCCCTCTTATGTTTATAAGGTGGAATTATGTAATTGTAATCTTATGTACTATTTCCTCATTCTGGGAATGAGTGATGTAACTATTGGTTTAAGATAATGTTTATGAGATTGTATCTTGGTTGATTATCTTATTATGTTATGTGGTATTCTTATGATGTATGATGTTTATTTCATAAAGTTCATAAGGCTATGGTTATATCTAATATGTATATGTGGGTTTAAGTAATTCTAACCTTGTAGCCTTAGAGTTTGTTGTTAATTAGTAAGTGAATGTGTATGTTAAATGCACTTTATAAAAAAAAAATTGGTTTGCTTATGATGTTAATTGCAACTTCCTTTAAGGTTACTTGGCGGGGCATTACAAGGTGGCCATGTAAAAATGCTTGAATTCATGAATTAACAAGTTAATTATGCCAAATTCATGGATTAATTTTCCAATCATCCTTTAGGGAGTGCACAAAAGTTTAACATTGTAGGGGATGAATCAATTCTTAACGTTGCATGGGATGAATTGGTAACCATGCCTCAGGGGGAATTATAAACAACACCACCACCAAAGGGGTATGTCAATAAGTTGAATCTCAAAAGACGTCAATAAAATGGATAGGTTGATATGCCCCCATTTAAAATATTAGCATACTTTCTATTTTGGCATTTTAAGGAAACAAGAGAGGAAGAGGGGATCCGAAACAAGAACACACACCTCCCAAAACTAGTTATTCTTGAATCCTAATTTTAAAGACAAGAACAACCATGTAAGAGACTATCATATTGCTAAAATGGAAAAATAAATTGTTGCACTTAAGATTGTACCATCATGAATGACACTGATCAAACACATAAAGCTACAAATTTTGCATAGTGAGGAGCAAAACCATAGGAGAAAGATCATTATTTTGTAGATTGATTAGGTGTATCAACACATGGAAGAGCATTGCAATCCTTTAGTTGTTGTATTCTATTACCCAAGGCCTAGAATTTATTGGTGGAATGACCATGAACTCGATGATATACACAGAATGAGTTATTTATATAAAATTTCTTATGAGTTAGAGGAAGAAGAGTAATCAAGTAGGCTTTGAGAAGCCTCGACAAAATATGCTCTTTCTCTGATAAAAGTGTAGGAGACAAATTTCTCTTGTGATGAAAATGTTGTTGCTTACCACATGATGTTTTAAATATAGTAGATGATGGTGGATGAGATGTAGATGAAGGAGTGGAAGGCTAGAAACCTAAAACGTTTTTAGAAAGGTACATTGTATATTTCACCCGATCCTTAACTCTTTGTTCCATGTTATCATTATATCTATTTTTAGAAAGTATTTTATATCCAAGCCCATAACATTCTTCCTACTCATATATAGAGGTCTTGCCTACATATTTATGAGAAGAATTTATTATTTCATAAGAATTCAAATCCTTATTAAGTTTTCAAAAGCTAAGCATTGCCAACACATGAGGGATACAATCTAAAGAGCCCACATCATCATTGAGGGATGATGTTTTTGGATTTGTTGATGTAGAACATGATTGATCAAATGAAACACAAGACTCCTTGGGTTTAGATTATGATATTTTTTACTCTCCAATAAAGGAGGGTTTAAAATTTAATGAACCCAAATCATCATCAAAATATGTGTGTGAAGATGAAGCAATATCATGGTCATCATTTATTTTTGACTCTTTGGACTTTGATGGTAAGATTTTAGACTCCCCATTGAAACAAGGTGTGAAATCTAACAACCCCCAATCATCACTGAAGAGTTTATTCATAGTATCATTATCCTTGGAAGGTAATGGTTCAACTTTTGAAGATGGAATCAAAGTATTAAGAGAGTTAGAATTGTTATGTTTAGCTTCATTTGGTGAATTATAATTTTTTTCATTTTTTTAAACCATATATATTGTGTTATTATATTCATACTTCATCTAATGATGAAGAGTAGATAGGACTCCTTTCATGGCATGAATGCATGATCTACCTAGGAGAAGATTGTATAAAAGAGTTATTGGCATGATATGGATAGGGAAAGGAAAAAGCATGGGTCCTACCTTGATGGGTAACGTGATTGTCCCTAATGGTTGCTTACTAAAATCATCAAAGCTATGAATACAAATATCATTAGGTTTTATGATATGTTAATCCACACCAAGTTTATTTATAAGATCAATGCTACAAACATTGATACCCGATCCATTATCAATGAGATTGTGTTCAATCCCAATTTTATTAATGGAAACACATATCATTAGAGCTTCATGTTTTTTTTGGACCTCAAACAGAGGTAATTCATGTTGAGGGAAGGTAATATCCAACTTTGTTGCCTAAATTCAATTAAATAAGGCTACTACATCATTCAGTTTGACAGAAGGTGAGATACCAATCTTCTATAAAGCCTCTTGGAGTATCCTATGGTATGTAGGCGATTTTGAATCAAGTCCTAAAACAAGATCTTGGCTGGAGTATTAAAAAATTTATCAACAAGATCATATTCTTTACCACCACGCTAAGGAATAATAGGTGGGGTGGACTATATGGTTGGGATAATGAAATAGATGTTGGCATTTATTTTGGTTTCTTATTGTTTCTAGTATTATATGTGTGAGCAACTGCATGATAACTCGGTTGCTTCAACACATCTTATTGCACATGGCTACTAGTAAGTTGTTTTGAAAATTTTAGGATATGGCCACGAGGTTTCAAAGTTCCTATAATAAGAGTTAGTTTAGGTGGTCCAATCATGAGGGGTGGTTTAAGAGGTCCAGTAATCAAATGAGGGTTCATAATTTTATCTTGCAAAAAATCTTCTATCAATGGAGTACCTAATGTCAATATAGAATATTCATCTATGCCATCCATATTACTACCATTTGAAGAATTAAATGTATTGATGATTACATCCTCTTGCACCACGATATCTTTTGAAGTAGGAGAGGTAATGGGAGAGGAACAAACATTATTTTCATGGTTCTCAATGATTGGATCTTCTTGCACCAAGATAAACTAACAAGGAGGAGAAATATTTGGAGAAGAACATGATTATCATGATCCTTAATGATTGTATCATCTTGCACCAAGATACCCTCACAAGTAGGATATATATTAGGAGAGGGATCAATGAAAAATAATAAAAGAGGAGAGAGGATCTCATTATCACATGCTTTTAGCAAAAATTATTTGAGTTGCTTAACAAGATCCGACAATAGAATATGAATTATGAAAATATAATATTTTTGCAATAAAAAAATTATGCTATGTACTATTAATCAAAATAGTGATGCACAACAAAATCACATAGTTTTCAAAAAAAAAATCTAAAATAGGATTTGGATTTGAACAAAGAACATTGAAAGATATTTTCACAAAAAAAATCAGCCCAAACTGATTGGACAAGGGAACAATTTTCCCTAGACTAGATAGGTATTTTTAGAAAATTTAATATTTGGGAACTATCAGTAGTGTTCAAGGGTCTTAGGTTGCAGATGTTCAAGTTTGGAAGTGAATAGAGTTCTGGAAATGCATAAAAACCTAATTTTTCCAAAAAAAAAAACATGTAATTTTTGATGTTTTTAGGGCAAATGAATATGTTCCAATGGTAATATTCAGAAATCAAATATTGTAATCGACATTTTTTTCCAAAAAATATAGATAAGAAATTCTTTTTGATATCTTGAAATGAAAATACTATTCATTTTTTACTTTTTCAATGTTTTTCACTAAAATATACATGCATAAATGACAAAATAATACTACAATTGAATTTCCCAATAAAAATAACTCAAATCTAAAATTATGCAATTTGATTCAAATTAAATGATGAAAGCGTGTGAATGCATAGTTTGGAAAAAATGAACTAAATGTAAATAACAACAATATTTTCAAAGTACCTACGTTTTGAATTAATTCTCAAAATTTATGCTATGAAAAATTAGAAAATTGTAAGTGCAAGATATGTTGGGTTCAAAAATGATCCTAGATCTAATTAGATTAACTAGGATTATCTCCTTTTCATTTGACTCAACATTCAAACATAAACCAACTAGGGTTTTATGATTGACTTTCTACCATAAGGGAGAGCTAACCTCTTAGGGCTTATGTTGTTTTTGAGTTGTGAGGATGATAAAATTGATGTGTGATTTGATAAGCCTATTTGACATGTAACCCTCAATCTTAGAATGTAATTTAGCGAATAGGTGAAAATGAAAAGTTAAAAAACAAGTTTAGATAAGAGAATAAGACATAAAGAATCTTGAACATGTGATGAAAATTTGAGCTTGAATTGGCTAATCTAGAGCTTGATTTAACCTAGATTGGAATCCCGCTTTTCTGGATCTGAAAGCTCTGAGATGTGGATTAAGGTTTGCACTCTATTTCCTAATATTGTCACTTATGTAAACTCTTAGATCTGAACTACAAACATCAAAATAGGGGGAAATATTATGTTGTATAGAGGCTTGCCTAAGTCAAACACTTTTTTGATATTTCTACCTCCACATACAATGATTGATGATGATCAAGAGAGCACGCCCTAGGTGGGTGGATGTCAAAACAAAAATAATTGATTTAAATTGATAAATGATAAATGATAATGTTACCTTGATGTGAAAACCCTTGAAGAAGAGATGCCACACACAAGTTTACTAATGGAATCCTTGATTGTTTGATAGATCTACCAAATTCTAGCTCACACACACAATAGGTTGCTAAAGCTAGCATGTAGAGGATAACTCAATATATCTTCATGATTTTCCATGATTCATCATAATAGATCCTTGCACATAAATGGCCTCATTCTCCTTAATATCTTACAATATTGAATGTGATTGATGAAAGTGTTATAATAATGCTACTAATTTTTCCCTTGAATTCTCTTAGGATCTTCAATTTTCTCTCCAAAGTTGTTAAGTGTGCTTCTAGGTTTCATTAGGATTTAAAATGATAAAATGATTAGTATTTATATGCAATTATTCTAATTTCCCAAAAATCAAATGTCAACAACCGAAAAATAAAATTGGAAATTCAAATAATAAATTATAGACACTGAAATATTCAAATTTGGAGCCAAATGTGTTGGTCTAGGGCATGGTGCACCCTATAGACTAAACCCATTCTTTTCGAGGCCAAATGTGTCGAGGGTAAAATATTAAATGCATAATTTCATTTCCCATGTGTTATTTTATAGGATGTTTATAAAATGGGTAATTAAATGCATAATTAGGTCCAAGCACATAGGAGGGAGCTAAACCTACTGTGAAAATTTCAAGGGTGACAATTTTCAATGCTACAAAAGTACTTTCACTTCTTCATTTTCTTAGGCTATACACTTCCACTCTAAGTATTTATCAAATTTTACACTTTATGAATCTATAAATTCTACATAAAAAGGATGCATCTTAGTCTACTTCTTATTATTATAATACTCTCATTGTGCCTACCTTATCTTCTAAACATAACCCTACACTACATGTACAAAAACTTATGACTTCTATGTATTCTTTTCATTACAAAAATATTTTTTTTCTAATTTTCCTAATACATTAATGAGAGATGCACTCAAGTGGTTTAATTCATCTTTTATAATTTTACCTTCCTCTATAGGGTCACTAGTATATTTATTAATTTAGTCCTCTAACTCAACCATATTCTTTACTTCCTCTTGCAAAAAAGAAAACAAACTCATGTTCTCTTTTCTCTACTTTTAATTTGGTACATATGTTGGCATTTATGAGAAAACACATGACCCTCTTATTTCTACACTTCAAATATGTAATCCAAACCTTTTTTCCCCTCCTTTATCTACTCCTAATAAAATTGTTGTATATATAATCCCCCTCCCCTCCTTCCAAAATATTCCAAGCATAGATATTGGTACAAGGCGTTCCTCCTTCTCACTCTTCTCTTCCTCTTTCTTCTTCTCCTTTTAACCTATAAGGGACTCTTCTTGATGTAGATTATCATATGGTAAGTCACACATATAAAAATAGTTGTAATAGGAAGAATTCATCAATAAAAACTTTGCTACCTTCTATCATTATTGATCTTCCCCTTCCTCCCCATCTTCTAAAAATCCCAAGGGGTGTGATCTTATGGAATAATTTTAATATATGTAAGATGAGATATTCCATTAGCCTCTAATTTAAATGTTGTAGTGTAGGAAAAAGTATCTATTTTTCACACTTAATTTTGAATTAATTTAAATGATCTTAATTATGCCTTAATTTAGTGACGTAATATGTATTTTACATATTCACATTAAGTTTAGGACCTTATTTATTAAAATGGACTTAATTGTGCCTTATTTATGGTGTTGTAAGGTGTACCTTTATACTTTCACACTAATCTAAGGCTTTATTAATTAATTGAGGTTAATTATGCCTTAATTGGCCCCTTTAATTCAAATCCAAGCCTATTTAATTATAATTTTTGAAGGGTAAAACCCGAAATTCATTAATGCCATGACATAATACTCATCCTTGAAGAATGTATGTCCTAGGTAAGTGACCTAGGACCCATTCACCATAGGGAAAATGGGTCCTCACTTAGGCCTAGGACCTAAATTTAAACTGTGTTTTTGGTGGTATTTTAATGATTTAAAATGTATATTCAGATGTGAGCTTGTGATATTTGAATTTCAAGACTTAATCTTAACATTGTATAAATAAGTGATCATTTCACTATGTTTCATCCTAGAAATTTTATGAGAAATTTGATCCCAGAAGATTTCAAGAAATCTAAGGATATTCAAGTGAGAAATTCAAGAGAATTTCAAAGAATTCAAGAGAAGATTTTTTGAAGTTTTATTGCAGCGACCAAGATTCCATTATCATGTCAAATCTTTCTTGCATCATGCATGTTGTTTGAGCTAATATGGTGATTTAGAGTTCAAGATCTCTTCAAGCATTCAATGGCATTATATCAAGACAGGTTTCAAGATCAAGATTCACATCCATTGAGGCTACTTCATGCTAGTTACAGATCTGCATTCCAAGGTTTAATCAAAGGTTTGGTAAGTGGTGACATTGCATTTTTCATTCATCATTCCTTCATACTATTTGATTTCATTTCAAAGTTTAAATACTCAAATGGGGTTTGACCAAGGCAAACCCCCCATCACCAAAAACAACATTATTCTCCTCTTGTGTTTGTGTTTGTAGGTTTTAGGTGGAAGATCCTTTGAAGAGAAAAATTACAAAAAGTTGCAAAGTTGCCAAAGTTGCAAGGAAAGTTGTCATTTCACGAAAACTCTTCTACAGGATTTATTTCTGGTTGTTTGACTGTGAAACACAGGAATTTGGGTGTGCAGACACAGGAGCAGAGAACCTAGAAAGCATTTTTATAGAGCCCTAGCCAGGACCCATTTTCCATAGGGAGAATGAGTCCTCAGTGAGCTTCAAAAATGCACTTTTGGTGACTAGTACACAACATTTTCCCTTTCCCAGATCTTCCTTTTGACTACTAGTTCCAGTAGTTTTGAGTACAACCCTTCATTTGTACTTTATAGCTTGCATTTTGGAGTTTATTTGATAGTTTTAATATTTCTCTCCAAAGTCTTGTTTAATAGGGTGTTGATGGTTTTTTCTACACAACAACTCAGACAAAATAGGATATCCTATCTCTCTTGAAAGTTCAATCTCTATTTGGAAAAGAGATAACCCCAAGGTCTCTTAAGTGTTAGGTCTTGACAATGCAGCAAAAAACCTCAGTGATAAATGTGAAAATGTTGGTAATCACAAGGGGACCTTACAAAACAAATGGGAGAAATTTTAAACTTATTAGATCTTGCAATTAGTTGATACTCAAAATCCTAAATCTAACCCAGACAATGAAAGAAATAGAAAAAGATATAAGGGTTCTAGAAATCCTTTAATCAAAATTACTCCTAAGACCAAGAATATCAATGACACAATACTTGGAATGGACCAATCCCTCAAAACTAATTTTTTCTTAACCTAGACTTAATCTGTGATCTTACTGAAATAGTGCAATATTCTAAGGAATTCAATATTTTCATATTACAGATATTCATTCAAGTTAACCATTATTTTTGCAATTAAAATGAATAAATACCTACAATTGAACTAAGCACATAAATTTTTGGTACAGGTTGACCTTGCACAACAGTCCCAAAATCAAGAAGTTGCTCAAGATATGAACTAGAGATCACTACAACATTCCAAGCATCAATCCACAGATATCATTGAAATCATTCAACTCTAAATCTACCAACATTCAAATATTCTCAAGAAATTTTAAAGATAGAATAAGAACCATGCAAGATAAATCAATCCAAGAGAGGCCACCAAATCACAATATCTTTACTTGTATTGAATCACCAATAACAGAAACAATTTGAATATTCTATGTTACAACATTTGTTTCAAAACTAAAATAACTCCTAACTCTAGCTTTCTTTCTCTATTGTTTCCAAACTTAATCTTGTAACTGATTCCAACCTATGAAAATGGGACACCATGCCATACTTATAGAGATTACATCATGATTCATCCCAATTAGGGTTACAAAGAAGGTCAACCACCAAATAAGTCGACCAAGAAGAATTTCAAAATAAAACTCGACCCAACATTAAATGCACGGGGCCTCCAACAAGTTTCAAGGAAAGGTGAAGGAGGAAATAATGGAAAGCACAAATCTGGAGGCAACTACCGATCAGTTGGCCCCTTCCCAATTTTCTCTTGCACTCTAAGGAAATCACCCACCAAGTCGGCCAAAGGTGGCATACTTAACACCTTAAGTCTCCTTTCAATGGACTTAATCTCTTCCCTTGCTTGCTTAATTGTCTCATCCCAATCCGCCCTTAGGGTTTGATATTTTCTATAACTGTAACATATGTAGTTGCATCATCAAGCTGATGCATAGTAACTAGGCCATCATCAATCGGATCATAGACCTCATGCCACCATTTCCTCAGTTGTTCCAAACTTAGATTTTTTGGTGCAAACTTCCTTCTTCCTGTCATAATTTCAAAGAATGAAATACCCCTACCAAAGATATCCTTCAATGTAGCCCCAATTTTTTGCCCTTGCTTATAAACTTTATTCAAAACCTTTTGGTTAATCTGTAGCAATTTGTACCACTCCTAAGGTTCTGAAGCCTTTGAAGAAGGGATTATTTCATCACTCACCAACTTCTCCTCAATGCCATCCATGATTACCCTCAACTTCTGTAGGAGGAGACCTATATCAATTTTGTCTCTCCCTAACACATTTTGCAACCAATCAAAAAATCTATGAGCATCACCACACATGGACAAAATATCCTTAATCATCTTATCTCCTTTGTGCCTCACTCCTTGTAGCCATTCATGGGTAGCCTATGTGGTATTTTTCATCTTTTCTAATTCGATGATAGTCTCCTTAGGTAGAAGCCCTTCTACAAATAATGAAGAACTGGATTGACTGATAGACTGCAGAGGCTCCATGAGATCCTACAAATACCTCCTTAGCTTCCATTTCTCCTTCTTCAACTCATGCTTATCTTGTAGCTCCCTCTTTAGCATATCTAGAATTATAGCACTGGAACCCTCAAATTCTTGAACCTCCTACATCATGGAGGTGGGGCCAAGATTGATAGTTTGAATGCTATCATCCTGACCAATTACCTCATCTTTGTTCTTATCAGGAATAGGAGTGGTAATGTGGATCACACGGTTATTGGCCTCATCCCTCTCAATTTTAGAAATAACCTTTGCCTTCTTATTTTCCTTTCCCTTTCCTATGTTGGCCAATAGGTCATCCCAGTTTAGAGGGGTATCATCCACAATAATCTATTTACTTTTCAACCTCTCATCCAACCAACTAGGGACAGTCACCTCAGGTTGTTCATTTAGTGTTCCTTTCTCAGCTTGATCCATGGAAGGATCAACATTTGCACTTTGCTCAGCAAGGACCTCCTCATTCTTGTCTTTCTCTTTATCCCCTTGCTCTTGACCTACCTCATAATCTATTGTTTCTGCTTCAACCGGGATAGGAGAGGGAACCTTCTCATGCACCTTTTCTTATGTCACGAGTATTCTCTCTTCTTCCTGGTCCGATGAATCCTCATAAGCAACTAGGGAAGAAAGGATAGTTTTGTTGATATCTGCCTCGACATTGAACAGATCCCCATCATGGACCTCCTCCATTTCCTTACCTTGGTGGTCACTGATCTCTGCATCCTGGGCTCATGTTGCACATCCTGAAAATCATGAATAGGAGAGGCATCCTTCTATTGTTCCACCACAAGAACTCTCATAGGAACATTTTCGTTCACCACATTATCCTTGGGAGAAGGATTCCTAGACCTCCTTGTATAAACTTGTGTCTTCTCTCTAGGGTCATCCACTTCAATCACTTGAGGGCTTGCGTTTTCTACTTCTTTCGAAGGTTCATTGTTTTTATTTGAAATCCTCACCAATCCTCTTCTCTTTTTAGGAAAAGGAGAACCTTCCTCTTCAACCTCCTCTTCCAGTTCTCCCTCAACAATAGATTTATCCCTCTTAGGAGGATTCTTTCTCTTCTTTGCAATTGGCTTCCTTTTTATTTCTTCTATAGGATTTGCCTAGGCACCTTTGAATTTGATCTTGAAGGGAGACCCCACTTTCTCCTTTCCCTTTGGATCTTGCTCATCTTCTTCAGAGGTAGACTGGGAACTCATATTTCCCATCAAGTCATAGGTGTACTGAACGCCTTGATTATCCAACTCCCATATTTTATGCTTGATTCATAGCTTGGTATACTTGACCACAAGAACGTTAATCTATTCCAATTCGGTTTTCTCTTCCTCTAACCAATCTATTCCTCCTACTAGCCTTTGCTTGATGGACTCATAGTCATGACTCTATGTCAAATCACCATCATCATCAAGCTGATCAGGAATAGCCTTAATTTTAAACAAACAGATTAAATGGGTAGGTAGTCTGGATTACTTCTTCTTTATGACCTCAAATTCATCCTTGCAGTTCATCTAATAATCCTTAATGTCATCCCTATGCTTGAAATCTTGATTTTCCTTCCTTTGGGCTCCTCATGTCCTGTCAAACCTCAATCTCTTGGTGTGGAATGGCAAGCCTAAATTAATCATTTCTTCCTCAGAGGAATGTGCCGACATCAAAGAAGGACAAATCTCATTAGCTCCTATCCTCAAAGGGAAGTCATTTCCAAAGCCAAACTTATGCAAGTCTTTCTTCAAAATGTCATCAAAAGAAGAAATTTGTCGAGTGACCTCCAAAAGTATGATATGGTTAGTTGGATATCTTGGAAACCTGTAGGGATCCCTCTAACAACCATCAATCTTGATGTATGAGAAAGTAGGGAATTGGATGAACCACCCTCCATACCTTTGTATTAATTCCTTGGCCTCATCATAAATCCTTACATGTGCCGCATCCTATAGTAGCCTTGTGATATACATGGAGAATGCATCATTCACCCTTCTATAGCCCAAACCATCCAGATGCAACTATGGGTACACTTCATAGATGACATCCTATACAGGTACCCCTCTAGTACTTAATCCCTTGTATGGATGATTTCTTTCCAAGGCATAAACCAAATAAGAAGTCATAGTGAAACTCTTGATCCGCAACACATTACATAATTGCTCATGAATCATGGAACTAATTGTGTTTGCCCAATGGTAATCAATATTTTTCTCCATCCTTACTATAACATAAAACATCCATCTCTCAAAGACTCCTGCGGTCTTCAAACTAATAACCCTGCTAAGAAGTGTGATGGCATCATAGTATTCTACCTTGAACTTAGCCCTAAACATTTGCTTAGGAAAATTTGAAATATGAGGCTTAGGATTCTCCATCCTTGAGTTGACAACTTGCAGCCTTATTTGTATCATCAGTAAAATATTTCCCAGACACATCCAAATCCAGGCCCACCACATGGGGTTTGTCAAGCATATCAAAGATTTGTGTCACCGAAGGGGGAGAGAAATTAGCCCAACACCCTACCCTGTGGACCAATCACCCTCTACATACCCTTGTCATAGTGTCTAGCACATTCTAGAACCAACTCATAAGAATGAACTGTGGGAGGAAAACCAGCAATGTGATCCAAACTTGACTCCACCAATATTTTGGCCAACAATGAAGGACCCTGTACTACCATTCTAGCCTTAAACTCTACGTAGTCCCACTTTCCCACATTGGTATCAGTGACACCTGACCAGACGAAAGAAAAATTGATCCTAGGAACTTTTCTTCTCATATCAATCTTGATCCTTTCAGTTTATGAGACAACATATGCTCCTTCATCATTAGGATCCACCATTTTGCCCTTGGATCCTACAATAATAGCTTTGCTTGATTCAACCTGCATCCAAAAGATGTCACAATAAGCACCAATTATAGCACAAGAATCCAAGTTAGTCCATCATCTATAATCATAACCATCAAGTAAACTGAAACAACAACCAAAATTCTACTTAAAATAGCATCAAGGTATCCTTATCTCTGAGTTCAGGATTTTCACCCCTTTGCGGAATTCAGTTTAGAAAGGAATTTCAATTTATTCCAGGTCAGACGGATTCTAGCGATGGAAACATAATGATCACCCAAAACCAACCATTCACCGAGAAAAACTCAAAGATATTTGCACGCATCCTCAAATCATTCTAAATTCATCATAAAATGAAAACCTATTAACAATTCATTCATGCAATACCCAAATTCTTCATTCCCAACAAGTTTTTTGGGGAATTCCGTCAAAGACGCAAATCCACGAAGCTAACAAGACTTAACACTTTTCGGGGAAATGAAGGGGGTGCAGAAACTTGAGAAAATCTGAAGGAAGTGGAAATCCATGAACCAACCAAATTTCAAGACTTTATGCAACTCTCAGTGAAGCAGCCACAGGAAGGAAACTCAGAGAAATCCAAGGGCAAAGGAAATCCACGAGGACACAGAAAACCCGAATTCACAACCCTGTCAAGATTTCACCCAAATCGATCGAATGATCATAGATTTGGGGATTTAAGCTCGAAAATGACCTACCTCAAATCACCCATCGATGGAACCAACTTTTAAACTATCTCAAGGGGTGACCTAACAACAATGGATAATGAACCCGAGATCAAACCCTAGGGCTACAAGATGAACACACGACCATAAATTTAGTTCACTCACTTGACATGCAAGGCCAAATTCAAAGGAGGGAATCAAAATCATCTAAGAACAATGGGACTAATTCATAAAACGAGCAAAGGAAGCAATGCCGATTTCAAAGGGGAGGTTGAAATGGCCAAGAAAAAACCCTAAATTAATTGCAGTCCCCTCAAAATACTTAAATCGAAGTCTCAAGCAAACCCAGCATGCCAAAGAAACATTCACATTCATCAATCAAAAACAAAGCAACGAATACATACCATTGATGAAGTGAAACCGACAACAACAATGACAAGAGGCAAGTCTTGACGTGCGAGCAAGAAACAACAACAAAGTCACAACCAAGCTCAAGAAATTACAGATTCAAACACCAGTCACACTAAGCAATCCAAACCAAGCTCCTCCTCAAATCAACTAAGGCAGAACAGAATGATTCACAACATAAAAGGCTAGCCCAAACCAAATAAATATGACCGTAGAGCCCGCGCTTGAGACATCAATACATTGACAGGACAATGCCACCCAAGTTCGGGAATCCGAGGCTGAGACAAAATTTTGGGAAAATCCGGTAGATATAGAATTTTGCAAAGGATTGATTTCCTTGAGAACAGTTAGCCTCATTCAGGCTTCAAGACCACCGAGAAAATCCGCCAGAGAAGGAAAATCCCGAAACTGACCCAAAACTCAAGATATTCAATGTGCACTTCAACAAGGGAGTTTGCATAAGAAAAATAAGTCATTCAAGAACATGCAAAGGAAACCAAATCCCACAACTGCAGAACCAAAGACCCAAAAGGAAACCAAAAGAGCAAGAAAGAGGGTCCCTTCTTTTAGTGGGGCGTGTGTGTGAAAACTGCACAACATAGGGACCCCCGTCCTTGCATAAAAGGGAAATTTGTAGATTCATACCTTGATTTGACTCACCTTTTGGGGTTGATAGTCACTTCATTGTTTGGATCTCATTTCCTTGAATGAAATTAGAGAAATTCGTCCATTCATCCCCTTTTACCACCATTTTGAGGGGGTGAACACCTCATTTTTCTATGTTTCAGATTTATTCTATTCAAATAAACTTGATTGAATAGAACTTATAGATTTTTTTGTTTAATCTAATAAAAATAGTATTAAATTCACTTCTATGTACACTACCAACACTATTTTTTTCCTTTTTCCAAACCTTCTTCTAATGTTGTAATATAAGATAATCAAACTCTCTACATTGTTTTCAGCTATCATATAACTAGAGGTAAGCATGTGTTAGTAACTTAGTAGACAATGATTCTAGACACAACATTTATAATTTAGATATTTTCCCATCTAAATTAAACCTACAAAATTATTCCATGTAATGCTTAGATAGTTATCTTATAAAATTCAACTTAGCCGACCATGCATCCATGTGATGGGTCCCTTCTATCCTCCATAAACTGTAAAAAATTATACATGAGTAAATATCATACCATTTTGGTTAATGAGGATCCCTTCCAATAATTTCAAAAAAATGAATCACATATGTTTTCTAATCCTAAATCACATCTCTCTAATACACCTTTACTAAGCCCACAAAATATTACTTGTCTAGATAACATTTCTCCCTATATTCCATTGAATGTTTGGCTCTTCTTTAGACCCCCCCTCCTCATAACATTACAATTCCTTCTTCCTCTTCTACAAATTCATCCTCCTCTTCTTAATCTTTACTTATGGATGAGTGGGGTTCTTTAGAATTCACCACTTCTAGTCTAGGTGAGCATAAACTCAACCTCAATGACTTTACTCTTCTTATTTTGCATGTTTCATTCCCATACCCATGGTCAACCTCTTCAAAAGTATTTCTCTTATTTTCCCTCACTAAATAATGATTGTGCATTGGGTAATGGTGTTAATCCAGCTATACCCACTAGTATAGACCCTCTATGGAAAATAATTCAATATTGTATTTCAGTATAGATGTAAATGAAATTTTAATAATCCTTCCAAATATGGTATCTATAAGAATCCTAAAACCTAAACAATACTCACATAAAATTTCTAAATTATTTCTTACTTTTTGAACTTCAATGATTCGGTGATATGATGAAATGACATTTCCCCCCCAAATTTCCATGCATATGATCTATTTATAATAGTTTTATATATATTATTTTTCTCTCTTAACACATTCTAGAATTCTTCCTCTACTCCCTACTCTTACCATTTCAGAATTCCTCTATATATGTTACGTTTACTCTCCATAATTCATTCTTCTACTCATGTATATGTTTAATACCTACCCTATGTTTGTCGCTTCCCCATGTTACACTTTATTACACATACCTCATAATCGTTGTATCCCCTTTTTAGCATACATTTATTCCCTAATACTTCAATATGTTTTTATGTGCACTATAGTTTCCTATACTCTTCTCAATTTTATGGCATTTTTTTTTCATTCCCCCTATGATCTCATACTCTCTTTTTCTGTGGAAGTAGTAAATTGGATTGTCTATATTTTTCTTTTTTATGACTACCCACATTTATCACACCATTTTATGGGTTTAATTGGTGTTGTGGATAGCCTATGTTCTCATTTTCTTTGGGGCATTATCCTATTCTACCAGTTGGTGGAATTTTATTTCTTGCCCCTTCCTTCTCACCCTTTTATCTATGCCCCTCATACTCATTGTCTACTTTTTCTCTTCCTAATACCTATTCATAATCCATGTTATGACCTTGGACACCAAATATATATATATATATATATATATATATCTTTATATACATTGATTTTATTCATAACATAATTCATTTCTCTTATATTATTGTAATCGTCACTCCCTTGGGGGCATCACCTATAATAACTATATGACTCTCTTTTTACTTTCAATTTTTTCCTCATCTTTTCATACTACTACATCACTCATTGATAATATACTTGTACATTGACCAAATGGACACCCCTTGGGAGTAACCTTTCTTATTACTATAATAGAAGAAATAGAGTAGGATGAAGGTTAAAATAATTGGATATTAATTAAATAATAGAGTATTATTTAATTAGTATAGAGGATAGGAAATTGGTCGAATTAGAGGTAAATTAATAAAACATGGATCAATTTTAGGTGTCCTTACCAATCATCCCTAATTTTAGTTGTATCTTTCTACTTATCTCTCATATTAATTGTGCCCCTAATTCCCTCTCTACTTATCTTTCTCATATTAAAAACCTCTTTACCAAGGCAAACTCTAATCTCCAATTGACTTTGACTCATCTATAACATTTTCCTTTCATAGATTTCTCTCTATACAATCTTATATGTTGTTAGAGTAATCATGCATTAGCTAATAATAAATTAATAATAGAGTATTAATTAATTAATTATTAGGCTAATTTATTATCTTGCACTCAAGCTAAATTTAAAAGTTGTTTTTTATGTTAACTAAAGTGGGCTATTATTAGATCATTATGTCTCATTGCATGAGATATTGACACTTTTCATGATATAATTCCTATATCATTTAGGGTTGCTTCTATATAGAACTCAACTTTCATTGTATTATCATAATCTTTTGATAACCTTTTGAGAACTCATGATCTCCTTTAAGACTCTTGAGGATGATCTCTTATATAACACTCAACCCTCATTGTATTATCATAACCTTTTGATAACCTTTGAGGACTCTTGATCTTCTTGAAGACTCTTGAGGTTCATTCTATAGCTTTTCCTTGTTGAGGATATTGCATATTATTTTTTGCAGCTCTCTTCAACAACAAGTGTCTTTGTTCGTTGTTTGATCATGTGGCTTGTATATTTTATAATTTTAACATGGTATTAGAGTGAGGATTTAGTGAACCCCTTTTCAATTTTTGAGATTTTTTTCTCAATTAGGGTTACAGGAGAAATTTTGAAATCTTCTTTGTTTTTATTATTTTTTTGGTTTATTTTTATTTTTTTCTTTTTTTAAACCAAAAAAACAAAAACAAGATTTAAAAATCAGCCACCCTAATGTCATATGAGCGACCAGTGCCTAGCCCTTGGGGGGGCTAAATATTTTTATTTTTTTTAGCAATTTTAGCAAGATTTTGAAAAACACGATAACTTTTTCCTCGCTTATTGAAATTGGGAAAACGAGATATCATCTGAAAGTTGGTTCTGAGAGCATCCAATGGTGCTAGTTTTTTCTTAAATGTTGTTGTTGGTGCAATTTATAGTTTATCAAAGTTAGAAGTTGTTTGCACTCTCAAGCTCATAAATTTTGATCAGTTTCTCTTTTTTTCATGATTCCAATAGCATCGAGATATTCTCTTAGAGCTCTTTAAATCCATCTATGCAATTTTTCAATATTTTCTCTAGGTATATTTTATTCAATTTTTTTGTGTTTTTACACTCTAGTGAATTACCTAGATGTTTTAGCTCTTGGAAACTTTTCGTGTGTGTGGGATGACTTGTTTTAGGTTGTTCTACATGTATTTCTATCATTTTTTCCTATTTGGAAATTGTAACATTTTTTTACATGTAATTTATCTTTTATAGACACACTGAGATAAATGTTACAAGTATGTGTCATTGGTGTTGTCATTGATATCAAAAAGCTTCGATGTTGTAATTGTTTTCAACTGTATGAAAAGGATTTTGTTCCAAGGATGTGCAGTTGGTATTGATTAGGTGACGTCTTTGATGTTGCTTTGATTAGTTGCATTATGTTGTCATTAGTAAGTTATTGGTGTCAACTTCTAGAGTTGCTTTGATAAGCTTCTACCTATAAATGTATGGTTGAGTTGTTGTGTTGCAGTTGGCTCGATGGTGATGAGGAAGTACTAAAGATGGTGATGATATATTTTTGGTGCTTGGTTCCCAAGTGCTTTTGAGAAAATTGAATAAAAAGAGGAAATAATGTGTTGCAGTGGTGTTTTGTGTCATAGAGTAGCATTCTAGTTTGGCTCTCCAACACTTCTAGGTTGAAGATCTACTTATGCAGTTTAGATATGCTGATCAAAGGTGTTGCATTTAGATTTTTTTGTGATGAGTCATTGTGTAGAGAAAGGTGTATTCACCAATGTGTGAGTTGTATATTGCAGAGGTATCTAGGAGAAATATTCTTGCTCTGCATTTATTCGTAGATTGGTTCTAGGTCTTGTGGATCTAGAAGGGTGTTGATAGTGTGTGTGTCTTTCTTCAAATGAAGTTGCTCATGGTTTGGTGCTTTGAAAGTTATAAGTTTCTTGAGTTACAGCATATGATAGAGTTATTTGAGTGTATTAGGTGTGTACATTCTTCAAGTGAAATTTTTTGTGAAGGAATCTGTTAGATTTTAAGTTATTTGTGGAATATTCTAGATCATGTTAAAGTGGTATATGGTGACCATAAGTCATTTTTGGATTTGAGGAAGCATGCACTTGAGTGTTAATGGTGTTAACATAGGTTTGATCGACCTTGGGTGTCTACACTAATTGTAAAGTTTCTTTGATGTTTGTAGAAGAATGGTGTGGCATGTATGAGTTGATTTAGGTCCTAGCTAAGGTGTATTGTGGTCCACCTTCACCCCTTTCCACCACGGGAATGTTTTGGTGCCAACCTATTTTGAATTAGCATGGTTGAAGTGCATAGAAGTCCTTGGAGAATGTTTTCAAAATTGAATATGATATAAATATGATTCGAGTTGTTGGAGGATGATAAGATAGATGAGTATGATGCGAGTGATGCAAATTATAGAGTTGTAGGGTGTGAATTTAAAAAGTGCAGTGTGCGCTTTCATGTGTTAGATTACTGAATATAGTGAGCAGAAGGTGTCTACAATTCTTCAGAAATATTGTGAAGGTGTTGATGATATTGTGGTGGATTTTTCTATTTCTTTGAGATGGATTTTTCATTGTAACACTCTTCTCTATCTTCTTTTCTATTCTATCAGTGAGTCTTTCTTTTGGGAAATGAGCCCTCCAATAGTGAGCCCTATTGTATTCGATGTTGATATTAATTTATATTGTGATATAATCCTCACCATGGTTTTTTCCATCTTGGGTTTTCCATGTAAATTTGTTGTTTCCTTGTGCATGGTGTTGATTTGGTTTTATTTCTATTGTTTTCTTTCATGATAAATCATTTTAAAAGATTAAAGGTTAATTGGATTAATGTGGATCTGATTTTTTGTGAGGGTTTTGAAGTTTTAAGGTACAACTAGTTCACCCCCCTCTTAGTTGTCTTGTGCATTCAAAAATTGGTATCAAATCAAGGTTCCTTGGAAAAAAACTTAATCGCTTGAGGTAGATCTAGGATGGTGCATAAGAAAGATGTTCCTATATTTGATGGATTAGATTATGCATTCTAGAAGATAAGGATGGAATTTTTTCTAGTTTCTTTTGGATTTGAAATCTAGAGGTCTGTTGAAAGAAGATATACTATTCCTACAAATGGTCTAAGCACTAATTATGAGATCAATACATATGAAAATAATGTTAAAGCTAGGAATGCTCTCTTAAGTGGTCTTGCTAATTTTGAATTTTTGAAAGTTATCAATCTGAGAAATGCTAAAGAAATTTGGGTAAAATTAGAAAGTATTTATGAAGGAGATGATAAGATCAAGCAAGCTAATATGTAGAATTTGAAGATCATTTTTGAGACCTTGTAAATATGTGAAGATGAAAACATCACAAGATACTTGCAGAAGGTGGATGAATTTGTCAATGTATCAAAGTTCTTGGTGGAGACCTGAATGAAGAAGTGGTAAAGAAGGTACTTAGAACTCTTCCAAATCTTATAGTCATAAAGTTTTTTTCTATTGAAGAATTACAAATTTTGAATCAATATACCACGGATCAATTGTATGTTTCTTTAACTACTTTTGAGATGACAGAATTTGGTACAAGTAGTGCAAAAGTTGAGACTACTTTTAAGGCTGGAAAATCAAAGATTACTATGGAATCATATTAGGAGGATCTAGATGATGTGGAAGCTAACTTTGTGAGAAGAATGAAAAAGGGTATTGGAAAGTACGGTGGAAAGAGCTTCAAAAGAAAGTGCTAAAATTGAAGGCACTTTGGTGTCTACTTTTCATACTAGCACTAGTAGAATTTGGTAAATAAATGACTATGTGACTAAAGATTTTAGTCACAACAAATAAAGATGACTAAATTCTACTCATTTTTTGTAACACAACTATAAATGACTAATTTGATCATCATAAGTGACTAATTTGATTGTGGGGTAAAAAATGCGACTAAATAATTAGTCACACAAATAAAAATTAGACACTATGATATTAAAGTGGATAATTAAAAAAATATTTTGAATTGAGGGAGTGGGTTGTGTTATAATATAATATAATAACAATATATTATATTACAATATAATATATTATAATATGATATAATATATTATAATATGATATTATATAATGTAATATATATTATAATATAATATAACATAATATTATATTATATAATATTATAATATATTTAACATTATTATATATAATATATTATACAAAATAATATAATATAATGTTATAATATAATATAATATAACACAATATTATAATATATTTAATATTATTATATATAATATATTATACAAAATAATATAATATAATGTTATAATATAATATAATATAACATAATATTATATTATATTGTATTTATATTATATTATTAGTATTATAATATATTTAATATTTATTGTGCAAAAGTAGGAGATTATGTATTATAGTTTATTTATTTTGAATTCTATTTTGAAATCCAATAAACACAACAAAATCTTAACCGTAATTTTCATTTTAATAAACATACTCTAAAACCCTAACTAAAACCTTATTTTTAGGCTGCAGCTCTCCAAATTAGAGAAGTGAAAGGTCAATACCAGCAAGGAAGATTTTGGAGGAACTAAAATCAATAGCAATGGGGGATCTCTCTTGCCTTCTCCGAACAATCTTGGTATCAGATGCAACTCAACACTGGTAGCCACTCCTAAACTTTGCTAGTAATGGATGACTTAGGAGCCCGCCCTCGTCTAGTGGCTGGGTGGCTTGGATGAGACCAAATTTTTAATGCCCACAACTTGGGTTAAAAATCAAAAATTGGTAGGCTTGTTTGGTAACTTCATTGTTTATTGGGGGCTTTGTCTGGTAATTTCATTTTAATAAACATACTCTAAAACCCTCATCGAAACCTTATTTTCAGGTTGCAGCTCGCCAAAATGGAGAAGTGAAAGGTGAATACCAACAATGAAGATTTTGGAGGAGCCAAAACCAATAGCGACAAGAAAAGCAACAAAAAATAGCTGCAAAAAATGGGTAATGTAAAAACCTAAATGTGCTCATTATCAGATATTTTTCATTGTAATAAACATACTCTAAAGCCCTCATTGAAACCTTATTTTCAGGTTGCAGCTCACCAAAATAGAGAAGTGAAAGGTTATTTGAAGGAGAAGAGCATGGATTCCATCCTTCACATTTTGTGAAGGAACAAGAAAATGAAGAAGCTCATAACCTCAACATCACCAGGCTAATGTGTCAGGCAGCTCTATTCGTTTCTTCCAACCGTGCTAATTGATCAAGTTGATCAATGGCTCTCTCTAAATATGTTTATGTTTGGTTTTGTTATTTCATAGTAGCTTTGTATTCTACCATAGATTCAGGAAGTTTCCTTTTATGTCTTAATATTCCACAACATCCTCACTCTATATTTATTTTCTTCACCGAAATCTCATTCTTTTATCTTGAGTAAAGAATTTTCTTATAGGTGATAGCATTAGGCATTTAAGGGCAGTGCTTTCTTTCTTTGTAGGAGTGTTGCTTTGTGGATTGATCTTTCCTTTGCCAATGTTAGAAATTTCCTCTGCAAATTTCTTCTTGGCATGTTTTCTTATCATAAGATAGCAATATTTTTCTCACATTGAGCAATTTTATTATTGGAATATAAAATGGGAAAATTTAGAAGAGAAATCTAATCATTTAATCAACTATCTGATCAATCATCCTAAAATGATGTACTTATATTTATTTTTTATTGTGGAAAGGTACATAGCAAGGAGAAAATACAAAACCAGTGCCTTACTAAATGCATTTACAACCCACCCCATGTGCATCAGTGGCATCTAATGGATTTTTAGCTTTAGTTTTAGTTTTTTTCAATTTTAAAAGTATAATAAATCAGCAAATTACATATTGCGAAATATTTTGTATTCAAAAATCTATATATAGAGTTCTTTGTAACATATTTTATGTACAATTTGAATATATAGTGAATTATTTTCCAACGTTGTTTCAATTCTTTGAGAAAATTTGTTTAAGTTTTATGATTATTTTAGTTTAATTTCAGAATTTTCTCTTGGTTTGTAATTTCATAGACTAGTTATTGTAACAACATTCTCCAAACATAGGAGTTTACATACACATTTGAAAGTATTAGTTCATAAATGACTAACATGACTAAATAAATGACTAAACCATAACTAAATGACTATAATGACTAAATAAATGACTACCATGACTAAATAAAATGACTACCATGACTAAATAAATGACTACCATGAATAAACAAACGACTACCATGACTAAATAAATGACTACCATGACTAAATAAAATGACTACCATGACTAAACAAATGACTACCATGAATAAACAAATGGCTACCATGACTAAATAAATGACTACCATGACTAAATAAATGACCAATTAACAAAAATCAATGACTAAATTAACAATTAAATATACTACCAAATTGATCAATCAAAACAACCAATAAATGACTAAAATTGGTTTAGTCATAAATTTGGTCACATTATAAATGACTGGCAATAAACTACTAATGGTCACATGACCAAACTAATAGTCATGTGACCAATTTTTAGTAGGTATTTAGTCATTCATTATTGTTTTTCTACTAGTGTAGACATGAGAGGAACTGCTAGATCATTGACAATGGATGCTCTAATCATATGACTAGTGACAAAAGTAAGTTTGTTAAACTTGAAAAATATGAAGGAGGACTAGTTAGGTTCGGTGATGATACATCTACTAAGATATGTGGAAAAGGTTTAATCGATTTTTATGGAAAGCATAACATTGATGATGTTTTTTATGTTAAGGGTTTAAGACATAACCTTTTGAGTGTTCGAAAAATGTGTAGCAAGGGATATAATCTTATGTTTGAGGATGATGATTGTCAGATTAGAAAAGGCTTTAGAACTATGATTGTTGTTGGAAGAAGGTCAAATGGAAATTTCTATCAACTCAAAGGTGTTGATGGTTATTGTTTCATGACTCAGATCAATGAGCGACTATGACATAGAAGAGTGTGTTACATAAATTTTGACAACCTAGTAAGGATAAGTTCAATTCAAGATGTGAGGGATCTATGAAAGATTACAAAGCACATCAATGATATCTATAGGGAATGTCAAGTTGGAAAGTAAGAAAGAAGAAGTTTTAAATTCAAAGAATAATCTTCTATCGAACTATTGGAATTGGTGCATACAGATATTTTTGGTCCTACCAAAGTAAGAATTCTTCAAAGTGACAATTATTTCATGCTATTGATTGATGATTATTCTAGAATGACATGGGTTACTTTTCTTACAGAAAAATCAAAAGCCTTAAATAAATTTAAATCATTCAAAGTTATGGTTGAAAATGAAATTGATATGAAAATCAAATGTTTGAGGTCTGACAGAGGTGAAGAGTTCACCTCCAATGAGTTTAATATATTTTGTGAGAATCATGGAATAAAGAGGCATTTATCTGCTCCTAAGACTCCTTAGAAAAATGGAGTGGTTGAAAGAAAGAATAAGACTATTCAAGAAGTTGTAAGATCAATGATGAAAGAAGAAAATCTACTGAAAGTCTATTGGAGAGAAGAAATTCATACTATTGTTTATATATTTAACAGAGTGAAAGCAAGAGAAAATAAGACAAAGACTCCTTATGAGTTATGGTATGGAAGGATTCCTACTATCAAATACTTCAGAGTTTTTGGAAACAAATGCTATATCAAAGAGATGAAGAGAACTTAGGAAAGTTTGATTCAAGGTCTGATGAAGGTATCTTCCTTGGATATTCTACTAAAAGAAAAGCTTACTGGTGTTACAACAAGAGGCTAAGAAATATTGTTGAGAGTGAAAGTGTCAAGGTTGATTGAGATCTACAAAAGAGTTCAGTGGTGGTAGATAGATATGAATCAGATGAGCCTTCTTGGAGAGAAGAAGAAAAAGATAAGGAAAAAGAAGTGAAAACTGAAGAGGAAGAAGCTCTGGAAAAGGTTATGAAAACTCCTAAGTATGTGCAGAAGAATCATTTTGAAGAAAAAAGCATTGGTGATAAGAGAAAATGTGTACTGACAAGAAGGAAATTTGTTGAAGAACAGGTAAATTTATATTTACTTTCTAAAGTTGAACATAAAAAAGTGATTGAAGCATGCAAGGATGAGTATTGGATCAAGGCTATGGAAGAAGAATTAATGTAGATTGAGAAGGATCAAACTTGGGAGCTTGTCCCAAGACTAGAAAACAAGAATGTAATTGGAACTAACTGGGTATTCAAGAACAAATTAAATGAGAGTGGAGAAGAGGTAAGAAACAAGGAAAGACTTGTGTGCAAAGGCTACTCACAAGTAGAAGGAATAGACTTTGAGAAGACATTTTCTCAGCTGGCAAGAATGAAAGCTATCAGGATATTTTTGGCTTTTGCAGCACATAAAAATCTCAAAGTTTATCAGATGAATGTGAAGTCTTCTTTCTTGAATGATGAATTGGAAGATGAATTATACATAGAACCATCGAAAGGATTTTAGTTATCAAATAAATTAGATATGGTTTGTAGATTGAAGAAGTCAGTATATGGATTGAAGCAAGCTGCCAAAGCTTGGTATGCAAGGTTAAACAAGTATTTGTTATAAAAAGGATTCAATAAATTTACCATAGATAGCAATCTTTACTTCAAATTTGAAAAAGATCAAATCTTGATTGTGGTTGTATATGTTGATGAGACAAACATTAATGAATATTAGAGTGGTATATGATGAACCAATTTCTATCTTTGGTGATAATATAATTACTATCAATATTTCAAATAATTCGGTAATGCATTCAAGGACAAATCATATCTCAATCTGGTGTCACTTGTTGAGAGAGAAGGTTGTAGAGAATGAAGTGAAGCTTGAATATGTGCCTGCAAAGGATTAGATTGTTAATATATTTACTAGAGCTCTTCCTAAGGATACTTTTGAGTATCTCCAGGAGAATTTGGGGTTTATTTCCCTCCTTTGAACTAGATGCATAAGAAGATGCATCAATCCAGTGGATCTCATGATTCATTCTTTAGTTTGGACTAATGTTGGTGGCTACCTCTCAGGAGGAGTAAGTAGTAGAATTATTGGTTGTTGCACTTAGGATGAGTGAGTGTTTTCATTGTGTAGTGGTTGTTGATTGATATAGTTTGGTGTGTGATCCTAAGGGGGAGTATGCGAAGCAGTAAAGGAAAGGAAGTTGTAGAGTAGTGTTAAATAGTATGGTTAATGTCAAAGGGGGAGAATGAATGATGTGAATAATTTGTCCTTTTTCATTGGTGTCAAAGGGGGGAGAGTAATGTGAAAAATATCTAAGGGGAAGAGAGATAAATGTGAAAAAAATTAGTTGAGAAAAGGGGAGAGATTCATGTGAAAGAAAATAATGAGTTAATTGTGTAAGAGAGAGAAAGTAAAGAAAATAATTGATGAGTTGGTATGAAGCAGAGTAGTGAGGATCAAAGTTATGTTTATTGTTGATGGTTTTTCACATCACATGTTGTCATCGGTGACAAAGGGGGAGATTGTTGCAAGTATGTTTCGTTGTTGTTGTCATTGATTTCAACAAGCTTTGTTGTTGTCATTAGTTTCAATTATATGAAAAGGATTTTTTTGCAAGGATGTGCAGTTGGTATTGAGTAGGTGTTGTCTTTGATGTTACTTTGATTAGTTGCATTATGTTGTCATTAGTAGGCTACTCATGTCAACTTCTAGTGTTGCTTTGATAATATATTTTTTTATAAATGTATGGTTGAGTTGCTATGTTGTAGTTGGCTTGATGGTGATGAGGAAGCACTGAAGATGTTGATGATATGTTTCTAGTGCTTGTTTTCCAAGTTCTTTTGAGAAAATTGAATAAAAAGAGGAAACAGTATGTTGCAGTGGTATTTTATGTTATAGAGTAGCATTTTGGTTTGGCTCTACATTTCTTCTAGGTTGAAGATCTGCTAATGCGGTTCAGATATGTTGATCAGAGGTGTTGCATTCAATTTTTTTTATGTTGAGTTGTTGTGTAGAGAAATGTGTGCTCACCAGAGTGTGAACTATATATTGTAGAGGTATCTTGGAGAAATGTTCTTGCTTCGCATTTCTTCATAGAGTGGTTTCAAGTCTTGCAAATCTGGAAGGGTGTTGATATAGTGTGTGTCTTTCTTTAGATGAAGTTTCTCATGGTTTGGTGCTTTAGAAGTCATTTTTTTTAGTTATAGTGTATGCTAGAGTTATTTGAATGTACTAGGTGTGTAAATTCTTCAAGTGAACTTGTTGTGAAGGAATCTATTGGATTTAAGGATGTTTGTGGAATATTCTAGATCATGTTAAAGTGTTATGTCCAACCGTAAGACATCTTTGGATTTGAGGAAGCATGTACTTAAGTGTTAATTGTGTTAACACAGGTTCAACTGACCTTGGGTTTTTACACTAATTGTGAAGTTTCTTTTATGTTTTTGGAAGTGTGGTGTGGCATGTATGAGTGGATTTAGGTCCTAGCTAAGGTGTATTGTAGTCTGCCTTCATTCATTTCCACCACGAGAATATTTTGGTGTCGATCTAATTTGAATTTGCACGATTGAAGTGAATAGTCAACCTTGGAGAATGTTTTCAAGTTTGAAGATGATATTAATATGAGTTGAGTTGTTGAAGGATGATAAGATAGATGAGTATGATCCAAGTGATGTGAATTGAAAAGTTGTAGGGTGTGAATTTGAGAAGTGTAGTGCGATCTTTCATGTGTTAGATTACTAAATGCAGTGAGTAGAAGGTGTCTATAATTCTTTAGAAATATTGTGAAGGTGTTGATGATGTTGTGGTGGATTATTTTGTTGCTTTCAAATAAATTTCTCATTGTAACACTCTTCTCTATCTTCTTTTCTATTTTGGAAGTGATCCTTTAGTAGTGAGTCTTTCTTTCTTTTGGGTAGAGAGCCCTATTGTATTTGATGCTGATATTACTTTAATTATGAGCTAATCCTCACCATGGTTTTTTCCATCTTGGATTTTCTATGTAAAATTGGTGTTTCCTTGTGCATGGTGTTGATTTGGTTCTATTTCTATTATTTGCTTTCATGATAAATCATTCTAACAATTAAGGTTAATTGGATTAATGTGGATCTGAATGTTTGTGAGGCTTTTGAAGTTTTAAGGTACAACTAATTCACCCACCCTCTTAGTTGTCTTCTGCATTCAACAATAAAGTGTCATTTTGGTGTATTTTTTGGGGATTTTTGCACATCTTGTTTTGTACTCGTACTATGATATAAAGTGTCATGGGGGGTTGTGTAGGCCTCTTGTTTTACCATAAAATATTTTTCAAGTGAGTTTACCTTCCATGATAGCATTGAATTTGGTGATTCTTTCATGTGTGTGTGTCTTAGTTTGCACACCCTTTTTTTGCAGGTACTTCTTTTGTGCATGTTCAGATGTTCTTGTTTCTCCTTCATGCACTTCTTGGTTTTACACGGTTTCATTGTATCTATCTTGGCTCTCCCTTTCCACATTATGGGAGGTTTCTATTGTTGGTACTAATGCTTCTTTGGTTTCATTTTTGGAGTGATTTATATATCTAGTTCTTGTTCCTATGTACTAGGCAGATGTACTGGCTAGTTACCCATGCATTTCAGTGAGATAGAGAATTTACCATATAGACACTCTTGGGTAAAAGTAAAAAGTTATGTCACACTTTTAGACAAATAAATAGTTCCAAGCGAAATTGTTTCAGCGTAAACTATTTCGGTCGAACTAGTTTCACCTGAAACCACATGGCCTAAATGTGGCACATATAGTTTCGAGAGAAACCCTTTCGCCTGAAATCATAAAATTTTAATTTTTCCCTTTGTCGCATCAAAATGTGGCTTATTTTATGTGTTTGGTTTCAGTAAAAAGGGTTTCGTTTGAAACCCTTTCTACCGAAACTATCTATGCGGCATCCTAGTTGGCAACCAACTCAACTTTTCTTAGAATTTTCTGAAACTTTCAACTTCAACTAAGTATTTCTTTAGTCGAAGTGATTTTTTTAATAAAATAAAAATACCCTTTTGTATAGCTCGGAGTGGTAAATCCAAATATGTATTTTTTTTAATATTTTAATTAGTTTAAATATATTTTATTTTTAAAATAATGCAAGTAGGTTGTTAAAATAAAAAACGAGGTTGATTAGAAATTAAAAAAATAGTAAAACATATTTTAAAAAATTGAACAATATTTTGTGCACTAGAGGAGAGAATCCTCTTCAAAAGGGTATATTTTTTTTTTTTTTTGAAAATGATTAAAAAATAGAAAATGTTATGATGAGAAAAATATACATCAATTTTATTTTTTAAATTCCAAGCACTAGATATTGAAGTTACCTATTTGAAGAAAAAAAATTAGGGGAAAATGAAAAAAAAAAATTATTTTTTTATTGACGTCAAGTGAACATCACTTTTTCTTGAAATTTTCAATATTCTAAAATCTACTCTTAAATTGATTAAAAAATAATCAAAACAATTTTTAAAAATCTTAAAAATTACAAGAATAAACTTCATTAAGATTTCTACATTTCATTACTTTACATCATTTTGAAATTTAAAATATAAAGACCACTTTTATGTGGCCGAATTTTAGAATTTTTTTTTTTGTTGGTCGATTCCTTTATAAAGTATGACACAAGTTTGTATTTTTATCCTCTTGCATTCCTATTTCTGGAGATGACCTTCCATTTTCATTTGATTCGTGTTCTTCAAAATATTGGTACCTATATTTTCAACTTGCATCTTGCATGTTAAGTAGTGTCATTGGGGTCACTCATGCAGATTCATGTGCCATTTGTATCTTTGAGTTCCATATGTTTACCTTTGTTTTCCATCTAATTCAAGTAGTGTCGTTGGGGGCACTCATGCAAATTATTGTCTTCTTGATCGTTATCATCATCCATTTCAAAGGAAGTTATTCATTTCATCACTATATCAGTCATCTTTCGATAGTTGTCTATAAGTTCTTCATTCTTCAACGATGTTCTTCATGTTCCTCTTTTTTGGAACATTGTTTTTGGTTGGAGGATTCTCAGTGATTCACATTATTTTGGAGGATTTTTATTCCTTCATTCACCTTTCTCTCTTTTGGAGAGGAGTTTTCTGCCATAGGGTTTTCCTCCTTTTCTTCAATTTTAAGAGATTAGATTATTTATATATGGGTACCTCACTAGGCATTGTTTATCAAGACCAATCATGCACTCTTTTTAGGGTTTTTAGCTACTCCCTTAATTCATCTTAAGGGGGGTGTTAGAGTAATCATGCATTAGCGATTAATTATAAGTCTAATTCATTTCATGCACTTAAGTTAAACTTAGGAGTATTTTTTTATGTTAACTAAATGTTTTTTTGTTAACTAAAGTGAGTTATTATTAGATCATTTTTTCTCATTGCATGAGATGTTGACACTTGTCATGATCTAATCCCTTTATCACTTAGGGTTTCTCCTATGTAGCACTCAAATTTCATTGTATTTTCATAACCTTTTGATAACCTTTTGAGAAATCTCTTCTCCTTGAAGACTCTTGAGGTCAATTTTGTAGTTTTTTCTTGTTGAAGATATTGCATATTATTGTTTGTAGCTTTATTGCATGAAAGGTGTCTTTGTTTGTTGTTTGATCTGGTGGCTTGTGTTTTTCACAATTCTAACAATCCTTTATGTTTTGCTTGGATAGTTTTTACAAATTCCCTATGAATAGAAAGAAATTATTATGTGTCTCCAGTGTATATGGTTTTATTTTTGTGCTTTAAATTTTACCCTAGCTTCTTGTAGTTTCCTTTAATAGTATGTTTTATTTCCAAAATAAAATTGTGATTTCATTTTTGTCTTAGTATTTTGCAAGATAGCAACACATTGAACTAGAGGAGAGAGTGAAGAGAAGAAGTGGTCATAGAAAGGCGACACATATATGTATCCTCCAATATTTACATGATTATATATTTCATTTCTACAATATACTTTCCTTTAGCATGCATTATTTCACCTAGTTGCACTAGCCCATTAAAGTGGGGGGGAAATGTAAGGTCAAAATTTGTCTATTTTGTGATCTCCACTTTATGTTCTTATAATCATTTTAGTGACCAATCCCATAATGGTATTTTAGATCCATTTTGCATAATTTCTATTCTCTTACCCACTTTTGGAGGGTGATCCCGCAATAGTGGGTTACACTTTTTTGCCAAACTTGACATTGAACTGAACTTTTTAAAGTAAATATTCACTTTCAGACACCTATAGTTGCTAAACCATGAGGAATTTTAAGATGATACAAAGTAGTGATCTGTGACCTTTTTTCTGTAGATTCTAAATTTTTTTTTTTTTAAATTGGAATCAAATTGCATTTCTTTTTTCATCTTTCTTGATAACTAGTTTTTAACAGTAAACAACATTTTTAAAGAGTGATGTTTACAGTATAACACGTAATTTTTTTCTATGAAGGATAAAATTCTAATTTTTCCGAATTTAGATGTGTAACTATGATATCTAGTTCCTTCATTTGGTTTCATAGTGTTTTATTGAATATTTTTTTCTTAATTAAGTTTTGAAGTCAAACCAATTACAATTTAAATATAGGTGTATTGTATAACACAAATTTTTTAGTTTGTACATTTAAATTCAATTTAATTTTTTTGTTGGATCAAGGGCATCAATACCAAACACCTAGATATTTTTCAGATTTTTTTTTGATAATCTACTATTTTTTCAGAAATAAAAATAAATATAATAATCAAATTAAATATATTTAAAGTTATACTTTTTGGGAAGCTTATAATAAGGACTAAATACTTACAATATAAATTTCAAATTAATTCATATGATCCCCCAAACCATAAATCAAAAGTGGTTTTTTATCAACATTTTGATAGTTGTAGAGGAGACTCCATTATAGGTATGGTTTAAAACTAATGGGGTTCTATATAAGGGGGTTTGATCAAACCCTCTTCAATTAGAATCCTTTAAATGGAACCTTTCAATGCTTAAATAATTATATTTTCTAAAAATATATGATTTCAAAAAAAATCAGGATATCCCAGAAAGTGTAACCCATTATTGTGGTAGCACCTTAGATTGATTTGTATAGACCCCTAAGGTTGTTTTCCCATTTACAATTTGCATCAAAATGCTAAGGCTCAAAGATAGGATTCATATGAATGTTAGTGCCTAAATTAACTAATTTTTAGTCTCAAAAGCCCCAAATGTTAATTTCCCTAAATCTTGCATCAAATGGTCAAATTGAACCAAGCCTAACAAAAACCCCCAATTTCCCATTTTAGAACATAACATGTGTCTCTTACTAAAAAGAGTTGTAACTTAAAATTTTATTTTGCAGAGGGTAAATGGATTGATCAAGCCATAAGATTTATGGGGAAGGTTTAAATAGGCATATCTAACATGTCTAAACACTCACCTTGCAATTATCACTCAAAGAATACAAGAAAACTCAAAAAATGTAGTCATACTGCCCTATAGAAGCCTATAGACCAAGGGTTTGATGAAAAAGACACCTACACGTGTGAAGTAGGTACAAAACTTGGCACACTTTTCTATACACTTGTAAGCATCAAGAATCCAAAATTTGGAGATTTTTGGTCAATGGAATCATAATTTAATCTCTTGCCCTAGTTTGAGGCCAAAAAACACATAATTAGGAATAAAAATCATAAAAATGAGTATCAAGACTTCAAATAAATTTTGTTAGCCTTGTTTTGACCTTGTTGAAGTGTATGTACCTTCACAGGGGTGAAATGATTGCCCAAATAGCTACTGTCAACTTCAAGTTTGTTATCCTATCTGAAGCAACATGATAGTTTTGAGGAAATATGAACAAAACTCACAAAAAACACCTCAAACTTCACACACTTTCATTATTCTTGTCAAAAATCATATGTACATGTATAATTCTCATGGATTTATAAATAAAATTTTGTTTTCCTATGTTTAGATCATCAGAATCCTCTCCTAAAGTCACTCAACCTCAACTAACCCTAAAGAAGATCAACAACATGCTAGGAAGGGAAAATTAGTTAACTATCAGTGTAGCACACCTATCTGACTCCCTTTCCACCTCATTTACATGATGAAAAGGATTTATGGCCTTATTTAGTTTATAACCACCCAAACTTGACTTTCACAACTCATTTAAAAGGCCTTATTTACCTCCTCCATGACATTTACACAAATTTGAAATTTGAACTACATACAAATAGAGGGAAACAAACTTGGAACATACCTATTAACCTAGACCTTATGAAAATATTTTTATCTATCTCCTAGCTATCAATGATGCTCTTGCATCAACTAGCCATTCATATAATCCTTCCTTGGTTTTGGAAGCAATTTTCCATTCATCTCCTTCTTTAATCCTAATTTGATGATACCCACTTTTTAAATCAATCTTTGTGAAATATCTAACCCCACTCAAACAATCCATCAAATCATCCATACGAGGCAACATAAACCTATACTTGATTTTTATCTTATTAATAGCTCTAGAATCTGTGCACATATGCCATTCTCCATCCTTTTTGGGTGCCAAAATTGTTGGGACTGCACATGGGCTTAAGCTTTCCCTTATCAAACCTTTGTCCAATAACTCTTGCACTTGCTTGTTTATCTATTCATTCTCCTTGGGGATCATTCTATATGTTTCCTTGTTTGGTAGAATTTCTCCTAGTATCAAGTCCATACAATGGCTCACACTTCACATTGGTGGTAGTCCATCTGGAAGATCTTTCATTAAAATATCTTCATATTCTTGCAACATCTTCTTGATTTCCTTGGGTACTTCTTGTTCTTCATTCGTTGTCCCAAATTCTTGTGGCTTGGAAAAGAAGGAATAAAACATTTCTTCTTCCTTTAGTTCCTTCAAAAATTATTTTCCTATGATCATACACACCTTGGCATCGCTTCCCACTTCATCTTGCTTCTCTTTTAGTGGGTTTAAGACATACTTTTTCTTGTCCTTAACAATGGTATAAGTATTTGTTTCACCATTATGTATAGATTTTCAATCATATTGCCATGGCCTACCTAAAATGAGATGGAAATCATCCATTGGAATCACATCACACATATCTTCATCCTAATACTTTCCAATCTAAAAACTCGCCAAACATTGCTCACCTACCAAGAGTTGATGACCCTTTTGCAACCAAGAAACCCCGATATGGATTCAGGTGCTTTATATTCTCCAACTTTAATTTCTCCACCATCTCTTGTGACACCAAGTTATATAGACTATTGTTGTCCATAATTATAGTGCAACACTTTCCTCTAGACTTGCAAATGGTTTTGAATAGACTTCTTTATGTTGTTTCCTACTGCTCCTCTAGTTTTAAAATCACTTTCTTCAACATGAGAATTTCTCCATCTTCTGGGTCTAGTGGCTTTGTTTCATCTTTAGCTTTTGCGATAAAGGTCTTTCCAATATTGGTCTTTCCACTCTATTTTGTATCTGAGGGCATTCAAAGGCCTGATGAACTACTTCTCGACAATTAAAACAAGCTATGAAAAACCCCCTTCCTCTTCCATATTCTCCTCTACCCCTTGAATTTTCACCTCTTCCTCTACTAGAATCTCCTCTTCCCCTTGTATTTGGGCCATAATTCATTTGAGTCCAATTTTCTTTTACTTCTTTAAGTGGTTGTCCCCTTCCACTATTTACTTTTCCTTAAGTGCATACTAGCAGGATTCTTGTATCATCCTTATCATGACCATGCTAAGTTCATCTTGAATAGCAATCTGCAACCCATTCACATTTCTTGCAATTTGTTCTTCATCATCTTCAACATGCCCAACATGAATGCCTAGTTTGTAGAATTCCTCCATGTAATCCATGACACTCAACTCCTTTTATTTTAGATTTTGTAGCCTCTTGAACAAAATGATGTAGTAATCCATAGGTAAAATTTTGGCCTTCAACTTTGAGACCATCTTATCCCGTTATTTTATCTTCTCTTTTCCTTTTTCTCTATCTTTCAATCTGTCTCCAATCCCACCACAAGGATGCATGCCCCTTCAGCCTTGTGCAAGCATACCTTATTTTTATCCTCAATGGATTCTAAATCAAAATACTTATCCATTTATTTAATCCAATCAATGAATTCTTCTAGATTCAAACTTTCACTATAGCTTGTTGAATCCATCCTTAGCTTACTTCTTAGACAAAAATTGCAGGAACCTATCCTCATGTGCATCTCCTGCTACCTTTGCAACTTCTAGTGCTTCCTCTTCTTCTTCACTAACATCCCCAACAGGAATTCTTCTTCATTGGGATGTTTCTATGGCTTCTAACCTCGCAGTGATTCCTCTTAGCATCTCCAGAATTGTTAGATTTTCTTCTCCTCATGGGGATCTTCCTCTACCTCATCCTCTATATGTCATGCTCTCTCCAATCAACCTACTATGATACCAATTGATGTAGATCAACAACCAAGAATCCTTCTAGATTGTTACTTATTGCAGCCCCTCACTCAACTATAGGAAAATCAAGCCTTTCGAAAAAAACCAAATAATTTGTGAGCTCAAATAAAATTCAACACGGGAATCGATAGGAAACCAAGAACAACATGTTGATTTTTGTTATTTAAATCTTCCAAGAGCTTACAACAACAATTTCATGACTAAACAATGAACAAGAAAATATCTATAGGCATGTTTGTTGCTTGCAACATCAATTTTTTTGTTACAAGAGACCTCCTTCTAACTCCAACAGCAATAAAAATCACTCCAAATCTCCCTACTTAACTCTTGAGCATCTCTCCTTGGCTTCACAGGCAAGTTCTTCCTTCAAAACTTATGATTTTCTTTTCTTTCACCTATTGAATCTCTCTCCCAAGCTAGAGATAGATTTTTCCTAGTTTCATGGTTGCATTCTTGTCTCATTTTTAAATGTGGGGAGTAGTTACAATATGCCAAGAATGGCCTCCTCAAGCCTAGGCGTGGGACTTCATGTAACTCTTGAAATTCAAATAAATGACAATTTCTAGCACCTTCAAATCCAATTTGAATTAAATTCAAATGCAAATTAATTGACTCCAATTTCGATGAGTTGAGAGAAGAATGAAATTAAAATAAAATCATGCCTACAAACACAACCCAAACCAAAATAATAATTAAAAAATAGTGTGCAGGATTGTCCGTGCACCCGGATGCTCCTGCATCATTATCTCTCTTATATTAACAAAACCTATTTACCAAGGCAAACTCTAATCTCTAATATACTTCGACTCATATATAACATTTCCCTTTCATAGATTTCTCACTATACAATCCTTTATGTTTTTAAAGTAATCATGCATTAGCTAATAATTGGCTAATTTATTCTCATGCACTTAAGGTAAACTTAGGAGTGTTTTTTTTATGTTAACTAAAGTGAGCTATTATTGGATCATTTTGTCTCATTGCATGAGATGTTGACACTTTTCATGATCTAATCCCTTTCTCATTTAGAGTTGCTCATATATAGCACTCAACCCTCATTGTATTATCATAACCTTTTGATAACCCTTTGATAACTCATTATCTCCTTTAATACTTTTGAGGATGATCTCCCATATAGCACTCAACCCTCATTGTATTATCATAACCTTTGAGGACTCTTGATCTCCTTGAAGACTCTTGAGGTTCATTCTGTAGCTTTTTCTTGTTGAGGATATTGTGTATTATTGTTTGTAGCTCTATTGCGTGGAAGGTGCCTTTGTTCATTATTTGATCTTGTGGCTCATGTTTTTCACAATTCTAACATGACATCAAAGTGAGAATTCAACAAACCCCTTCTCAATTTTTGAGGTTTTTTTCTTAATTAGGGTTACAAGAACAAATTTGAAATCTTCTTTGCATTTTTTTTCTCTTTTTTTTAACTTTTTTTAAAGCAAAAAAACTAAAACAAAAACAAGAAAAAAATCAGCCACCCTAGGGTCATATGGGCGACTAGTGCCCAGCCCCTAGGGGGCTAAACATTTTTTTTTTTTTAGCAATTTTAGCAAGATTATGAAAAATGTGATAACTTTTTGCTCGGTTATTGAAATTGGGCAAACGAGATATCCTCAAAAAGCTAGTTTTGAGCACTATCCAATGGTGTTGGTTTTTTCTTAGATTTTGTTTTTGGTGCATTCTACGGTCTGTCAAAGTCAAAGGCGTTGTTTTCACTCTCAAGATCATAATTTTTTATCATTTTCTTTGTTTTTCATGATTCCAATGGCGTTGAGACAGTCTCTTAGAGCTCTTTACAACCATCTATACAATTCTTCCATATATTTCAATAGGTATGTTTTATTCAGTTTTTTGTGTTTTCAATCTCAAGTGAATTACTTGGATGTTTTAGCCCCTAGAAAATTTTTGTTTGCATAGGATGACTTGTTTTAGGTTTTTCTATATGTATTTCTAGTATTTTGTCCTATTTGGGTATTGTAAACATTTTTTGCATGTAATTTATCTTTTATAGATGCACTGAGATAAAGTGTCATTTTGGTGTATATTGTTTGGGGATTTTTGCACATCCTATTGTGCCTTTTGTATTCACACACTATGATATAAAGTGGCATGGGGGGGCTGTGTAGGTATTTTGTTTTACCATAAAAATTGTCACGTGAGTGTCCTTTCCACAACAACATTGAATCTTGGTGATTCTTGTCTCATGCGTGTGTGCCTCAGTTTGCACCCTTTTATTTGTAGGTACTTATTTTGTGCATGTTCAGATGCTCTTGTTTCTCCTACATGCACTTCTTGGTTTTACACAGTTTCAGTGCACCTGTCTTGGTTCTCCCTTTCTGCATTATTGGGGGTTTCTATTGTTGGTTTTAATGCTCCATTGGTTTCAATTTTGGAGTGATCTATGTATCTAGTTATTGTTCCTATGTACTAGGCAGATACAATGATTGCTTACCCATGCATTTTAGTGAGATGGAGCATTTACCATATAGATAATTTTGCATTCCTATTTTTGGAGGCGACCTTCCATTTTCATTTGATCAGTGTTCTTCAGACTATTGGTACCTATATTTTCAACTTTCATCTTGCATGTTGAGTAGTGTCATTGGGGTCACTCATGTAGATTCATGTGCCATTTTTATCTTTGAGCTCCAAAAATTTTCCTTTGTTTTCCATTTGATTCGAGTAGTGTCATTGGGGGCAGTCATGCAGGGTCACTCATGCAAATTATTGTCTTCTTGATCTTGAGCATCATCTGTTTCAAAGAAAGTTATTCATTTCAGCACTATATCAATCATCTTTTGATAGTTGTCTACAACTTCTTTGTGTTTCAATGATGTTCTTCATGTTCCTCTTTTTTGAGATGTTTTTTGTTGGAGGCTTCTTAGTCCTTCACATTGTTTTGGAGGCTTTTTAGTCCTCCATTCACCTTTCTCTCTTTTGGAGAGGATTTTTCTACAATAGCATTTTTCTCATTTTCTTCAGTTGTGAGAGATTAGATTATTTGTATATGGGTACCTCATCAAGCCTTGTTTGTCATGAGCCATCATGCATTCTCTTTTTATGGTTTTTACCTACCCCCTAAGTTCATGTTAAGGGGGGATGTTAGAGTAATCATGCATTAGCTAATAATTAATCTTTAATTAATTATGAATCCAATTCATTTCATGCACTTAAGCTAAACTTAGAAGTGTTTTTTATGTTAGCTGAAGCAAACTATAATTAGATCATTTTGTCTCATTGCATGAGATGTTGGCACTTGTCATATTTTAATCCCTTTATCACTAAGGTTTGATCCTATATAGCACTCAACCCTCATTCTATTTTCATAACCTTGTGATAACTTTCTTCTCCTTGAAGACTCTTGAGGTTCATTCTGTAATTTTTTCTTGTTGAGGATATTCAATATTATTTTTTGCAACTCTCTTGCATGGAAGGTTTCTTTGTTCATTATTTGATCATGTGGCTCATGTTTTTCACAATTCTAACAATCCTTTATGTTTTGCTTTGATAGTTGCTACAACTTCCCCTTGCATAGAAAGATATTATTATGTGTCTCCAATGTATAGGGTTTTGTTTTCATGCTTTAGAATTTTACCCTAGCTTCTTGTAGTTTCCTTTAATAGTGTTTTATTTCTAAAATCAAATTGTGATTTCATTTCTTGTCTTAGTATTTTGCAAGATAAGAGCACATTGAAGTGGAGGAGAAAGTGAACAGAAGAAGTGGTCATAAAATGGCCACACATGTATGTATCCTCCAATATTTACATGATTATATATTTCATTTCTACAACATACTTTCATTTAGCATATATCATTTCACCTAGTTGCACTAGCCCATTAAAGTGGGGGGAAAATGTAAGGTCAAAAATTATCTATTTTGTGATCTCCACTTTACGTTCTTATAATCCTTTTAGTGACCAATCTCATAGTGGTATTTTATATCCATTTTTCAAAATTTCTAGCCTTTTACCCACTTTTGGATTCATTTGTATAGACCCATAAGGTTGTTTTCCCATTTACAATTTGCATCAAAACACTAAGGCTCTAAGATAGAAGTCATATGAATGTTGGTGCCTAAATTAACTAATTTTTAGTCCTAAAAGCCCCAATTGTTAATTTCCCTAAATCTTGCATCAAATGGTCAAATTGAACCAAGTCTAATGAAAACCCCCAATTTCCCATTTTAGAACATAACATGCATCTCTCACTTACTAAAAAGAGTTGTAACTTAAAATTTTATTTTGCAATTTTATTCATTGTCTACATACTCCCCATATCCTCCACTTTTAGATCTCTTGCTATCTCCTATCAAATCAATCTAAAATCCTTCATCTCCTACTTGTCTTCATACACACTCACACACCACAAAGCATCATTCAACCCTCTAGGGTTTTCTATTTACCACTAATTTGCACACAACACTTACACACAAGTAGGGTAGCACAAACCCAAACATTCTATCATGTACCTTAATGGAGGTTGAAATATACCATTTTAGAGGGTTGAACAATACAATTTCCCATACAATCACACCCTATTTTCCTATCCCTAGCTTAGGTGTTTGTAAATATTTAGAGCAATTATAAGTAGTATACAACATATTTGGAAGCTAGAGAGGCAAAAAGTTACTTTTCAAGATCTACATAGCTAAAGGAGGCCAAGGGCCTAATGCCCTAGTGAATTTCTATACCTTATTGACTTTATGTTTGTACTAGTACCCAACTGTGACACTCTAGCCCTACACAGTGCATCTTGGGAGGTCTCTAGTGCCAACATTAGAGTTAGTGTCAACACTAGCATCTAGCATTAACCCTAGAGTTTGCAATGGCATCTTAGTGCATTTATGTTCGTATGAGTGCCCAAGGTAGTGTACCATATCCTAAATACATATTAGAGACTCTAAATTTTGCAAAGTGATTTGTATAGTGATCCTCTTTATGTCCTCTTTAATCATCATCAACCTATATTGCACCCAAGGGTACTTTTCTTTACCTTTTTCCTATTTTACTTATAGTTATACATTTCACAACTTTCGTATTGGTTTGTTTTAATTAATAATCTAAGAGAAATTTACATATTTCTATTACATATTAGTAGATTAATGTTGTTTATCAATTAGTATATCATATTATACAAATAGTTTAATACAATAAAAATAAATTAAATCATGGGTCAAAACATACACCTTAAGGACTAGGGTTCATTTTTATATCTTTCACTTCCCTCTAAACACAACAATTTCCCTAAGTTGCTTTCAAGCACCACCCCATTTTAGATATAAACACAATTGTAGGCAAATAGGTAATAAGGAGAAAAACTATAAAGGACATATCCCTGAGAATCTTAGAACTAATCCATGAGTGTGGCCTCGTCCAAAAGCAAACTAGAATCACAAAATAGGTTTTTCTAAGTCTACGTAGTGCATATCCAATTATTGAATCTATGTCCCAATAATCAAGTGCAACACACATTAGAATATACATCATCAATCAAATCAAATAAACAAACAAACTAAGTCATTTTAAGCCTCTTAGTTGGAGTTTCATTTTAATATATTTAATTCAAATCTAATTGTGATTATTACTTGATTTTTTGATAAAGGGTAAAAGTGAGGATTTTGAAAGACTTCCTCAACCCTAAATAAAAGGAGAAGCTCTAGAAATAAATCCCAAAAATAGAAAACAAATAAAAAGAAGGAACCAAGAGCTAAAGGGCTAAAATTGAACATCACAAACACCAACTCCCATAAAGGAACATGAAAAACAAAACACCAAAAAACCAAGGAAACAAAAGTTCAAGGCAACTTAAATCCAAAACACACCAAATAGTTTTAAAATTTATCCCTATTTGCGCTCTTTATACCATAGTGGCATCTTTTCTTTCTATTGAGCACCCATTTATGGTAGCCAATCCAATCTTGGAGAATCTTTAAGATGACAAAAACTCTCATCCATATCATTTTTTATTTTATCCCTCTTAGAAGTAGATGTTGAATGTTGCAACTTGCTAGCTTTAAGAATTTGAAGCTCCTCCCTTCAATCTTTGACATGACAAGAGATAACTCCCTACAAAAATCTTCAATTACCTCTTCAAAAGAGATTTGGGCCTCTCACACATGAACATTGATTAGAGAGGATCAAAATTCAACCATGTATTTTCAACACACTAAAGACTAGACATTTTGAGCTTTTTTTCTTCTAAGAGTTTTGTTACAAATTATTTACTAAGCAACTAAAAATAGTGGCCAACCAAATCTTTTAATATACTATTTTGAGGCATCTATTTGTTTGAAATCTTCAACTTTCTCTTTTAGAGATTTTCTAACAGTTCTGTTATATATTTTGAAACTCTATTTGTTTGAAATCTTCAACTTTCTCTTTTAGAGATTTTCTAACAGTTCTGTTATATATTTTGTAACTATATACTATTTTTCAGACCTACAGTAATAAAAAAAATCAACAGAATTTTTTTTCTACACTTCTATTATATTTTCCTACATTTATTTTTTTAAATTTTCGAACTTTCCCTAACAATTCTAAAATATATTTTCCTGCATTTATTTTTTTAAAATTTCAAACTTTTTTTATCCATGAAATTTTGATAACAATCCTAAAATATATTTTTGAATAATATACTATATTCCAAGCCTGCATACTATTCCTGATTATTGATAAACGTTAACCGGCCTGCATGTTCTCAAAGCCAGCTCCACGTTCAAAGATTTGATATCCAGAAAGAAATCCACGTAACGATCTCAAATTCATATCATTGGACTTTTTCATGACTGCTCACTCATGCAAACGGAGAGGCCAAGGTTTTGACTGCATTCAACCGCATTGAAAAACACAATTTAGACGAGGAAAACAGAGTGTTTTAAAGATATGTCATAGATGAATCCGCCATAAACAATGCGATACAATCCTTGACCAAGCTTCCATTGAATTGTTAGTTTTTTTGAACGAGTAACCACTTGCATGCATATAAATAAGTATTCAAAACAAGCACGGATCTTACAAGTTGGATGGTTTTGATCTTGCAGAAAAGATTTCAAGAAGAAATTTTGAGCAGATTAACCCATGACAATCTTTAGCAGTCTGGGATTTATATTGGGTTTGATAGTGTGTATTGGAATTAGCAATGTAGCTTGTGGGTTAAATAACACAAGGTCAGGAACTCCAGATGGATCTGAAGAATGGGGTTATATTGAAGTCAGACCAAGTAATAAGTCTATTACTTTACTTCTTTCTTACAATCTTTTCACCTGTAATTTTGTACTGATTTGAGTGGTTGTGTCATTCAGAGGCACACATATTCTGGTGGCTCTATTACAGTCCTCAAAGGACAGCAGATAGTAATTGGCCTCTTATTCTGTGGCTGCAAGGGGGGCCGGTTGGTTTTCATAGTTTTTCCTTGTCATTAGTGTTGATTCATTTTATCTCATTTTGTGTTGGAACAAAATGTTTTATGGTTCAGGATTACATATTCTGATTGTTTGACCCATTTATAAACTTTGTAGGGAGCTTCTGGAGTTGGAATTGGAAACTTTTTGGAAATTGGTCCACTGGACAATGAATTGAATCCTAGAAACACAACATGGTTGCAAAAGGGGCATCTGTTATTTGTGGTAATGTCTCCTACATTATGTTTAACTCAATTTGCATTGTGAGTCTGAAATTTATGTTGCAGTTTGAACAGTAGGATATGGTCATAAATTGTTAAAGGATTTGATTGTGTGTAAGTTTTTGTATCAACGTTTTGAATCACATTTCGTTATCCATCATCAGAATAGAGAGCTCAAAGAGATGAAAAATTGATACAAAAACTTGTACACAATCAAATCCAGAAACACCGAAATTGATATACTTTTGAATTGTGAAAATCTAATAACATTGACAATCTATATGCATTCAATTTGATTTGATGAATCAATATTTCCAATGGTTCATACTCACTCGTGTCTTGTGATGCCAACTACTATGAATTGAATACTTCTCTCAGGATAGCCCTGTTGGAACAGGTATTATAAGATCCTCCCATTCAACCCATTTCTATATATATTTAATGTGAATCACAGTATTAATTCATATATTTATTGAAAATAATATTTGATGGCCTTCTTTTAGAGTCTAAAATTTAGCTTTGGTGCAGGTTTTAGCTACGTAGACAATGATACACTTACAGCTACGTCAGATGTGGAAGTAACTGCTGATCTCTTAAGTTTCTTAAAAGAGTTCTATGGTGGAAATGGTACTCTACAAAACAACCCTCTATTTATAGTTGGGGAATCATATGGAGGAAAGCATGCAACTATGATAGGCCTTGCTTTAAGCAAAGCAATTGCTGCTGGAGATATAAAAGTTAATCTTGGAGGTAAATTCATAAACATTATTTTAAGATTGTTTTTGGATTTAACTGTTTTAGTTTTTAATTCTTTTTTTTGATGACGGATCGTTTAATGTGATCTGAAACATTATTAAAAATTAATACAATTGAATCTAAAAAAAATCTTATCTAATATACATAGACTGTGAAAAATTCATACCAATTATTGAATAATAAAATTGATTATAAATATGCATACATAATACAATATAATACTTGTATATTTTATACTCAATATTAAAAATATTTGATTTTTATTTTATTTTTAAACTATTAAAGAAATTCAATCTGCATATAATCCTCTAAGAACCCAAGAAAATCTCTTGTGATAAAAACATCTTCAATTAGACAATCTATAAGTTTTTTAAACACAAAGAAAAAATTGTCAACTTACCAATTTACCATGAAAGTTCCTAAATTTCCATCATGACTAAATTCTGCATTCTAAATCTTCTTCTTTTTCCAGGTGTTCTTTTGGGTGACAGCTGGATCTCCCCAGTAGACTATGTGGTAAGCTTTATGTATTAAAACTAAATCATATCATTAAATATGTTTTTTTTTTTTTCTAAATTAATGATGAAAGCATTTTTTTTTAACTTTTAAAAAACTATGAACAGCTTTCATGGGGACCTCTTCTTAAGGCTGTATCACGATTGGATAACGACGCCATGGTAGATGTCAATAAGTAAGTGCAAATCCTCTCTTCATTTTGAAAGATATATTGAAAATAATTATATTTACAATTATTTTTCTTTTTAACTTGATATAATTTTTTAATGAATAGTTATTTCTCTTTAACTTTGATGAGTTAATTCAATATATATATTTATTAAAAATTCAATTTATTTAAGTATATGAGGGATAAGTTTTTTGCCACTAACATTAGTGGGAGGAGAGAGGTTTGTTTGACTATCATAGACGAGGGGAGACTCCTTTAAGTAACATCAAATAGAGGGAAAGGTTTCATTCAAGGTGGACAATTTTGTTCAACATCTATAAGAGAGAAGATGCTTATAGATTATTGAATGTTATATTTAATATATAATTTGTTGTATAAATGTATGGCTTCTACATCAAATATTATAGTGTATAATTGTAAATTAAATGAAAATAATTTTTTTCTTGGTAAAAAATGTATTACAAAAGATTTATAAAAAATTATAAAAGAACATATAGAAAATTCTAATGAATGGAGATTTAGCTCAATACAAGAAGGAAGTTTGAATAATTTTTTTCCAAAGAACATACTTACATTTCAAGAAGTAAATAAAGAGCTAGCAAAATGTGAAATTTAGACAAGGTAGCTATGCAATCTAGGTAAAGCATAAATAAAGGAGAGATCAATTTGAAGCAACAAAACATTATAGTGCTAGAGGAGGCAACAAAACAATAAAGTCAAGTATTTTAAATATGACAAATTATGACATTTCAAGTAGGAGTACAACAAAAAGAAGGTTGAGATGTAAAATTGGTAATGAAAGCAACAAAACAATATGGTAACTCCACATGTTTATCTATGCAAAGTAGTTCAAATGATGTTTGATATAAAGATTTAGGAGAAAATCAATGTATGGTCCATATGAAAGAAAGTTTGAAATCCCTTGAAATAGATGGAGTGTGACAACAAAAAGATAATTCTTGTTGATTATTAATAAAATAAAATTAAAAAACTGGTGTAGTAAAATATTTTCCTAATATGAAATGTGTGCTTAAACTTTAAAAAAACTTATTTTAGTTCATATAATTACAAAGCAACTGTACAAAGTTAAATTTGACAAAGATGGGTGTTTGATTAAAGATCCATGTTGAATGGAGGATATAACTCCATTGCTTTAGGTATCTTTTAAAGAGGCATATGCAAATTTGATGTAAGAGGTACAAGTAAACAAGTTTTTTCTAGCAAAGTCTAAGAATAATATTGGTGTATTATGACATTTAAGGTTTGGTCATCTTAATTATGAAACACTCGATTTAATTAACAAAATTCGACATAGTATATGGACTTCTTAATTTACAATTTAAATTCAAATGTGTAAAAAATATAATTATACATAAAACAACATACCTGAGTAGCTTTGAGAATTAAGGACTACAAAGAGCAAGATAACCACTTCAAGTGGTGCACAATGATATCATTGCCTAGTCTTATTGTAGGTGCAAAATATGTATTAACTTAATTGACAATGAAGTTAAAAATAAGATGCTTGAAATTTTTATGATATTTAAAGCCCTAATTAAAAATGAGAGTGGGAGAAAAATTAAAAATCAAAAAAAAATTCCTTTCCCATCAAGTTGGATACACCTAAAAATGTACTATAAAATTGCTTCTATAACCAACAAAATCATCGTATCATATAAAAACTAACAATAAGACTTTAAAAATATTTTTTTTACAAAGAAGGTATTAGAAAACAACTCTCTCATATGCAAAAATAAATAATAGAACATTAGATGAAATGGCATTGAGGTGTGTACATTCTTAAAACTAGAAATTTGTTTCAATCATTGTTTTATATATATATACTACCTGTCACATTAATTTTAAGAAAAAAGAAAATACTAGATGGGTTGTTCTACAAGTAAAAATGGAGCAAGTACACCCAGTACTTGGCAACTGGTAGCATAGCACTGTGTAAACAACAATTGTATAAACCATAACATACCAGCCAGTAATCCTTTCCCAGAATCAAAACATTTGGTAAATTATGAGTACAGAAAGACTATCTTCTGATTTCCTTACTGATTTCTATATGAAAATTTTTCTGTTGGGACAGGATTGCTTTAGAAATCCAGGAACAAGTAGAAAGGGAAGATTATCTCAATGCCACAAACACTTGGAATTATTTGGAAGAACAAGTTCTGACATACTCCAATCAAGTGGTATGTTTGTTTTCAAATACAAATAGCCAATACTTTTTTTAAATGGTTAAATCATCTGTTGAAATCCTTTCTCTGTTTTATGCAGAACTTTTACAACTTCCTTCACGACGAATCGTACAGTGGTACTGTTGCCTCAGCTGCTACAGAGTCCATGAAAAGCTTCTCTAACAATAGTCCTCGACACTATGTACAGTATCTAATCTCCAGCAAGAACAAAGGCAAAATTAAACCAGCAGGTTCTTCAGACCTTTTTACTGTGATGAATGGGCCGATTAGGGAAAAACTCAAAATCCTTCCACCAAATGTAACGTAAGAATTTCTTTTACTGTTTCATTTTATTGAATTTTGAAACTTGGGGCATTCCTTACTATCTCCATTTTGATTTTTGTTTTCCCCCTTCAAATCAATGAAATTGAGTCCCTTTACAGAATCAGTTGTTCATAACATCAATTCTGTTTTTATTTCAGATGGAATGAGCTGTCAGATGTCGTTTTCAGTGCTTTGATGAGTGACTTCATGCAGAGTGCAGTTGACAAGGTAAGAAAGTTTATATCCAGTTCTCAGCAGTTTGATAACAATAATAGATGTATTAAAATAAACCATTAGAGACAACAAGTCATCTGGTTGTTTCTAAAATAAGCTATAAAAGGAAAACTGTAGGCATATATACCAAAATCCCTTACTGGCTGCAAATCAAGTTATAAGGATTTTTTCTTGAAAAGCTACAATGAATGGATAGCTGTTAGTAGACCAGAGGCATGGGAGGATTGTTTTAAGAAAAAAACTGGTGTTTTTAAAAATAAAAATTCATTAATATCTTGTTGACATATTTCCTACAATAACAAGAGATGATAGTAGACTGAGACTTTGTAAGCTGCACTTTAATATATGTAAAAATCATTGCTAGAACAAAAGAAAGTATTCAAATTATCATTTTTTAAGGCAGGAGGTGCAACAATAGGTGAGGAATCAGCTACAATTAAGTAATGAACAGTATATAATGTAGATCTATATCAGAAAGAAAAGGTGTATTAAGAGGGTGAGCATGGTTTACTTGTTAACAGAAAGATTTCCTCAAGACACCTGCAAACCTTACCTTATAAACTATTAAAGAAAATTAATGAGAATGCTTATTTGATAGACTTTCTTCAAGATTTTGATACTAGTCTTATATTTAATGGCATAGAACTTTGTCCTTATCATTTAGGTAGGGAGGATGTTCAAGATGAGAACAAATGGGGAGATTTGTTAGTCGAATGCCACACAAAGAATGAGCAAATTGAAAGGATAGTTGATCCTAAGGTTTCTGTTAGAAGATATATTTAGTGAAATGGAGTGGTTTACTTGAATCCAACAACAATAGTAGCTTCATCAATAAAGAATTCATGAAATTTACAAAATTAGATTCCTTTGAATCTAGAGATTCATAATCTCTAAAAGATGGGAAGGACGATCTAACCAATTTGTTAAGATGACTCCTCCACTACCCATTTGTTTCCCTTTTTAAGTGAGAGTAAAGCTAGTGTGACACTGCAGAAGAGCTCATGTTTTTCCTTATGAACCCCTTTTATAACAATTCACTAGTTTAAGGTGACGAACACCCTGTAAAACATGAAATAGGCCCTCTCTATTTGTGCATGGCTGTTATTTTGTTTGTATGTTGTTTGTCTATTGTTTTGCGGTTGGTTGGCTGTTGTTAGTCTGTGTTATCTTTAGTTCCAGCAACATTTTGTTGCAAAAGGTTTTGGGTCCCTTCAAAACCTGTTTTTCCCCTTTAATCAAAACAATTCACTAGTTTTCCTTCTCATTTTTTATTTTCTTTTGGAGATAATCAGCATGCAGCTTTATTAGGAATCTTTGATCCTAGCACCAAATCAATATAGTGTGTAAAACCTTGTGAGGGAGGCAAACCAACTAGTATTTGTATTGTAGTTATATCATAATATTCTACCAACAAATTTTGCATCTCTAATGGGGTTGGATACCACAATTTTCTCTTGCTTTTCTTAGGCATAGAAACTAACAAGTTGCTTTGTTGGTTTCTTTGTAGATTTTTTAATAGCTCATTGATACAAGTGACAAGGCTGACATTTTACAGGTCTTTTGTGATTTTCACAATTTTAAAAGAATTTTCCTTTTATTATGTTGTACCTCATAAGTTTTCTTTCTACCATGATGGATTACATTCTAGTCATATTGCTAGAGCCTACTTAATAGAAAATGATAGGCATCCATTGGAATCATGTCACATAACACATCATCCACATAAGGACCAAGTTTGAAAGAAATAAGATAAGATTCATTGACAAGTAAATCTTGTAAGGTGTAGATTTTGGAATGCCAACAATCTACAATTTTTTAACCCTTTTTATACTCACCAAATTGTTGATAGATTTACCATCTATGATCATGTTGCACACTTTGTCCATACACTTGTATTTTTTCTAAAAGATGCTCTTCTTCTAATTAGCTTATGGAGATCCTTTGCTCTCAGATATCAAGGTTCTTCACAGTATTGAGTTCTCTCATCTTTGTTTCAACTTCTTCTAGCAAAGACTCTTCTTTTGCACTAGTGTTTCCCTTTTGGGGTTTTATGAGCAATCTATCGCCATATGGGCTTCATTACAAATGAAACATCTCAAGGACTACCAATCTCCAAAATATTTTCATTCTTAGCTCCTATCTTCATAGCCTTTTCTTCCTCTAAAATATACCTTCACAATACCCTTTAGATTTTCTTCTTTGGTAGGTTTGGAGGAATGCCCTCTTCCTTTGTTCTAGTTGCTATCACCCCTCTTATTTAACACTTTGTTTTCTAGTTCGATTTCTCTTCCACCTTTAAGACATATTAATAAGCCTCATCTATAGTAGGTACTTTCACCAAGGCAAGCTAATCTTGAAGTTTTTTAATCCATTTACATTTGGTAGTTACAAGTACCCTTCATTCTCCTACATATTTGTTTCTATTTTAAGTTGTATACTATAAGCCTACACTAACTGGTCACTTTGCTTAAAATTCAAAAAAAGAAATTGGTAATTAGAAGGAAAGCATCCAGTTCTTAGATATTTTAGCATCTTAGGTTGTATTTTGACTTTTTTCTTTCCATGTCTTCTCCAACTCAACACATCCTCCCACCATAAATTTGCATGTGACTTCATGGATGCTGCAATTTCTACTCTTTTAGGATCATCCTCATCAATGTCTTCCATCTCAAAGTAATTTTCCAACTCCTAGACCTAGTCTAGGAATAAACTTGTGTTAAGTTCACCTTTAATGTTTAATATATTGAATTTTTCCTTAGAGACTTGTTTTCCCTAACATTGTTTATTGTGTTCTCCTATTCCTCTTTCTAGTCCTCTAGATTTAATTTATCCTTAATGGCTTCTAATCTCCTAAGCCATTCATCAATATTTTTTTGAGAGCTTGCAATCCTCTACTCCTTCCTAGTTCATGTGGACTCCCCTTTGGGTTGTCAAAAACATTTGATAAAAAAACCTATGCCAAGTTGATCACAACAAGGATTGTCAAGTCATCCAAGTCACAAAATTTGATAGCTAGTCAACAACAAAGTCATAAGAGGTTCAATAATCCTATGAAAAAGTAAAATAAATCTAAGCATAATCCATAGAAAGATAGGGCATCATCATCTTCATAGTTAAAATCTCAAGGAGAATCTCAAAAGAAGGAGATGCCAACTTGTTCCTATTACAAGAAATTTGGTCATGAGGAGTATCATTGACATATCAAGTAGATTAATGTCTTCACACATTCTTTAGAAGAAGCACATCAATTTACCATCTTCCTATTTATGAAGATTATCTCTTTCCTCTTCTTCCAAATCATGAAAATGGAAAGGATAGGCTTGCATTGAAAAACTCTTTACACCAATGGATGTTTGACTTGGGTGCTATGCACCACATGGGTTTTGATTGAGAATGTTTTTCTTCTTTGGATCCTTGTTCACTACCACATATTCTCATAGGTGATGATACACTAATGGGTGTTGTTGGGATACGTTTAGTTGACATAGGTGAAGGATCATTGAGAATTTTCTTTCTCTTATTGACTTGTTTGCCAAATTTATCTTAATATACTAGATCACTCACATAAGGAAATGGCAAGAAAGTTGATTTCACATTGGAAGAAATAATGATTCAATATTTGAAGGACAACGCATTGGTTTCACAAGGAAGGTAAACAGTCATTCTTGATCATATGCATTCTCCCACTTTGTGCCTAGTACTCCTCCAACTTTACTCACTCATTTAGACTCAGTGAGTAAGTTATGGCATGAGTGGTTTGGCCACCTTAACTACCATTGTCTTTAGTAGCTCAACTCTCAAAATATGGTCACAAGACTCCCTTGTATCTATTTTTTAGATGGTGAATGTTCATGTTGTGTCATGGGTGAGCATCTAGAGGAGAATTTTCCCAAAGGGAAGTCTTAGAGAGCTTCACAAGTCCTCGAGTTGGCACACAATGATCTAGCGAGACCCTTTTCATCCTTATATTTCAATAAGGCCCACTTTGTCATCACTTTCATTGATTATGATTCCAAATATACTTGGGTCTATGTCCTTCAATAGAAGGGTGAAGCTTTTGATGGGTTTTAGGATTTCAAGGCTTGTGTTGAGAAGAAATTTGGGATTTATGTCAAGATTATCTACACTAAGAATAGAAAATAATATGTGAACCATCATTTTGATCATTTCTACTCTCTTGAAGGGATTGATCTTCAACATATAGTTGCATACACACCACAAAAAAATGGTATTTCAGAATAGAACACGTCCTTAAAGTAGATGGCTAGCTATGATCCATGTTTGTTCTCTTGCTCCAAAGTTTTAGATTAGAGCTATTAATTTTGCTACTTGTACATCTAGAATTAGGTTCCTCATAAGGCCTTGAAAGGTATCATGACTCCTTTTGAAGCTTGGTGTGGTAGGAAACCCATTGTGAGGCACTTTCAAATGTTTGGCTCTCCTACATGAGCACATTTTCCTTAGAGGAATGCAAGGCTCTAGAACTTCATAGACATCCTTACATCTTTGTTGAAGATCACGATAGTGTTAAGGGGTGTTAGCTCTTGGATCTTGAGACACATGAGCTCTTCATTGATTGGACTATTCATTTTGAGAAAATCTCTCCCAATCTGTCCTCTCACATTCCTTGCTCTTCCTCCATAGCGGATTTAGATCAAATTGACTCAAAGGATTATTCTTCACCTTAATTTCTCAAGTTTGATCATAAAATTTCACCTCCACCTAGATACAAGGTTCACATTCTAAGGCTAAGGAATCTCCTCCTTCATCCCCAACCTCTTCATTGTGTAGATAGGCTAGATAAAATCTCAACTTCACAAGCTCTTTTGTTGGGGATCCTTTATATTTCTTCCACATTTCCTACATTGCATTGGAGTTTGATCCACAATATTTTCAAGAAGCATTGGTTAAATTGCTAAGTGGGATTCAAAAATGGAGGAAAATATAGTTCCTTGATAAGGAATGACATGTGGGACTTAGTTCCTCTTCCTACATGAAGAAAATATTTTTGTGTAAGTGGATATATCTAAACAAGTTTGCAATGGATTGAATTGTCGACAAGATCAATGTATGGCTTGTGGCTAAATTTTTCTTTTAGGCCCTAATATTGACTACACTAAGACATTTTCTCTTGTTGCAAAGATCAACTTCATTTTCCTAACTCTCACCATAGCCACAGATCATGGTTGGGTTATACATTGATCAAATAGATGTGAAGAGTGTGTTTCTTCACAAGGATCTATAGGAAGAGATCTACATGGAACAACCACAAGGATTCATATAGGATTGTCCATTGGTTTGCAAGTTGAGGAAGTCTATCTATGGCCTCAAACAAGCCCCTTGGGCTTTGTATGCCAAGATGGACTCCTTTCTTCTCTCTATCAGATTTTCAAGATGTCACTTGGATCTGAATATCTATATTTTGTGATTGGATGACTCTCAATTTCTTATTTTTCTCTATGTTGGTGACTTGATTAATATAGGGAGTTCCTCATCCATCATTGGTAGAGTCAAATTCACTTTGCATGATAGGTTTATCATGATAGACTTGGACCTCCCGCACTACTTTCTCAAGATCAAAATGACCTAGTTTTATTTTTGGATCACTCTTGCACAACCCAAGTATGCTCTTGATCAATTAGCTCAATTCCACATGGTTGATTGTAAGTCTAAACCAACTCCCTTTTTATTAAGAGTCAAGCTTGAAGTGAAGTGTTCCAATCTACTTGTTCATGCCACTTTGTATTGTAAACTTGTTGGTAGCCTCATCTATTTGATTCATACTATTCTTGACATTTTATTTGTGGTTGGCAAGATCTCATGCTTTTTGTAGGGACTACATGAGCTTCATTGAAAACTTTCCAAACACGTCTTGTATTATATACAATCCACTTACAACTGTGAAAATCACTATGTAGTAGGTATAGGTTCAAACTTGGTTGGATACACAAATTTTGATTGGGCTAGTGATCATGATGATTGTAAGTCCATGTCTGGCAACAACTTCCACTTTGCTTTTCCCCCATTTGTTGGTAGTACAAGAAGCAATATGTTATTGATATTTCTTCAACTAAGTTTGAGTATCGAGGGGTTGTTAATGTTGCCACTAAGGCTCTTTCACTTTAGAATATCCTCACTAAATTTAGCATTCCTTTTCAAAGGCCATTAGTTATCTTCTACAACAACTAAAGTGTCATCCAAAACTCAAAGAACTTGGTTCATCATTAGTGAACCAAACATATTGAAATCCACATTCATTACATCAAGGAGTCGGTTTAGGAGCAAGTCATTGATTTGTGCTATTGTCCTATAAAAGAGAAAATTTCAAATATCTTAAAACACTCTTCACTAAGAGCAAGTTCTATCATTTACAAGCTCTCTTAGGGGTGTAGGACAACTCTCTAAGGGATATTTTTTTCTTACATGTTTTTCTCCACTTCCTTTCAAGTTTTTTTTTTTTTTACATTGGTAGCTAACATAGCCTTGTTGTCAAGACTCAACTTTGAATGATTTACTTTCGTTTTCCTCTCCAAGTTGCACTTAAGGGGTGATGGTTGTGTGAACATGGTATATTACCTAACTAGTTCATCATTTAGATCATATTCACACCTATTTAAATTTACTTAAGGAGATTTTTACTTTATCTCATATTGATTGTACATTTGTTTCTTTTGGTGCATCCTATATATACCCACCTCTTACTCTCATATGAGCAATATATTCTCATGTATTGTATCCTTTGATAGAATACAATTTATTTTCTTATATTGATCTTTCTTGTTCTTTCCATTAGACTTTCTTGATCCTGGGAGGCTATCTCCATAGCCAAATCCTACACTAGGAGGTCACAAAAAGAGATTACATCAAGTAAAGTAGATAGTCAGGGTGATGGCCATATTATGAGTAAAGTGATAATCAGAACTTTGTTTTCAGCAGTGTGATAGTCGTACTAAAAACTAAGTATTGGTTGTGCCATAACATCAAGGTTCCAAGCCCAACCAATGTTCATTGGATTTATGATGCCTTAACAAAGATTCCAGTCATTCATATAGGATACACCACTTAAATTGGCATTGACGGAGCTTGTTCGGTGGGGTCTTTTATTTGCAAAAAATAGTTGAGCATGAAGATTCTTTTCTCTCCAACCCCAAGCAATTTGCCAATTTCTGTATTTCAGTTATAGATACTCTGATACACATATCTAAGCATAGAAACACTGTTTTCTTGTTTGGATATGCAGGAAATGATGGTCTTTTGGTTTTCTTTAATTGCTTGGACATTGTTGAAATGCAAGTTGAGGAGGTGCTGATTTAGTATGGTAAGCATCTGAGCTTCTAAAGCTTTCAAGATGCCAGTAAAAGAGTCATCGATTATATCAACAAAATTTGGATGGACAATCCCTAGAGTTGGAAGGGATTGTCTTCTTAACCCTGTCTTCGGCATTGCAGTTTCAGATATAACAGGGGGTACAAGCTTCAGTTATGAGATGCCAGGGAGGAGATTTTCAGGACCAAGCCGGAAAAGAGGGGTGGAAAAAAGGGGTGTTGCTAAGTGGTGATAGATGGACTGGGGGAAGACAATGGAGTTCTACACTTGGAGATGAGATCAGCAACTTGATTGACTTTGGTGGGGATCCGGGGGTTGAAGAGAGAAGACTGAATATTGAAGGCAGAGGCGAGCATTTTTACCTTCAGAAATAGGGGCCTGCTGTTAGGCAGTCACCGCCTTAGGAATGTCTTTATCATTGAATCTAGTAAAATTATTCTCTCATTTCGTATCCTCATCCAAGATTATAGTGACAGCTTCATTAATCTTAGCAACAATGTTCAGTGTTCAACACGTCTCTGATGTCTCTGATGTAGTCACCGTTAAAAGTGCCTCTTTTTCCTTCTGTAAATAATGAGCTGCCTCTGGTTGGTGTTCATCCCTGTGCAAATGCAATAACCCATACTTCTATTTATAGAAATTTCAGTAGTTTTGAGATCTCTTCGTTTATCATCCCCTTCCTAAGCTTTCTGCTCTACATGGTACAAAACAGGGTTTAAATGTTTAGAAACCCCCTGGCATTTATTTGCACAGAACATTCCTACGTTGTAGAAGAGAGACAAATGATTTTATTACTTGTTGAGTGGATCGTGACATCAAGGCTGTAGTTATTACTTCTCATTTTAGAAATCGAGATATTCTACTCAGCAATTCTTTTGTTAGGATGAGTATTGTATTTGTATTTTATGAGATTTGACTGGTGTGTTTTTAAAATATTTCAAAATGGCTTCTATAAATAATTATTTATATTAATAATTCATTCAACATAACAAATATATCTAATTCACGAATTTGGTCCTTCTCCACCTGGCCAGTATGTATGTAGAGTATGGACAGTCTTCCTTTTTAACCCCCCTTTAAAATGTGTCTAGCTTTTCTTCTCACAGTAATATCTTTGTGCACAGTTCAGCTCCAGGACACACTTCCCATGCTAGAGAAATGAGCTGCACCTAATGCTTTTATAGTTGACCTGTTTGTTTAATTTAATCACTAAAGAAATAATGATTCCATTAAAATGGGAAGCAATACTGTGAACAGCAATTGTACGGAAGTATCTATATAGCTGGATCAAATTGGCGTACAGATCATAATAGAGGGTAAAAGAGGGTTTTGTTTTTGAAATGGTCCAAGACGAAAATAGATTTAACAATGAAATCCAATAATCATAAGGAACATCACACAAGAACCATTTAAAGGGTCCCAACATAATGAAAGGTGTAAACCAACAGTAACAAATATGATGCTATGAAAATAACTGATTGTAAGGACTAGCATCCCACAAATAAAACAAGACCATTCACGGCGGTTTGGAACTGCTAAGACCCAGCAAGTGCTGACATCTGTTAGCAAAATCTTTCACGGTATTGTAGATTTCCTTCAAATTTGGCCTCCTCCTTTTAGATATCACCTCTACATCCATCAATTTCTTATAGCTTCTAGAAATGCATGGAACTTCCTTGAAATTCAAGGAAACGTTGGGCACAAGAGACTCCATCCCTTGCTCTTTTGTCCAATCTGTGGAGTCTCTTGTGCCCAACCTTCTCAATCCTTCGAGACTAATGTCTCCATCATCCATGGCTCCTCTCATCATTTCATCTCTTGCTCCAACATTTTTGTACACTGTGCAACAAGTAACTCTTTATTGTCATGGCTGTCTATAATCTCCTTCGTCGAAACTTTCTCAGCATTTTCATTCCCTATCTGTGTCAACTAGGTTGATATTTTCCTATGATGTTTGACATTTGTTTTCCTACCAAAGTGGTTGATTTTGAGGTAGGTATGATAAACAAGAGAGTTCTCATATTCAATCCTTTGGACTCAGCTTCCAAACTTGGAAGATAAGTTTGATAGAAAACAGTAATTCCTTATCAAACATTGGCATTAACATAGAATTTTGCATAAACCAACCAAATTTAGTGACAGCATCAAAAGTTATATATTGATCAACTCCCTTCACTAAGCTCAACAAGACCTCATCCTTCCAAAATTCCAATAACAGTCCTGGAAGCCTAACTTAGATGGGAACTAGGTTTATATTCTCTTTCTTAAGATTGAATTCCTGTTTCCATTTTCTTAAAAATTATCTTGTCTTGCCCAAAAACCAGGAACCATATAGAAGGGAACAAACAGTTCTCATCATTTGAGGAGACAGAAAAAACCTTTAGCAGAAATTTCAACCTGACCTTTTGGTTTCCATTTCCTAAGAGGCCAACTTCTAACCATATCAATTAGGCTTTGAACCAAGAAACTTCCCAATAAAAGTGTTAACAAATCTACACGAAGATCTATTCACCACAAAATAGGGAGCCTTAAGAAGGAAGCCCTCTTTGTCCAAATCTTCCAAAGTTCCATCTTCTTCACACCCCCATGACTTCCCGCTCATCTTTTTAAAAGTTAGTTTTTTTTAAAGCACTCCACGTCTTTTGATTTGGCTAACTGATCTAATCATTGTGCAAGAATATGTGAAGCCATAGGCATCATAATATTTAACTTTAAAATAATTAAACCTCTAAAATTGGTTCATTGAAGCTGGCATCATTATAATGGATCCTTTCTCATAGGCCTTACAATCATGATGGCAACCTTTGAAATGCGGTCAGTAATTTCTTGCATAATTGCAGGTGGATGAACTATTATCTCGAGGTGAAAAGGTCACAATTTACAATGGCCAGGTAGAACTCATATGTTGGCTTTGTATACTACTTAACCAGACGTCAAATTATTCTCTAGGCCTTGATGCTGATCCTCGATGATATTTACAGGTGGATTTGATATGTGCAACTGCTGGAACAGAGGCATGGGTACAAAAACTAAAGTATGTAGCAAACTTGTTCTTCATTATATTATTCTTCTGAAGTCCTTTCAAAATAAAATTATTAAGAAACCTTCTAACACTCCGCTCCCCGCCCATTGAAAAAAATAAAAACAAAACTACAACAGATGGTCTGGATTGGAGGGGTTCAACTCAGCAACTAGAAGAGCCCTTTACTGCAACGAATCAGAAACAAAGGGATTTGTAAAATCTTACAAAAATCTGCAATTTGTGTGGATTCTTCTTGCAGGGCACATGGTAATTAGCATTTTAATTAGTTCTGTTCAAGCAGAATAGAATAGACTATAGAGTATATAAACCAGAGCACAGATTATTTTATTTTATTTTTTGAAGTGGGTATTTGTATGTGTATGAACAGGCACCAGCGGATCAACCATGCGTAGGTTTGAATATGCTTGATATAGTCACGAATTCCAGCTCGTCAAAGGAGTAGTATGCAATCAAGCTTCCATTGTTTTCTTTCTTAAACAATTGACCTGTCATGCCCATTTAAATAGATGATTAAGAATGACATACAGGAAGAAACGAAAATTGTTTTCACATATTCACCTATTTTAAGTTTGTTAAAAATGAAGCACGTTTAACCAGATTCACCCAGGTTTATATTTAGTGGTCTAGAAGTTATATTGGGTTTAATGGTTTTGACTTTTATGAATTGGAAATAAGCAGTGCAGTTTATGGAGCGAATAACCTAATGTCAGGTACCCCAGATGGCTCTGAAGAATGGGGTTATGTTGAAGTCAGACCAAGTGAGAATTATATCTAATTTTTTATATACCCTTTTGAACTTTGAACATTTCTGTTAATGAACTGATTCATTAAACACTTGTGTGAATATATATGTCAGAGGCCCACATGTTCTGGTGGCTCTACTACAGTCCCCAGAGGAAATCAGATAGTAATTGGCCTCTTCTTTTGTGGTTGCAAGGAGGACCGGTTTGTTATATTTATTTTTTTTGGATAATTGTATTGAATTTCAATGTTTAATACTTGATGATTGCAATTATGCATGGTTGATTAAGAGGCTTTGACTCGTGAAATATTAATGCATTTATTTTGCAGGGAGCTTCTGGAGTTGGAATTGGAAATTTTTTGGAAGTTGGTCCCTTAGATGATGAATTGAAGCCCAGAAACACAACTTGGTTGCAAAAGGCACATCTATTATTTGTGGTAATTATGCCATATACATCCTTGAACTCAATTTGCAGTAGTTCTATATTTGCAATTTATGTCCTAAGTTTGATAGGTATAATATAGATGCCAGATGGTTAAACCATAGATGGTATTTCTTAGCTGTTTGCTTGAGAGATATATATACATTCGATTTGATGAATTTTGAGTCAATATATTTGTAGTGCTGTGTACTCACTCTTGGGTTTTGTGATGCAACTGTGATGAATTCAATGGTTTCCAGGATAGCCCTGTTGGTACAGGTATCATGAGCTAAATTTCTCATTCAAACCATTATCATATTTCAATGTGAAAAATAGTATTAGTCAATACCATTTGGAATCAGTATATTGATGGTCTTCTCATAATCTTTAAATTTTTGCCTTTGTTGCAGGTTTCAGTTATGTAGAAAATGATTCATTGACGGCTAAATCCGATGAAGAAGTAACCGCTGACCTGTTTAGTTTTCTGAAAGAATTCTATAGTGGAAATAATTCTGTACAAAAGAATCCTCTATATATTGTTGGCGAGTCATATGGAGGAAAGCATGCTTCTATGATAGGCCTTGTTTTAAGCAAAGCAATTGCTGCTGGAGACATAAAAGTAAACCTTGGAGGTAAGCTTGTATACCTAAATATAAATAAACTAAGTTGGATCAAAAGAGCAGGATAGTTAATAAGTTAGATGCATTAGTGCAAGTGAATCAAAATGCTTGTGATTTGTGATTTTGACAAATGAAATTGAATTGTTCTCAAAAACCCTTCTTTTTTATGTAAAAGAAACCAATCTCCATATATTCCAAGATGGATTTCCTTTTTCTGCAAATGATAACAAGAAACACGAAGAAACAATATCAATTTTCTCTGTAACTGCAGCCACACTTAACATAAAGGTTTATCTTGCTTTCCATAGGTGTTCTGTTGGGTGACAGCTGGATTTCACCAGTAGATTATGTGGTAAGCTTTCACTATATGCAGCACATCAAGTGCACCATGTTCTTTCAGATTATTTTCTACCTTATAATGATAGGACAACTTGTTTAACTAAAAGTTATGAAGTGACAGCTTTCATGGGGACCTCTACTTAAAGCCATGTCACGATTGGATGCTGATGCTACCGAAGATGCCAACAGGTTAAGATAATGCATTATTTTCAGTCACAAGCATCCTCCTTTTTTCTTTAAAATTAAAAAGAATTACAATAAGTTCAACGCAAACACCACTCAACCAAATTCAAACCATTTTCTGAATGCAATTCTTACACTTGGCCTCCCAAATAGACAAGGGTGGGTTGTCTTTTCTGCTAGTTTTTTCTTCATACTAGGAAAGGTTTAGTTCTTTTCCTTTCAAATCTTCTAATATCTATTCTAAGCATAGTTGTACATTTTCACTCGTATTGACCTACTCTAGTCATATGTGGGCATTAATACATTTCCTTCTTTCTTTGTCACAGAATTGCTTTGAAAATAAAGCAACAGGTAGAAATGGAACAGTATTCCAATGCTACAGATACATGGAGTGATTTGGAGTTTCAAATTCAGGCAGATAGCAATGGAGTGGTATGTTTAAACATGCAAGTACCATATAAATGGCTAAAATGATCATGAAGCCATCAATGACTGGAAATCTTTTCCTATTTTATACAGAACTTTTACAATTTCCTACACGACGATTCATATAGTGACATTGTATCCTCAGCAACACTTTCGCTGAAGAGATTATCTAGTAGGACTCCTCGTCACTACATACAATATCTAATCTCTAGCAAGGGAAATGGCCAGAATAAATCAGCAAGTTATTCAGGATTTTTCAGTTTAATGAATGGAGCCATTCGCAAGAAACTCAAGATCATTCCGTCAAACGTAATGTAAGATTACTTCTTATGTTCCTTTTTTTATCAGTTTTCAGCTATATCTACTGAATTTTCAAGCTCAAGAATATCCATTAGTATTCCAATGGACGAGAAAGATTGTTAAAGTACTCAAGCATAGATTATTTATTTATTTTTAATCTTCTTCCAGCTCAATAAAATTTGCATTCTTATAATTATCATCTGTAATGAATAACATGTATGCTGAATTTATTTCTCAGATGGGATGAATCATCGGTAGTTGTTTTCAATGCTCTGACTAATGATTTCATGCAGAGTGCAGTTAGTACGGTAAGAAAGTTTCTCTGGTGCCAATAACTTTAGTGAAGTAAAACAGAAAACCTTAATCCAGATTCATTATTTGATACGAGAGATCATGTTTAAAACCATCTTGTTTGGAAAGTTATTATGTTTGAGATCAATTCTGGTGACAGTGATGGGGATCATTTTTTTGGTCTTACCACCCTTACGTCTTATAACAGACCTGAAATTTGCAAGATCATCACTTCATCACTAAAACTCAAAACTGGGTAAAGTGTTTATTTTACATGTTTGTTTTGGAGGAATGCCTTGGCATAGTCAAAATTCTTATTGGTTATTTCTCAAACCCAAAACATTGTGAGGAAGTCGAACTTGCACTTAGAACCTAGTAGGTTAAAATTCAATGTTTTTCAGGGGATCAACAGGGAGAGTTTGTACTTTGCAGTCTTGCTCTAATTCTGCTTCTTCTCTTTTTTCTTTACACAGTCCTCTCTAGCCACATTTACATGTTTAAGGTTCTCTATCTTGACAATGATGCTATAGTAGTTTAAGGCACTTTCTATGTTTTTATTCAATTTTTTGATTAATTGGTAAAGTTTGGGTTTTTGAAAAGGTTTAAATTCTTTAGAGAGCAAGGCAGGTTGGGGGCATCAACATCAAGAAACATATACTTAAATGTTACAAATAGGATAGGAAACAAAGCAGAGAGAAAGCTAAGTGTAAATAACTAGCTGATAGCAAAACCACCAAAAAAATTAATGGGGGTCATTGCTTGGTTGAGGGCAAGACATGAAGGGTTTAGCTGCCTCCTATTCCTCCTTAAAGAATTGCAGATGATCCTTGAGAAAAGCAGTTTCTGATTCCTAAACTCAGCTACCTTATTTTTTGTTTGGTTTCTAATATGCCTATCAAGGCCTGAGTCCAATTCTCTCTTTTTCTTCTCCGCCATCCCTTCCTGAAACATAAATATGCTATGCACACAATTTTTTATATTTATTCTAGTCAATTGCAAGAGTTTCATCAAATCTTCCTTTATGGCATAAGTTCATTATGAAGCATATTAATCCTTTCATTCTACAGTTTGTTCTCCTTGTTTGTAGAATTCACTCACAAGGTCCCAATACCCATGATTAGTGCTCAAAGACGGAGGGAAGTCATTAACCACATCAGGTCGAAGAGAATCCAATCTAGTTTTGAGCTTGTAGTCTTCATTAAAAGCTACTACAAAATATTTTATTGTAACTCTAAGTTAATCTCGAATGATCCCACTGTGTCCTACCCAGCCCCTCATGTAGACTGAAACTATAAAGACCTACCAAACTCAAAGGGGCACTGCCATATTTGGTCTGCCAGACTCTAAAAAGGTTGGATATATTTAGCCATATCCATAAATAAGAGAACAAATACTTTTAATATTTTAGTGGTTTCTAAAGATCCACCATAAAAATAGAGTAGAAAACCAAAAACCAAAAAAAAACAATATAAACAAGAAGAAAGCTCATAATCATATTTTTATATAAGAAAGTATCTTTCATAAAAAATAAAAAAAAAACATTAATATAGACAAAAGGAAAGCTCATAATCATATTTTTATATAACAAAGTTGAAAGGATCTTCCAATAAAAAGAGATAATCATTTTTAAATATATTATGCCACTTAAATGCTTTTTAAGTACCATTAATAATCATTGCTCCACTGACCATTGTCTACAAAATGTAGAGAATGTAAGCATGCAGATCATAGAATAGTTCTAGCCAAATTGGCCTTAACTATCACTACAAGCACCACTTTTCAAAAAATAACTTATCTCTAATATTTGATTCCTTTTATCACCAAAATGTTTTATCTTGAAAATAGTTGAACTACAAAATTGTTCATTTGAAACTGCTATCTCTGTAATTGGTAGCGTTGAAATGTGAAGACTAATTACCCTGTAATGAATTCAGGTGGATGAGCTATTATCTAGAGGTGAAAATGTCACAATCTATAATGGCCAGGTAAAATTCTTATTTGGCTTATATCCTGCTTTACTACACACAAGTTTATTCACTGAGACTTCATGGTGATCCTCAATGATATTTGCAGGTGGATTTAATATGTGCAACAGCTGGAACAGAAGCATGGGTACAACAGTTGAAGTATGCAGCAAACTTATGTTTCAATAAAGTAAAATTAGTGTTCCATATATTTTTTTTAAAACAAGAAGACAAAAACTCACATCAATTTTATTAAAAAAAACAAAAAAACAGGTGGAGTGGATTGGAAGAATTCAACTCAGCAAAAAGAATAGCTCTTTACTGCAACGAATCAGAAACAAAGGGATTTGTTAAATCTTATGGAAACCTTAAATTTGTGTGGATTCTGCTAGCAGGGCACATGGTAAGTAGCTAAGATTTTAAATATTTTTGCTTTAAAAATAAAATAAAATGGAATGAAGTAGCTTTGAAATGTCTGTTTGCATGTGTGAACAGGCACCAGTAGATCAGCCATGCGTTGGATTGAACATGCTTGATTTAGTCACCAACTCTACTTCATAAACAATTTAATCTTTGTAATCAAATTATTATGGATTATTCTTTTTATGTAATTTAATTATTAGTTATATATATTTTTTTGGTTTTTGAGAGGATCTAAATTCTTGTATAAATTTATCTAAAACATAATAATGAAGACAATCAAATATCAAAGAAATTATAATAAGGATTAATAACACTAAAATTGAAAAGCATTATAATGTGTAAAACTAACATTAAGTTTGGATTTTTGTGTGACACGAGATTCAAGTGATCTAACCTATTTATGTGTTTTAATATTTATTTGAATAATTAAAAAACTTATTGATTAAGAATTTGGATTATTGATTTTGGAATTGTATAGAGTTTTAATGTTTTATATTAAATAAATTTAGGTTGGTTAAATAAATACACATAATCAAATATTAATTAATTTAGATTATAGAATTGAAGTTTATTGTTGTCATAATTGTAAATAATTGTAAATATTAAATTAATTTGAAAATAACAATGATGAAGTAGTTGTGATATATGTCCAAAATTGATTCACCTATGTTTTGGTGTTTTGTTTGACTCAAATAAAGACCCTAGATTCTAAATTTTATTATTTGTTGATTTAGATTCTAACTTAAGTGAGTGTAGATGTGATCTTGCACATAGATCTGAATCTCTAATGTATAGATATGATCTTACACACAAAACTTAGCCTATGATAGATGGATTCAATTTGATAAAATTTGGAATGTGGAATCACTCTTACCTTGATTTTTGATATATGAATATTTGTAAGTGATGGTAGTGTTGACAAACACCTTTAAGGAGTCTATAGGATCACAATTTATTTGTACTCTCTTGACTCAAATCCTTAGACGAAATAGAATTACAACTCTAAATGAAGATTCAAAAAGAGAAAGTGTGAAAAACTAAGGATGATGTCACAAATAGACAAATGCAAAGTAGGTTTTTTTCTTTTAAGCTATTAGATTTGGATGTTATTCTCTTCTTTACAAGTGATTTTCAATGTTCCAACACAATTTTAAATGAATGGATATGTTGGGTGAAAATAGTGTAATCAACTTTTCAACAAATTACGCCTTCTAGACTTCAGCCACAGCTATGCAAGATATAATCTCTCCTCTTAGAAAGGGGAGGCACCCTTCTTATTGCTAATAGAAGCTATAGTAAATATTAGAATCAAACATGCTCTGATACCATGTTAGAATTGGCTATGGATGTCAAGATCTATGGACCAAATGGAAAGCACAAAGAAGAAAGAAAATAATATGACAAGAATAAACTGTATTCAATGTCAATGATAATGGAATTGCTTTTAATGTGTGTTTAAACAATGAGAGACCCCTTGGTTATATAGCCAAGGTGAGAACATAGGAGTGCATAAGATTATGACAAGTGTCGTAATCTTATGACATGAGACAACAATGAAAAGCTATCACTCCACCTAAAGTGGAAAGTGATAATGTGATAACCACCACAAATAGTGGATCTACCACAAAAGGTGGAAACCTAACCACATGATATGTCCATGAAAGGTGAAGGTGATAAAGTAATAAAAAGATAAGTCTACCAAAGGTGGAAATTTTCCAACAACTCCTATGCGGTCCCTAAGTAAACTTAACAAAGGTGTAATAATGACCTAGAACAAAATACAAAATATTTAATTACACCAACAGTAAATTTAAATAAATACTTACAAAATGTACACTGTACTCATGAAATGGGGGGGTGTGTTACATTCATACTTCTCTCATTTTTCAGAGAAGATGTTTACAATGCTTCACGAGGGAAAGCTCTAGATCTGATAACTTAAACTTAACAAACAACAGTAATGCTGATATTTCTATCTTGTCAAAGCACAACGTAGAAATACCAGGTATGATTTATAATAACAAAAGAAAAAGGAAAAGGGAAAGCTCACGAAGGCACAAAGTCGTTCCGTAGTTTTTTCAATGTTGAATCTATAGAATTATCATTTGTCGTATTAGAAGCACAAAGTCTTCTTAGATACAACAATTCCTCGAATTGCATGAATAATTACAAGCACAGAGTCTTATAGATCCTTCAACCAAAAAGTTCAAATATAAACAAATCCAAATAATAAATGTAACACAAAGTTTACATAAACCACTTGAAGCCCTTTAGATCTCATACACTAGTCACCACCGATATAATCAAATCATAAGACAATCGATTCCAACACAAAGTCTAGTATGCAATCCTCTTCTTTATTGACTAGATCTAGATTCACAAAATTGAATACAAAGCTTCAATGTTTGTTTCAAAGGAGCAACAATTCGTTGAAAAATATCAAAAGGTAAACATTACAATAGAAATCTCTCATATATATAGAAAATAAAGATGAGTAAATTTAGGGAAATAGGTGAGAAAAAATAGGAAACCCTAATCTAAGTGTAACTTATTTCTATGTAATTACATCTCATATTTTTGGTGTAATTACATTTTACAAAAAGACATTTAGGATGTCGTAAATTATTTACAAAATGCATATTGAAATGCATCAAAACATTCAACAGCAAGAGATCAGGAATCTTCATGGTTTGTTGCTTGGGCGCAGAAGTCTTCATATTTCTTCTTGGTCTCCTGCATGAATGTATCATCCGGACCAATGGTATAATCCACAATGGTGTGAATTCTCGTGACTAATCTCTTGGTGGATGAAAGAACCTTCTTGCATCTGTCAAGATGCGTTTTAAGGTTATCAAGGGTGAGCCTGATATCACATAGGTCATCTATGGAGGCATCTGAAAAGTCCGCACTCTCTATCTAATCCATGACGACTTCTTTGAAGATCTGTTATAGTTCTGCAACTGGAAGGAAGATACGGTCTTCTTCGAGAAGCTTGCCTGGAAACTCTTTCATCCTTCTTTCAAGAATGATCTGATGTTCTTCCACATCTTCCTAAACCTAGTGGAGATCTTTTGCAAGGGATTTAATTAGCTGAATACGATGCTTCAAAGATTCCCTTACTTCAACATATTTTTCTTTTTTCGGGGATAACCCTAGCTTCCACCAGTTTACCAAGCTTTGCCTGTTTCATTTGTATCCAAAATGATAGGCATTTTTCCATCTCTTTAAGCTCTTGAGAAAGAACAACCTATTCTTTATCCATCTCTTATTTGAGCTGAGCTACTTGGGTAGCTTTCTCATCAATGGCAATTATGATTTGAGAACCGTGTTCTACAACTTTGTTGATGAAGTCATACAACGCTTTCCCTTTGGAGAGAAATATTTCAGCCTTTCTGATAGTTGGGTCCTCAGAACTTACCATTGCCAATGGTTGTGCATTACTTGTAGATCCTGCAAGCTTTTTAACAATAGTGGCATAATGCTCTGCCCTCTGTTTGTATAGATCACGAGCTTGCTCCATTTTGTCTAGTCTATCTGCCAATATATTCAAAATTACATGTGCATCTTCCTTAGCACTTTCACTAGTAACTTTTCCAAGCTGGACTCTAGTTACTATATAGTCATCCATATTAGCATCCCCTTCCTCATGAGGTGGAACGCCAATCTCTGCAAACTTCTGACCTGCTTTGTCAACCTGAATCTGGGAGTACACTTTTGCTTTCTTTTTACCCTTGGCCTTTGGTGGTGGTCTTTCTTCAAGATCAAGCTCTTCAGGGGAAATCATATGTTTTTTACGTTTTGATACTTGAGATACTAGCCACGAGGGTAGAGAAGAGACAAATGATTCCTGGTTAACTGTCAATTCTTTTGTTACCGCCACTTCTGATGGAAGGATGGATTTGGAAACAATCGGCGAGGTATCTGTCATTACTATTCTAGAAACCTACACATTGACCTTATTCTATAGAGAGTCACTCATAAACCTGTTAAATTCTACCTCTCAATTGAGGTCATAAGATGGCAAAGACAAGCTAGGAACGGATGATGGTGAAACTCAAGGAACATCAACCGTTTGAACACTCGTTATTGAAGGAGCATCCAGCGGGATTGATGCTATGGGGGGTAGTGCAATGTCTATTGTGGGTATGGAAGATGTGGAAAGAGTTGGCAGAGGAATGTCAATAATAGGAAATGTGAGAGGAATGCTTGAAATTACAGGTGATGATGACTGGGGAAAATCTTCAACTACGTGCTCGGGTGGAGACACAGCTTGTTCTTCATCAAGCCTGAGTTCTTGTTGATCATTTTTCTGATCCTCTTTCTCTTTCTCACTTTCTTGATCACTTTCAGACTCGTTTTCATCTTCTGAATGTTCTTCTTCATTGGAGTCTGGTTCCTCTAAATCTTCTTCTTCAGTGAATTGATCACTTGTACTTTCTTTAGAATCTATCTCTTTGGAAATAGGCTTCTTTCCTTTTGAGCGAGATGGTTCAGATTTTGTAGTCCCTTCCTCATGACTGGCTTGAGCATTCCTCTTGCCAATGGTTAATTCAATTTTAGGGCCCTTTCTTGAGGAAGTAGGAATAACCGCAGATTTGTCTTTGCTGCGGGGTTCTTGTTGTAGATTAACCTATGTTCTAGATTCTTCTCCTTCTAACTCTGTTCTGAAGTCCTTCATCTGAAAACCATACTTATGTAGCCACTCAGCAGTGTTAGCCAAAATTGGAGCTAACCTTTCTCTGATAGAAATTCTCCTTCTTTGACCATTGAATTGTAGGCAAAGGTCTCTTGAAGATATGTTGTTCGTCATAGGCAGCGTTCAGGCTATCACCAGGATTTGTAAACTCCTCTGGTAGGTCAGCAACACCAAGATCTCTAATCTGTTGAACAATCAACCTGCACCAGTCCATCTTACGAACAACTTCTTCATCTCTGCAATTATCTTAAATGTCTTCAAAGTGATTTCCATGTTTGTGCCCCTTTTTCAACTTCTTTTTGACATCTCGATAATCAAAATCAAGTCTATATTTGTAGTTCCTGATCGTCATGATCTACATTTCAGCATAGATTGATTTTGCCTTTTGCACACTTTTGATGGTGTATCTACTGATTGTCATTGGAAACTTAAAACTAGGTTTATGAATCCTTCGACGCTCTTTGTGAACTGAGATCAGTTGTCTGCATAACTCCATCAAAATCCACTTGTCTGAAGGATATTTGGGCAACATGTAAGGGCAATCAGTATAGCATCCTACCCTTATGTAAGTAAAATTTGGGAATTGAAGATATATGCATCCGACCTTACTTACCACTTTGTAAGCCTCATCTAATACTCTCTCTCTTTCGAGAGTTGGATCAAAATTGAAAAGCAGAGGTGCAAAGAAAGCGTCATTGACTATCCTAAAATGATGGTAGCTCTCCTTCAATTCCAACTAGTAAAATTAATCATAGACTGGTGTAGAAAGTCGATTCCCTTTTGTGGATAGGCCTGGGAACTGTCTCATCATGGCTATAGCATACACCAAATATGAAGTCATGTAGAACTTCAAAGTGGCCGGTACATTAATCAGTTGCTCATGAATTGCATCACTAATTTGTTTTCCCCAATCAATGTGAACCTTTTTCCTTCTTATGATTCAAATGTATTAATACATCCAATCATGAAAATGGGAAGTTTCTAGCAACCCTTCCACCCTGCTCAATAGTATGATCATGTCTCTGACGTCTTCTTTGAAGTCAACTCGGGGAAGCCCTTTCGGCCATCTAGAAATAGTATGTCGAGGTTCCTTTAACCATTGACTATTGATCAGATACTTAGCCTTATTTGGATTTGAGTCATAAACCTCCTGTGTCGATTGAACTGAGATGTCAACATACATCTCCATTTGCGGGATTTTGAAGACTATATCAAAGAAGTTTGGATCTAGTCTCAAAACCTCATGTCTGGAAGAATTAATGACACTTCTGCTCTCCCGAATATAGTTAGATGCAACTTGGAAAACAAACTTTGTGTGATGTGCAGTAGTTGGGAATGAATAAACCATATGAAGATTATTGTGTACAATAGCTCTCAGAGAATCTTCAAGAGGCTTTTTTTCAGTTCTTCTGGTGAACTCAAGGAGATCCTAATGGCCAATTTTCATGTCTCTGATCTCTTCAACCTTTGAAACCACTACCATTAGCAGGTAAACACCTTGGTACTTGTATTTCACCTTGCCTTCAGCTTTTGAAGATGAAGGAGGTTTCTTAGCTATCATTTGAGATCAATCACTGCTCTACAAATAAGAGTCAACAACTTGTTAGTGAAAAGGGTCACATTGGGATGCGCAAAGAAAGGATGAAGTTGAGCAAGCATGGTGCAGGTGATGAGGCACACAAAACGATGCTAGGAATGATCAAGAAGTGATTTAGAGCTAAACTAGAAAGTCTGGGAGTGATTTTGGCTAAGTTCAAGAAGTGGTGCAGAGGGCCCAAAAAAGTGTACCCTTTCCTTAGCCAAAATTTTGGTTTCAGGAAAAAATGTAAGGGTGCTGAAAATCAACGCCCTTGCATTTGGGGGAAAAAAGTGTTTGGTGTAATGGCGTTAAAAAAGTGAGCCATTGCACTTGGACTTAGAAACGTTTTTTTGTGATGAAATGTAGGGGCGAGTTTATCTTTGGGGTGCTTTAGCATTTGGAGAAAAGTATCTTGATGTAATGATGTTGATTATCAGTAACTTGGCATCGATTTTCCATATCTTGGCATTTGGTTAGGAACTTTCGATAGACTAAAAGAAATGGCGAAGGCGAGATGTGAAGAAAATGTGAATGGCGATGAAGAGATGTTCTTAAAACTCTAACCACGAACCATGAAGAAAAACGTGAATGGAAGAAAACACAAATGGTGATGAGAAAGAGAAAACACGTGTTTTTGAGAGCTCTCAAAACAAAACATGAATGAAGAGAGGGAGAAAACGCATTTCAAAGAAGGAGGAAAAGGTGAAACTTAAAGCACGTCTATTGTTGAGAGTGAAAACGTATACATTAAAAACATATGCATCAAACAACGAAAACCCTACAAGAAAGATGTAAACAAGAGAAGGGAGAGGTGATCAAACAAGAGATCATGGAAAACTGAACATAACGTACCTGGATAATCTTGAAGATCAATCAAAACTTGAAAAGGAGCCTTTTCTCAAAAACGTGTTTTTGCATATAAGAGTTTAGCCAACCAGCAAGAGCAGAAGTAGATAAAAGAATAAAAGGGAAATAAGATAAACTAAAATCACTTTTAAAATATCAATGAGTTCAGATGTCGAACTCAAGTTATACATTAAATCAAGGCACAAAAGGTGGATCAAAAAAATGAGGGACATGCAAAAGCTTTAGGCAAAAAACACACCAAAATCAAAATAAAAACTAAGGCAAAATAACATTAGGTGCAAAGGCGCACTTTTTCAACACCTCTGCACCATTTCAAAAATTCACTTAAGTGCAAAGGCACTGAAAAAGTTCACCCTTGCACTTCAAAAACTTAGTCAATTTTTATGAAAGGTAGTTAGAGCGCCCTTTTTGAGCTCAACTGCACTTTTCACTAGCTTTTTAAGTTTTGACAGTGAAGGCTCACGGAGGTGCCCGTTTCGAAGTTCTTCGCGAGGAGAACATGGGGAGATGCTCAAATTGATTACCTGAGACTTTGAAACACATTTCAAGTTGGATTGAGAATTGCCTCATTTTGCATGCTTGAACATCACGAACCTAGGAAACGAACAAGTTTCGTAGGGGGGTTATTCATGGAACGAGCGCTACTAGTTTCCGCTATAATAGCTAGCTCCTGTTGGGGGTCTTTCTTTAGTCATCCTCTCAAATGAGTGAAGGGAGAAGGAATCCAGAATTCAAGTGCCTTTATCCATCCATTGGGCTTGGAGTCGGGCGATGACAACAAAAAATAAAAAGACACAAAGGACTAACAATAAAAATACAAATGTTTACATCTGGAGCGCTCATCACTTTACTACGTAAAGTGTTTGAGGTGTTTTTCGCTATGGGGAAGAGCGAACGACATTCCATCTCTATATGCTAGCAAGAAATTGTTCTCACTATACAGTTGGTGAACTTGGAAAGGTCCTGTCCACAGTGAGTCAAAATTTTTGTGCATAACTTTTGGCTCTCTCTGTTTGTCCCATAGGAGAACGAGGTCGCCAACTTGAAAATCTCAGGATTTAGCTTTCTTGTCAAAAATATTCTTCACTTGTTGTTGGTGCTCTGCAATACGATCAGCAACCTGAATGCGCTTCTCTTCCAATTCAGAGAGATACATTATGCGTTTATCAATAAAATTGTTAAAGGTCTCATCTTCGATAGGCTTCGCCAGCTTGAGAGCTGGAAATTCCAGAGTTATGGGTATTTCAGCATTCAACCCATACAAGAGTTGGAAAGGAGACATGCCAATTTCCCACTTGGGAGTGATCCTATCAGCCCACAAGGCATCATACAAAGCCTTGTGCCAAAGATGTTGATTCTCCTCCACCACCTTCCGGATGATGGTCACCAGATTCTTGTTGCTAGATTCAGCTTCACCATTACCCTGGGGGTAGTAATCAGATGAATGTGACAAGGTTATGTCGTGTTCGAAACAGAACTCACTGATCTCATTTGATGAAAAGGAAGAAGCGTTATCAGCAACGATTTTGTTTGGCACGCAAAATCGAGAAATGATATTCTCTTTCAAAAATTTGCACACTACTTCAAAAGTTGTGCGCTTTGTAGGAATCGCCTCTACCCACTTGGTGAAATAGTCAGTAGCAGTTAGGACATAGACATGTCCAACACTTGAAGATGGATTAACTGTGCCTATGAATTCGATTCCCCACTGTTGGAAAGGTTCTTCAATTACCACGGGCTTTAATGGAAAAGCCACCAGCTTAGGCTTGCCAACAAATTGTTGACATAGCTCGCACTTGCGTACCCAGGAGTACGCATCTTGGAAGAGCATGGGCCAATAGTATTTTTATCTCAAAATTTTTTGAGTAGTGACAAGCCCTGAACAATGCTCCACATGCTAAGTCATGATATGACTCCAACAACTTTTCTTGTTGTTCCTTATCTACATACCGCAGGAAGGTACCATCGACTAGACGCTTATACAAGCCATTGTCCCATAAGACGAAATTGGTTGATTTTAACTTGACAATCCTTTTTTCTTTTGATGTCAAGTTACTTGGGCATTCACCGTAGGTGAGAAAATGAGCGATGTTGGAATACCACTCATCGGTGGTGCTGAAAAATAGTACTAGGGGTAGTCCACTTGAATTTTCTTCATTGTCTGAAGCTTCTTCATATTTTGAAACTTCTTTGTCAAGGTTATTCTCTACAATGAGTTGACACAGCCCACGTCCCTGTATTAGTTTGGTAGTTTTAATCTCTAGATCATACTCCTAAATCTTGGCAACCCAATTGCCTCTTTTTGTCCCAAATTCTTGTTGTGTTAAAATTGATTTAACCATTGTATCCAGAACCAAAACCTTGACGTGACTATTCAAGATGTAAAACCAAAAATACTTAACAACTTTGACCATGAAAAAGGCATGTTTTTTCCATCTGAGAATACTTCAACTCATAGTTCTTTAGGGGGAAAATCATGAATGCAATGGGTGATTCAAAACCTTCATGGTTTTCCTATACCAAAATAGTTGAAATTGTATGCTCGGAAGCATAACTGTACATTGTGAAATCTTTGGTGAAATCAGGACAAACCAATACAAGACCATGAGTGATTGCCTCCTTGACATTGTCAAATACATCTTTCCATTCAGCAGTCCAATGGAAGGTGGTATTACCTTTCATCATATTTACAATATCACGAGTTTTTTTTGCAAAGTCTGGTAGGAACCTTCGTAGGAAATTTACCTTGCCAAAGAATGAATGAACAATATTCTTTCTTGATGGCAGGGAGAGGGATCTGATGTTATTAACTCTCTCCAAGTTGATCTTAATTCCTTCAGTAGACACTATGTGGCCAAGGATTTTACCCTTTGTAACCCCAAAAACTAACATTTTAGGATTTAGGGAAATGCCATGCTAACGACATATCTCCAAGATTTTTCTTAGGTGATAGCAATGCTCATGACGTTTCTTGGAAAATATTGTGAGGTCATCAAGATACACCATGATGAACTTTCCCATTACGTCATGAAAAGCCAGGTCCATAGCACGTTGGAAAGTAGCACCGGCGTTAATCAAGCCAAAAGGCATTCAGTGGTATCCAAAGGTACCCCATGGTGTTGTGAAAGCGGTCTTGTGTTGATCATCTGTGGTAACCTTAATTTGATTGTAACCGGAGAAACCATCCAGCATGGAGAGCATCTCGAATCTAGTCACATTCTGCAAGACTTGATCCATGATAGGGAGAGGATAATTGTCTTTAAGTGATAGTTGGTTGAGATTTCTAAAATAAACACAGATGTGGATCTCACCATTCTTCTTGTGCACAGGGACAATATCTACTATCCATGTCGAATGGTGGATTGGGAAGATTATTCGTGCGTTCAACATCTTCTAGACTTCTGCAAGGATGGTTCCAGAGATCTTTGGATTATACTACCTTTGCTTTTGCTTGAAAGGAAAAGCTCCAACATTTAGTGGAATATCATGTTGCACTTCCTTTGATTAGAAAGATTTGAGATCTTCATATCAATATGCCAGAACATCCATATATTCCTGTAACAGTCTAGTGAACTTGATCCTTTCTTCGACGGTGCAACATTTGTCGATGTTTACCATCTTGGGATCAACTTCAGTTCCCAGATTGTATTTCTCAACCTCATTTGATGAGTTAGAGTCGGCGAGCTATTGTTTGATGTAACAGTCATGTTTTTCAAAGAGCCTTTCTAAAGATACCAACCCCTTAGGGATTTTGTTCCCCTTAAGTTGTAGGAATTATTCATCGAAAACTAGATCTATACCAGACACAGATTCTCACAGAGGAGAATCACTTCCTTCGAAGTACAATTCATTGAAATTCTCTGCCTTTTCTAAGAAGGCGACTATCTGATGATCTTCGTTGAATACCTACCAATTCTCCAAGTTATCGAGGATGCTTGGATGGAAAACCAACTCGATAGTGTAGGTGGAACCTTGGAAATATTTGTGCGAGATGAGGAGAGTGGCTGATACCGCTAAAGAATCTTCACTACCATTGTATTCCCTTGGTACCATAGAAATATCAAAAGCATCGAACTCTTCAATGCAATCCCAAACAATATTGCGATAATGCATAAGCCTATCATTTTTCGTTTGGTACAGGTTTCTTACCTGACATACTATCAACTCAGCATCGCCTTGTGCATGAATTTTTAATACCTTTCTTATGAGCCACTTGCATTCCCAACAACAAAGCTTCATATTCCACAGTGTTGTTGGTATTATCAAACTGTAGCTTGAAAGAAAAAGGGAATAGCTTTCCGTTAGGAGAAATGAGCACCATTCCAGCTCTGAATCGAGTTGAAGAACAACTACCACCAAATTCCAGCAATCAAACGCAATTTGGATCACTGAGTCTAACAGTGTAAAAATTTGGAAACTCATCATCCGACAGAGTTTCAGGATCTGACGTTGATGAATCGTCTGGTGATGATTCGTTCATCAAAGAAATAGATTCAGCACTCTCCAGTTCATGTGTTGTTGAAGATTCACCAACCTCTTGCGTTTGAAGATAATAAGTTCCCATTCTTGAAGATTCAAATGGGATCTGGGCTCTTGGGTCATCTAATTGGGTTATGGAGAATTTTGCTTCTTTCTTAGGAATAAGCTTTTGCATTACGCCCTTTACTAGTATTCTAGCTTTGCACATATCCATACTTAATTCTCCCCCAACATCCTTGCAGAAATTTTGCCCGAGGAGAATTTCGTATGATGCTGGTACATTAGCCACTAGGACTATCATTTTGATCTTTTTATCGGGATATGCGAAAAATGCATATTGCGCGTCTTTGATCTGGTCGATCAAGGGCACTTGTTTATTTTCCATGGAGAAGCAACAGCTAAAAGTCTTGTTCATTTCTAAACCCAAGGTGGTGGCTTCTTTGGCCGACATCACGTTATCGTATGCACCTGATTCTATGACACAATTACTTAGTTTGAAACCATTTACTAGCAAGGAGATAAAAAATGGATCAATGCATCCGGAAGCGGTTGAGGGATTAGATACCAAATTATTCTAAGGTGCCTTGGGTTTAGAAGCAACTGGGACCTCAGGGGGTGAATCTTGAGTTGGAGTAATTCCTTGATCCTTAACGAATTGGACAAGCTTGTCAAATTGGTCAAGATTAGCTTTGAGGTATTCTCCCTCAAACATTTGAACCAAGGTCTTTTTTGCATGGTCAATAATGTCAAAGGTTTGGAAATAATTTTGTAAATTGGATGTAGTGACTTCACTAATTGGTTTAAAGAAAGGCATGTTGGTCTTTGGAACCGGGTGATTAGCTTTGGGGATAGCGGGAGTAGGAGTTGAGTAACGTGGTGCATTAGCCTGTGGGTTTATTGCTTTTTTAGGTTGTCAAGGGAGGGGAGATCCTCTTTTGGAAATTGTGATGGGCAGCTTTTCCTTTTCAGGTGGAGCAATAGCTTGAGATTTTTCAAGTTGGCTCTATTGATGTCGCGTAAAGACAATGTAAGTGTCTTCCACCAAGTCTTATTTCTCTTCTTCATTCGTTATCTATAAATAGCTGATCTTGGAGTCACCAGCGGATTCAATTTCTTCCTCTTGGAAGAGATCAGCATTTTTCTCTTTAGGGTAATCTGGTTGAGCATAATCCTCTTGTTTGGCTTCATAATATCCTGCAACAGCATTGGTAGGTGGAGCTTCAAGAGCGAGCCTACCTTGTGGTGTCAGAAGACGATTATGAGTTTTGTTTCCAGTGTAGTTAGGGAAAGTCCTTGTAATTTGTATTAATGTTGGCCACTTGCTTCTTCGTAGAGGAGCTCATTTTCCAACGGTACACCATAGGATCAGTGAAGTTAGAATTGGTGCTAGGAGTAATGGCATTAGATGTTGAAGAGCCTGACACTTGCATCATCTTGTTCATGTTGGAGTTGTCATTGGTTCTAATCTCTCCAGCTAAGATCATGTCATCCTCAAGGCTTGTGGCTAATTGTTGTGCCGCTTCAACATTGGCAAGATTTTTTCTGTGTAAGAAGAAACTTACCTTGGGTAACTAAGTATTGATGAAAAATCACTTCAAATTGTGATCCGTTGGTTTAGCATCTTGTGAGATCTATGTAACCAACTTGTTGAATTTTTTTACAAATTCTCTCATATGTTCATGAGCCTCTTTTTGCATGGTTTTTAGTTGTGCTAACAAAGCATGCGCATCTTCGGCGGGCTTGAACCTCTCCTCAAACTTTGTTCTGAGAGTAGCCCAACTAGTGATCAAAGTATTGGGAAGAGTGTAGAACCATTCTGTAGCAAGCCCTTGGAGGGATTCGATGAAGAGCCTTACAAAAGCATCTTTGTGTTCAATGGCCAAAACACCACAAACAATGTAGAAGGCAACAATGTGTTTGTCAAGGTGTTGCTTGTACATCACCGGTGAATTTTGGGAGATATTTCCTTGAAACACACGAGAGATTGTGCAACGATGCAGAAAAATGAAGGGTACCAAAGGCATTTCCCCATGGTCTGGCAGGTGGTGCGGCCATTACTAGTTGCACAATAGATGCTTGAGTTGGACGTCTGCTATAGATAGACCAAACAGGTGGGAAAGCAGATCTTTCTTTCTGTGGAGGAAAACTCATAGCACGTTGCAGCGGTGACCTCGTTCATGAAGGAGTAAAAGGAAAATTACGTTGCCGTAACTCCTCAACCAGAGGATCCGTAACTCCTTGAGCCCTCAAACTTCGTTTATAGCTTCGGTCCGCTAGAATGTAGATCTGAAAAAGATGAAGATTTACAAAGAAAATTTTACAAGATACAATAAGAAATTGGAAAGCATATTCACTTCAATCAAAGCATGAGGCTTGGATTGTGTGATTCACTCCCCAACAGAGTCACCAAAAAACTATTGGGTGAAAATAATGTAATCAACTTTTCAGCAGATTAGGCCATCTAGACTTCAGCCACAGCTATGTGAGATATAATCTCTCCTCTCAGAAATGGGAGGCGCCCTTCTTAGTGTCAATAGAATCTATAATAAATTTAAAGAAATACTTACAAAATGTACACTGTACTCATGAAATGGGGGGATGTGTTGCATTCATACTTCTCTCTTTTTTCAGAGAAGATGTTTACAATGCTTCACGATGGAAAGCTCTAGATTTGATAACTTAAACTTAACAAGCAACAGTAATTCTGATATTTCTATCTTATCAAAGCACAACGTAGAAATACCAGGTATGATTTATAATAAAAAAATAAAAAGGAAAAGGGAAAGCTCACGAAGGCACAAATTCATTTCGTAGCTTTTTCAATGTTGAATCTGTAGAATTATAATTTTTCATATTAGAAGCACAAAGTCTTCTTAGATACAACAATTCCTCAAACCGCATGAATGAGTACAAGCACAAAGTCTTATAGATCCTTCAACCAAAGTGTTCAAACATAAACAAATCCAAATAATAAATGTAACACAAAGTTTACAAAAACCACTTGAAGCCCTTTAGATCTCATACACTAGTCACCACCGATTCTTTTGTTAACTGTGAATTCTTTTGTTACCACCACTTTTGATGGAAGGATGAGTATGGAAACAATCGGCAAGGTATCTTACATTACTATTCTTGAAACCTGCACATTGACCTTATTTTGCAGAGAGTCACTCATAAACTTGTTAAATTTGGCCTCTAAATTCAGGTCATAAGATGGTGAAGACAAGTTGGGAATGGATGTTGGTGAACCTAAAGGAACATCAACCATTTGAACACTCGTTATTGAAGGATCATCTAGCGGGATTGATGCTACGGGGGGTAGTGCAATGTCTACTGTGGGTATGGCAGATGTGGAAAGAGGTGGCGGAGGAATGCTAATAACAGTAAATTTGAGAGGAATGCTTGAAATTATAGGTGACGATGAGGGGAAAATCTTTAACTACGTGCTTGAGTGGAGACATAGCTTGTTCTTCATCAAGCTTGAGCTCCTATTGATCATTTTCCTAATTCTCTTTCTCTTTCTCACTTTCTTGATCACTTTCAGACTCGTGTTCATCTTCTGAATTTTCTTCTTCATTGGAGTCTATTTCCTCTTAATCTTCTTCTTCAACAGATTGATCACTTGTACTTTCTTCAGAATCTATCTCTTCAAAAATAGGCTTCTTTCCTTTTGAGCGAGATGGTTTAGATTTTGTAGTCCCTTCCTCATGACTGGCTTGAACTTTCTTCTTGCCAATGGTGAATTTGATTTTAGGGCCCTTTCTTGAGGAAGTAGGAATAACCGCAGATTTTTCTTTGCTACGAGGTTCTTGTTGTAGATTAACCTATGTTCTAGATTCTTCTCCTTCTGACTCTGTTTTGAAGTCTTTCATTTGAAAAACCATAATTATGTAGTCACTCACCAGTGTTATCCAAAATTGGAGTTAACCTTTCTTTGATAGAAATGCTCTCCTTCTTTGACCATTGAACTGTAGGAAAAGGTCTCTTGAAGATATGTTGTTTGTCATAGGCAACGTTCAAGTTATCATCGGGATCTATAAAATCCTCTGGTAGGTCAGCAACACCAAGATCTCTAATCTGTTAAATAGTCAACCTGCACTAGTCCATCTAACAAAAGCTTCTTCATCTCTCCAATCAGCCCAAATGTCTTCAAAGTGATTTCCATGTTTGTGCCCCTTTTTCAGTTTCTTTTTGACTTCTGGATAATCAAAATCAAGTCTATATTTGTAGTTCTTGATCGTCATGATATGCATTTCAACATAGACTGATTTTTCCTTTTGCACACTTTTGATGGTGTATCTACCGATTGTGATTGGAAACTTAAAACCAAGTTTATGAATCATTCGACGCTTTTTGTGAACTGAGATCAGTTGTCTACATAACTCCACAAAAATCCACTTGTTTGAAGGATATTTGGGCAACATGTAAGGGGAGCTAGTATAGAATCCTACCCTTATGTAAGTAAAAGTCAGGAATTGAAGATATATGCATTCGAACTTACTTACCACTCTGTAAGCCTCATCTAATACTCTCTTTCTTTCAAGAGTTGGATCAAAATTGAAAAGCATAGGTGCAAAGAAAGCGTCATTGACTCTCCTAAAATGATGGTAGCTCTCCTTCAATTCTAGCTGGTAAAAGCAATCATAGACTGGTGTAGAAATTCGATTCCCTTTTGTGGATAGGCTTGGGAACTGTCTCATCACGTCTATAGCATACACCAAATATGAATTCATGTAAAACTTCAAGGTGGTCAATACATTAATCAGCTGCTCATGAATTGCATCACTGATTTGTTTTCCCTAATCTTGATGTGAACCTTTTTCCTTCTTATGATTTGAATGTATTCATGCATCCAATCATGAAAATGGGAAGTTTCTAGCAACCCTTTCACCCTGCTCAAGAGTATGATCATGTCTCTGACGTCTTCTTTAAAGTCACCTCGAGGAAGCCCTTTTGGCCATCTAGAAATAGTATGTCAAGGCTGTTAGTGTAATTAATATTCAATTACACTTGCATAACTTTACTTAGGTTTTGCTTAGGTAATAATTAGTTTACTTAATTAATAAGTAAGCTTTATTTAGTTGAGCTATTTTTAGGTCAACATTAGGGTTGCATACTTTGCTTTTATAAAGCAAATCATCTCATTGTAATCAAAAAATTCTTGAATATATCATTTTGCACATTCGCATGCAAAGCTCTGCTTTTCTATGTTTTCTCTTATGTGGAAGGTGTTTAGGTTTGCATGTCTGATCTAGGGTTTCTAACATGGTATCAGAGCCTTGACATGCAGCCCCTTCTCAAATTCTGGAGAAATTCATTGCAGAGTTCGTTCGGGGTTCCTCAAAGATTTCATGCCTTGAGCTCATCTATGTGGCATTTTGGATCAGATCGAGCCTCACCATTGGATTCAGAGCACTGGAAAAAGTCAAGTTTGGCTTTTATTTTGTAGATTTTGGTCATCATTTGCCAGATCTGTGAGGGTTTCATGGTTGCTGATTTTTTGGAAGCTCTAGAGATGGCCATTTTTTTGAAGAATTTTGAACAGAAACGGAGGTCACCATTGCGTTCGCAGTGGCCAAAAACCCTAAGATCGCCTTTCGTTTCGTCGATTTTGGCGAAGTTGGTTCGGAGGGCAAAATTTTTTTGCCAAGGAGACCGTACGGCCTCCCCAGCACGCTTTTTGAGGCACATATTTCAAACAAAATTGAAAAAAAACCCATCTCAGGATTTAAGCCGATGCCTCCAGGTTTAAACGCCTATGCCACCGGGCGGCCACCCGCTGGCCGCTCCGACCAGCAGCGCCACCTGTCGGTCGCCAATCGGCACTCAGCCCCCGCAGGCCTGCAACCTCTAGCCCCGGTCATATGGGGGACCGGGCGCTATGCGCCCAGCCCCTAGCCCCTTCAACTTCAGACTACAGTCACATGGAGAACTAGGGGCTCCGCCTAGCCCCCTGTCTGCTAGCCCCTGGTCGCATGCAGGACCAGGGGCCGAGATTTTTTTAGCCCCCTGGGCTGCTTGCCATTCCTTATTGGCCATTCTAGAGCACCTTTGACAAAATCGGGCGTAATGTTTGTGTACGGTGTCTTTTTTTTGCAAACGAGATACTGTTGGAAAGCTGATTCCGACGCCAATCCAGTGGTGTTGGTAGTTTTTTTTTTTTTTCTCCAGAGTTATTTTGCAGGTCCTTGAACTCAGATGTTGTTGTTTTCACTCCGGAGGGCATATCTTTTGACTCGGTGATCCTTTTTTCACCATTCTTGCGGCATTGGAAAGATCGTTCAGTCCTCTACATAGATATGAGGTATTTTTTTGTTTTTTTGTTTATGCATGTTTAGGAATTCTCTCTTTTTCAGTCATTGGGGATTGTAATAAATGAACTCTTATAAAGTTCCATCAGGGGGGTTTCTTGCATAATAATCTTCATTGTATTTTGATGGCAACTCACATGGGTTGTAATCTGGTTTCTTAGTTTTCTTTTGGCCACTTTTTTGTCTTAGCTTGACACATATCAGATTCATATATGTTCACACTTTAGATTGAGAGCCTATGGTTAGTGATCCGCATCGGATCCATCTCAGTTTGAGGGCCACTAAATTTGTGGTTATTGTTCTGGAGTCTGTATGGTACTTGTTCCCATGGAAGAGTTTCAGTCTTAGTTTGGCATCGGCATCGAGATTCACGGCTTCCAGATTCTGTCATCATCATATCATCTACTATTGCTTCATGGATTCCAGGGTTGTTCCAGTTTGGTGTTTTCGAGTGTTCCATGGCATCGGGTCTATTGTTGCATTATTATGATTTCGATATGGTTTCATGTAGATAAAAGTATCTTTCCTTGCTTGCCAGATTGCAATTCCAGTGTTACTCCATAGTGTTCTTCCAGTGCTTCTTTGCAACAATCATCTCATTGTAGGGGGGGTTGTCCCACTAGGTTTTCCTTCTCTACCTCATTATTGCATTTGTACATGGGTACCTGATCAGGCCTTGTTGTCGGGACCCATTCATGCTTTCTTGCATTCATCTTAGTTTTAGGTGCATGCTTTTTTAGTCTCCCTAAGTTGCACTTATGGGGGGGTGTTAGTGTAATTAATATTTAATTACACTTGCATAACTTTACTTAGGTTTTGCTTAGGTAATAATTAGTTTACTTAATTAATAAGTAAGCTTTATTTAGTTGAGCCATTTTTAGGTCAACATTAGGGTTGCATACTTTTCTTTTATAAAGCAAATCATCTCATTGTAATCAAAAAATTCTTGAATATATCATTTTGCACATTCACATGCAAAGCTCTGCTTTTTTATGTTTTCTCTTTTGTGGAAGGTGTTTAGGTTTGCATGTTTGATCTAGGGTTTCTAACAGAGGTTCCTTCAACCATTTACCATTGATCAGATACTTAGCCTTATTTGGATCTCATTCATAAACCTCCTCTGTCGATTGAACTGAGATTTCAACATACTTCTCCATTTGCAGGATTTTGAAGACTATATCAAAGAATTTTGGATCTAGTCTTAAAACCTCATGTCCGGAAGAATTAATGACACTTCTGCTCTCCCGAATATAGTTAGATGCAACCTGGAGAACAAACTCTGTGTGATGTATAGTAGTTGGGAATGAAGAAACCATATGAAGATTACTATGCATGATAGCTCTCAAAGAGTCTTCAAGAGGCTTTTGTTCAGTTCTTGTGATGAAGTCAAGGAGATCCTGATGGCCAGCTTATGTGTCTTTGATCTCTTCAACCTTTGAAACCACTGTCATTGGTGAGTAAACACCTTGGTACTTGTATTTCATCTTGCCTTCATCTTTTGAAGACGAAGGAGTTTTCTTAGCTGTCATCTAAGATCAGTCACTGCTCTACAAATAAGAGTCAACAAATCATTAGTGAAAAAGGTCACATTGGGATGCACGAAGCAAGGAGGAAGTTGAGCAAGCATGGTGTAGGTGATGAGGCACGCAAAATGATGCTAGGAATGATCAAGAAGCGATTCAGAGTGAAATTGGAAAGTCTGGGAGTGATTTTGGCTAAGTTCAGGAAATGGTGCAAAGGGCCCAAAAAAGTGCACCCTTGCCTTAGCCAAAATTTTGGTTCAAGGAAAAAATGTAAGGGTGCTGAAAATCAGCGCCCTTGCATTTGGGGGAAAAATGTGTTTGGTGCAATGGTGCTAAAAAAGTGAGCCATTGCACTTGGACTTAGAAACATTTTTTTGTGATGAAATGCAGGGGCGCATTTTTCTTTGGAGTGCTTCAGCATTTGGAGAAACGTATCTTGATGTAATGATGTTGATTATCAGTAACTTGGCATCGATTTTCCATATCTTGGCATTTGGTTAAGAAATTTCAATAGACTAGAAGAAATGGTGAAGGCGAGATGTGAAGAAAACGTGAATGGCGATGAAGAGATGTTCTTAAAACCCTAACCACAAACCATGAAGAAAAACATGAACGTAGGAAAACGCAAATGGTGATGAGCAAGAGAAAACACGTGTTTTTGAGAGCTCTCAAAACAAAACATGAATTAAGAGAGGGAGAAAATGTGTTTCAAAGATGGAGGAAAAGGTGAAACTTAAAGCACGTCTATTGTTGAGAGTGAAAATGTATACATTAAAAACGTATGTATCAAAACAACGAAAACCCTACAAGAAAGATGTGAACAAAAAAAGGGAGAGGTGATCAAACAAGAGATCATGGAAAACCGAACATAACATACCTAGATAATCTTGAAGATCAATCGAAACTTGAAAAGGAGCCTTTTCTCAAAAACGCTTTTTTGCATATAAGAGTTTAGCCGACCAGCAAGAGGAGAAGTAGATAAAAGAATAAAAGTGAAATAAGATAAACTAAAATCAGTTTTAAAATATCAATGAGTTAAGATGGAAAACTCAGGTTATACATTAAATCAAGGCACAAAAGGTGGATCGAAAAAATGAAGGGCATGCAAAAGCTTTAGGCGACACGCCAAAATCTAAATAAAAACCAAGGCAAAATAACATTAGGTGCAAAGGCGCACTTTTGCACTATTTCAGAAATTCACTTAAGTGCAAGTGCACTAAAAAAGTGCGCCCTTGCACTTCAAACACTTAGTCAATTTTTATGAAAGGCAGTTAGAGTGCCCTTTTTGAGCTCAACTGCACTTTTCACTAGCTTTCTAAGTTTTGATAGTGAAGGCTCACGAAGGTGCCCATTTCGAAGGTGAGGAGAACATGGCGAGATGCTAAGATTGACTACCTAAGACTTTGAAATGAATTTTTATGTGGATTGAGAATCACCTCATTTTGTGTGCTTAAACATCACGAACCTAGGAAACAGACAATTTTCGTAGGGGGGTTATTCGTGGAACGAGCGCTGCTAGTTTCCGCGATAACAAGATGAATGAATTCTAAAATAAAACTAAGCACACAAAATGACATAACATGTGCTATTTCAACTTATAATTGCTAGTAAGTATTCAATATATAGGATTTTGAATTTTGAATTTTAAAAATTATGGGATCAAATATGTGATTGCAAAACTTCCTTAAGTTAGATTTTTGCCAATGGATTTGGTAGTTCATTTTGTTGAGGGTAGAAAGGGGTTTTTGAAAGGGCCCAACCCTTTTATGTAGAACAAAAAATACAATAATGGAGCATAGCAATACAAACCTCACAACAACAACAAGAAAACAACATCAAGGATGTAACCTAAAAGCAACTAAATATCAACTCACAAGGTGGATCAAAACCAATAGACATATCAAAAAACACCTCTGACAAAACTAAATATCGGCTTACTCAAGGTAAATTGATGTTAAATTTCTTTAGGGTGCTCTAGGCCCTCACAACATCCCCACTTGCTAACATGTTGAGACATTTTGTTCTTGGACTTGCACAAATTATTTGAATCCAAACTTTAATTAGAAGGATATAAGGGGCACAAAGAGAATTTTTATTTGTATCACAATCTTTTGACCATGTTAGGACAAAATATAATCAACTACTTGTCAAACTTCTCCAAACAATTAGCCTAAAGATGGGGTTTGACCTTAGAGGGAAAGTTAAAAATTCCATATAAAATAGGCCTAGTAGAAGATGAGAGAACCTCCACACCACTACCAATTGCAAGCAACTCATCAAGTGACTGAGGAGAAGAAGACACCAATTAATTTTTTTCCTACATAAATTATGTAGCCTTTGAATATCGTGCAACTCATAGTCATAAAACCTTTCAATTTATTGCATATGAAGTATGGTTGCAAGAATGAAGGTGTTGTCATTGATGTCATGGATGTGATTTATTGGTTGTTTATGTCGAGGATATTGGGAAAATTGTAATTAAGAAAGGTTGCAAGTGTTCAACTTGGTTGCTTTGGGTTTTGCTCCAAGTTTTTGTCCTATGTTTGTGTGATTCAGATATGTTGATCATTGTTGTTGGAAGCTACTATATCTAGATTTTTGACTTCTTATTCATTGTACAGTGCAAGTTATTGTCACTAGTTGTGAACTGTGGTTTATGTGTATTTGGCTAACGTCCGGGAGAAATGTTGTTGGTCCAAATTTCTTTTTTGTTGAGTCTTATGAATTGCGATTCTAGATTTAAGTTGTTCTGATCATGTTGAAGATAATTTTGGTGTTTGGAAGGATTGGATTGTGCTAAGGGTTGTGTGTGGTTAATTGATCTATGTGTTTTACATTGTTTTGGCTGACCTTGTGTTGAACACTAATTTTTAAGTTCATGAAGTGCTTTGGGACCTATTTAGATCCTCATCAAATGGGTGTTTGGGTTTCCCTCATTCTAATTCCACCCTAGGATGTTTGGTGCCAACCTAATTTGAATTTAATGATGGATGGCCGACTTTGGATATGTTTCAAGGTTGAAGATGGTATAAATGCAGGATGAGTTAGTGGTGAAATATGCACAAAGAGATCAGTGAAAAGAAATATAGCAAATAGATTTGAAACAAATGTGAAATAGTGTGTATGTGATGCGAGTGTGGAAAATCAGTGTGAATTGTAAATGTCGAGTTTTTAGATGCAATGAGCTGAAGGTGTATTCTATCATTCATGCATGTATGTAAGTGGTTGAGTGAATTGTGGTGTTAATCTTGTTGCATTGAGATTGTCTTATCTCTGTAACATATCTCTTCTATCTTCTTTGTATCTATGTGGCAGTGAGCCCTCTAGGTGGTTAGCCCTTATTGGATAGTGAGTCCTGATCCAAATAGTTAGTCATGTTTTAGCAGTGAGTCTTTTTTGGCAATGAGCCTTTGTAATCAGTTTTGTTGTTCTTTATATTGTAAGCTAATCCTCACCATGTTTTTTCCCTTATTGGTTTTTCCTCGTAAATCTAGTGTTCTTGTGTATGTGTATTGCTTTTCAGTTTTTTCCCTTGCACTTAATGTTTAATCATTTTAGCAGAAATAAGGATTTATGATTGATCTAAGTTTCAATGAATGTTTTAAAGGTTAAATTTTATACAATTGATTCACAAAAGATAATCCAAAGTAGCAAGCTACCCAATATATTTTATTATACTTTCCAACATCTCCTTCCAATATTTCAAAGATAATCCAAAATTCTAACCTAAATAGGGACTTCCACAAAGAAATATTTTTCAGGGTCAAAGCTTAGGTACTCATTTTTTAGGACCAACCTAGCTCTACCAAGGAACCATGGTCTGGTTGTGATAGTTTGAGCATAATATTCATGATTAAAGAAGGAAATCAAAAAGAATCCTTTAGGCATAGCCTTTATTTTAAATTGTTCCCTAATCCTAAGATTTGATCATGTCAATATCAGGTCTAGTACCTGAAAACAATCCCAATGAGGGAATTCCTCAACTTGGATCTTGCTCTTTCAATAATAAAATTTAAGGATCTTGAGTATTGTCGACTCAAAAAATATATCCAAATCTAAGGGAAGAGTATTAATGATATTAGCCATGCAAGGCTTCCCTACAATGACAGTTAACTCAAATATTTTAACTAAAACTAGCTTAGGAAATAATCCCTTACCCTTTAGGTTAGTCTTAATAATAGAAGGTGTAATAACCACCTCTCAATTACTATGATTTTTTTTTAGTCAATACTAATGCAATTTTCCAAGTATGTTCCATCTAATTTATAAGTATCAAATTCATAAATTTTCCAACCATAGTCATTGCCCTAGCTAATAAAGTCATAGTAGCATGTGGTAAGCTCCCAAAACTATTAGGGTCATCTGTTGACTCAAACATATACCTCAAGGGGTCATTGATAATTTCCTTGCCTACATATCCCTTTTTGGGAATCAGAGGCTCTATAGTTTCTACACTAGTAAAAGAGAAATTACATCCTTACATCTGGGATGAGATCTTTGACCTTGATTTTAAACCAAAACTAGTCATTGAACTTATGCTCACAAAATAATCCAATTATAATAGAAAGATATCAAAAACATTCTAATAAAAAAAATTCATTTCATGCCTACATTATCGTACAAACACACACAAAACCACACTAGGACCAATATCATTCCAACATCCCATGTTCTCACAATTATTGACTAGAGCCTACAACATCTATAAACATCATGTCTAGATGCCACTTGTGTTGCACATTCCTAGGTGATTAGCTCATATACACCTCACAAGTACAACTGAGGGGTAAGTACAAAAATATGGTTCCCAAAAAGGGGGCTTAAGTGGCCACTTTTTTTTTGAAATCAGGAAATACTAACCTTGGACGTGAAATTAAGGATAGTTACACTCAAAATTTTGAGATGGAACAAAAACAAGGATCAAAGTGCTTTGATTCTACTTTCTAAACTACTAATTTATTTTGAAAATGGTTGAGATTAAGGGGTTCAAAAGAGGTACGTACACAAATGGGTGTTGTTTTTGTCAGAAAAACATAACATAGCAACCCTTGTACGACCCTAGCATGGTGAATTTTTTTTTAGTATTTTTAAAATCACTACAGTCAGAAGTTAGCTAACAATATGTAGTTGATGCACAATTTTTCTGATAATTTTTTAATGAATATTTGTTTTTTTACTAATTTTCGAAGTGGACACTTCCTGAAAAACAAAATTTTGGTCGTGCTACCCTTACAAATTTTGGAAACTAATTGATTTAAAAAAAAAATTGTAGAATGGAGTCTAGTTTCTAAAAATGTAATTTATTTGAAATTTCGATGAATGGTTAATTTATAAAAAGAAAACACCAAACATTGTTTTTTGCCAAAAAAGAGACACAAACAAAAGAAATTATGGATGAAAGGCTTAACATTGTCAGAAAGTTAAAAAAATTACATTGTTGCATAGCTAAGAGAGAACCTAACATTACCCTGATGTTCGATTTGTTTGATATTGAACCACGTGCAATCCTAATGGTTAGCACAAACCCGATTATGTGACATATTGTAGAATTTCCAAAAATAGGATATAACACGTGCACGTTATATCTTAGTTTTGACAAAAAAAAATATGTTTATTTGGAACATGTCTAGCAAGACATAACGCAAGCATGGTATAACGCGCTCATGCTATGTCTTGCTTTATGTTAAATGCTACTCTATTGAATGTATGTTTATATATTTGTATGTTTGTATGTACATGTATGCGTGTATGTCATGTATGTATGTATGTATGTATGTATCTATGTATCAATGCATGTATATTGTATGTATGCCTATATGTATGTAAGATTGTATCTACACATGTACATGTATTCTTGTATGTATGCCTATATGTATGTAGTATTGTATCTACACATGTACATGTATGCTTGTATGTATTTAGGATTGTATGTACATATGTATTATGCTTGTATGTATGTAAGTATGTAAGTATGTAAGTATTTATGTATGTCTTTAGAGGGAGGGAGAATTTTAAGAGAGAGAGAGAGAGAGATCTAGAGTTGTCTAGGTAGGGTGGGAGGGGGAGAGGGAGAGAGAGAGAGAGATTCTGGAGAGAGGGAGAGGGGATGGAAGTGAGAGTTTAAGAGAGAGGGAGGGGGAGAGAGAGAGGGGGGAATTAGCTAGGTATGGTGGGAGGGAGAGAGAGAGAGGGGGGGGGGAGAGAGAGAGAATTGAGAGAGAGGGAGAGAGAGAGAGAGAGAAGGGGGAGAGAGAAATACAAAGAGAAAGATAGAGTTATGTAGGTAGGGTGCCAAAGGGAGAGACTTGAGAATGTGAGGGGGGTGAGAGGGAGAGACTTGAAAGATAATTAGTGGGGGAGTGGGAGAGAGAGGGAGTGTGAGTGAGAGACTTGAGAGAGAGAGAGGGTGTGGAAGGGAGTGACCTAAGTGAGGGAGAGAAAGAGGGGGATGGAGTGAGAGGGGCTTATCTAGGTAGGGTGGGAGGGATAGATAGAGGGGAGAGAGAGAGAGAGTTACCTAGGTAGGTTTCTAGAGGGAGATACCTAAGAGAGAGAGGGGGTAGGAGGGAGAGACTTGAGAGAGAGAGACCTAAGAGAGAGAGGGATAGAGAGAGGGAGTGGGAGAGAGTTGGAGGGATATAGATAGATAGATAGATGGAGCGAGAGAGGGTGGTAGGGATTGATTGAATGTGAGGTATGTAGAAAGAGGGAGAGGGTAGGAGATAGGGAGGGAGGGAGAGGTGAGATGTATAGATAGAGAGAAACTGATAGGGGTTGAGGGATTAGGGATTAGGGTGGAGGACCTATAGGGTTGATGGTTTCTAGGGTATTAGGGTTTAAGGGTTGAGGGTTGATGGATTAGGTTCGATGGTAGAGGGTATAGGGTAGAAATTTTAAGGGTTTAGGGTTTAGGGTTTAGGATTGAGGGTAGAGAGTTTAGGGTATAGGTTTGAGGGTATATGGTTGAAGTATTAGGTTTAGGGTCCAATGTAAAGGGTAGAGGGTATAGGGGTTGAGGGTTTATGGTCGAGGGTTTAAGGGTTGAGGGTTTAATGTATAGGGTAGAGGGTAGATGGTAGAGGGTTTAAGGTTTGAGGGTTAAGAATTGAGGGTTGAGGATTGAGGGTTTAAAGTTGAGGGTAGAGGATTGAAGGTATAGGTTATGGGGTCGAGGGATTAGGGTTGAGGGTCCAATGTATAGGGTTGAGGGTAGAGGGGTTGAGGGATTAGGGTTTAAGGGTTTAGGGTTAAAGGTAGATGGTTGAGGGTTGAGGGATTAAGGGTTGAGGGTTTAGGGATTAGGGTAGAGATTTTTCTTGGATTTAAGGGTTTAAGGTTTGAGGGATTAGGGTTTAGGGTAGAGGGTAGAGGGTTTAAGGGTTGAGGGTTGAGGGTTGAGGGTCTAGGGTTTAGGGTTTAGGGTTGAGTGTGTAAGGTTTTAAGGGTTGATGGTTTATAGTTGAGGAATTAGGGTAGAGAGGGAGGGAGGGATGGATGGATAGAGAGATGGAGGGAGAAGTGAGATAGAGAGAAGGAGAGAAGAGGAGGGAGGGACATAGATATATGAGGGTTGAGGATCCAATGTATAGAGTAGAGGGTTGAGAATAGAGGGTATAGGGTTGAGGATTAGAGTATTGGGTCGAGGGATTAGGGTTGAGGCTAAATATGGCTAAAGGATTGGGGTTGAGAGTCCAATGTATAGGGTATAGGGTTCGAGGTTGAGGGTTTAGGGTTTGAGGGTTCAGGATTGAGGGATTGAGAGATTAAGGGTTGAGGGTTGAGAATTGAGGGTTGAGGGTTTAATGTATAGGGTAGAGATTAGAGGTTAAAGGGTTTAAGGTTTGATGGTTGAGGGTTTAAGGTTGAGGGTAGAGGATTGAGGGTATAGGGTTGGGGGATTATGGTTGAGGGTCTAATGTATAGGGTAGAGGGTATAGGGGTTGAGGGATTAGGATAGAGATTTTAGTAAGTGGTTTTAAAGGTTTAAGGGTTGAGGGATTAGGGTAGAGGGTAGAGGGTTTAAGGGTTGAGAGTTTGGGCTTTAGGATTTAGGGTTGAGTGTTTAAGGGTTTATAGGGTAGAGGGTTTAAGGGTTGAGTTTTTAAGGTTGAGGGTAGAGGATTGGGGGTATAGGGTTGGGAGATTAGGGTTAAGGGTCCAATGTATAGGGTAGAGGTTATAGGGGTTGAGGGATTAAGCTTTAAGGATTGAGGTATTAAGGGTCAAGAGGGTTGATGGATTAGGGTAGATATTTTACTAAATGGGTTTAAGGGCTAATGGATTAGGGTTGATGGTAGAGGGTAGAGGATTGAGGGGAGAGGGTAGAGCATTTAAGGTTTTAGGGTTTAAGGGTTGAGGGTTGAGGGTTTAAGGTTGATGGTAGAGGATTGAGGGTATAGGGTTGAGGTTCCAATGTATAGGGTAGAGGGTATAGGGGTTGAGGGATTAGGGTTTAAGGTTTGAGGGTAGAGGGTATATGGTTTAAGCATTGAGGGTTTGGGGTTTAAGGTTGAGGGAGGTTTGAGGGTATAGGGTTGGGGGATTAGGGTTGAGGGTCCAATGTATAGGGTAGAGGGTATAGGGATTGAGGGATTAGGGTTTAAGGGTTGAGGGATTAGGGTAGAGAGATTACTAAGTTGGTTTAAGGGTTTAAGTTTTCATGGATTAGGGTTGAGGGTAGAGGGTATTTGGTTGAGGGTAGAAGGCAGATGGTTTGAGGGCTTAGGGTTTAAGGGTTGAGGGTTTAAGGTTTAGGGTTGATTGTTTAAGGGTTTAAGGGTTGAGATTTTAGGGTTGAGGGTTGAGGGATTAGGGTTGAGGGTATTAGGGTTTAAGGGTTGAGGGTATATGGTATTGGGCTAAGGGTATAGGGTAGAAGGTTTAATGGTCTAGGGTTAAAGGGTTTAGGTTTGAGGGTTAAGGGTTTAGGGTATAGGTTTGAGGCTATATGGTTTAAGGATTAGGTTTGAGGGTATATGGTTGAAGGATTACTTGTAGAGGGTAGATTATTTAAGAGTAGAGGGATTAAGGGTTGTGGGTTGAGGGTAGAGGGTTTAGAGTTTAAAGTTTTAGGATTGAGGGTTTAGGGTTAATGGTAGAGGTTTTAGGGTTTAGGGTAGAGGGTTTAAGGTTTTGAGGGTAGAGGGTAGAGGATTTAAGTGTTAAGGGTAGAGGGTATAGGGTTAATAGTAGAGGGGATAAAGATAGGAGTGAGTGAGATAATTGAGGGTATACATTTGAGGACCTATAAGGTTGATGGTTTAGTGTGTTGGGTTGAGGGTAGAGGGTAGAGGGTTTAAGGGTTTAAAGTGTAATGGTTTAGGTTTGATGGTTTAGGTTTGAGGGTAGATGGTTTAGGGTTTAGGGATTAGGGTTGAGTGTTTAAGGGTTTAAGGGTTTAGGGTTGAGGGTTGAGGGATTAGGGTTGAGGGTTTAGGGATTAGAGTTGATTGTTTAAGGATTTAAGGGTTTAGGGTTTAGGGTTGAGGTATCAAGGTAGAGAGGGAGGGACAAGTGATATAGAAAGAAGGAGAGAAGAGGACAGAGGGATAGAGATATATGAGGGTTGAGGATCCAATATATAGGGTAGAGGGATGAGAATTGAAGTTATAGGGTTGAGGGATTAGGGTATTGGGTTGAGGGTATAGGGTATAGGGTTGAGGGATTAGGGTTGAGGATGCATATAGCTGAAGGATTGGGGTTGAGAGTCCTATGTATAAGGTGAGTGAGTGAGAGAGAGAATTGAGGGTATAGGGTTGAGGACCTATAGGGGTGATGGTTTAAGGTATTGGGTTGAGGGTAGAGGGTAGTCGGTTTAAAGGTTTAGGGTGTAAGGGTTTAGGGTTGATGGTTTAGGGTTGAGGGTAGAGGGTTTAGGGTTTAGTGTAATGGTTTGAGGGTACGTGGTTGAAGGTTTAGGGTTGAGAGTCCAATGTATAGGATGCCAATTTCACCCACTAGCTTGCCAATTCGGTGAAATTGGCAATGTAGTGCCATGTTTGAAAAAAATGGGTCCAAGAAATGGGGTCTCCCAATGATGTAAATCATCAAGAGATCCCATTTATTGGACCCATTTTTTCAAACAGGCCAAGTTAGGTTGTTGATTTCACCCATTAGCTTGCCAATGCGATGAAATTGGAAATGTAATGGCATGTCTTAAAAAGTGGGTCAATGAAATGGGTGAATTTGGCAACCTAGTGGTCCCACTAGCTTGCCAATTTGGTGAAATTGGAAACCTAACTTGAGAGGGATAGGATTGAGCGAGAGAGATATTTGAGAGAGGGAGAGGGGGTAATGGTTAAGAGTAGAGGGTAGAGAGGAGAGAGATAGGAGTGAGTGTGTGAGAGAGAGATTTGAGAGAGGGAGAGGGGTAGGAGGGAGAGTTTCAAGAGAGAGAGGGAGGGAGTGGGAGAGAGATAGAGGGTAGAGGATAAAGGGTATAAGTGTTAAGGGGAGAGGGGAGAGAGATAGAAGGAGTGAGTGAGTGAGACTTGAGAGAGGGAGAGGGGGTAGGAGGGAGAGACTTGAGAGAGAGAGAGATAGAGGGAGTGGGAGAGAGATAGAGGGTGGAGGATATTGTTGGCATATGGCTGGAGAGACCGTTAGCACATGGCCTGGAGTGTTTTCATTGATGGTAACCCAACCAACCTATCTGGTTTGTAGTATAATTTTGGTTTCTTCTAGCTAAGTGGAGTAAAGAATAGGGCATCTGGTTACAGGCATAAAAGTTGATCTAAATAATTTACCAGAGAAATTTTTTGGGTTGTGGATCTCTACGGAAGGTTTTTTTATTTTTTTAATACCTTGGTGAAGGATTTTTTTGATGCGCACTCACTGGTATGTGGTCTAGAAGATCTGGTGCACTAATTTTTTGATTATCTTTGCTAGAGGCCAACCCAAAAAGGATAGTAATTATGGATTTATAAGATATAATTAATTATGTCTTTATGCTTGATTAAGTGTTATTTGGGTCCTCTCTTTGTCTTAACCGACTTTTGAGGATAGACATAATGATCTAGTGATGGATCTATCTGACAAGTTGAAGGTAACTTAATATTTCATGAAGCAGACTATGGATTAATAAATCCTTGATTGCGGATATATATAAGAGATTGTATTTTCCATTAAGGTGTGGAATGCAAGTGTGTGTGCATGTAGAATTGTGAATATGTAATATTCCATTATGTAGTACGAGATTCATCACTACAGTAGTGTGAATTTCATCATAAGTAATGCAAAGAGTAGAAAAAGGCAAAACAGAGCAAAGCGAAGTGCGGAATAAAAAAGCAGATCCAAAATCAAATCTATGAGCTTCATCAGAATTGTAAATTGGCACAAATAGATGCTACTATCTCATTTCACCCTTCAGATGGTCTTAATCTAAATTGTGTAAGGCAATAAACCTTTCTCATGAGTAGTGAGATATAGGTAGTGTACCTGAATGCAAGTGCATTCCTTTTGTAAACATTTATATTTTGAATACTCAAATTTTGGATTAACCTCCACCATGGTTTTTCCCCTAATAGGGTTTCCATGCAAAAAAAAAATTATGGTGTTATGAATACTTACTTTGAATGCATACATATTTTCTTTAATTCAATGTTGATATGGTTTTAAGCTTTAGATTGATGGAGTTTAAAATTTGTTGAACACTGATTCACTCCCCCTCCCCCCCCCCCTTCTCAGTGTTCCCTTGAGTCCAAAAATTGGTATCAGAGCTAGTTCCTCTGAAGTAGTTTTGCAACTTGAGGTGGATCTGGGAATGTAGTGGACTCTGGTAGTCTTGAACAACAACTTATGGTGGCACTTGATGACCTTGATCAGTTTAAAGAAAAAGTTCAAGAATTGAAAGAAAATCTTAGAAATGATGAGAAATTCATCCAATCATTGAAGGATCAGATAGTCAAATCCAGGGTGAAGAGGAAAGATCTTTGTGCTCAGAGCAAACAAAAGGAAAGTGAAAACATGGATGATGCTCACTTGAATGAAACCTTGAAGGAGATAACTAAAGAATGTGAAAAGCTTGCTAGAGACAATACAAACCTAAAACATGAGATGGAATCCAAGACAATGAAGATGACTAAATAAATTGAAGAAAGGAAGAGAAATGAGGAAAATCTTGCTCAAACCCTGAAAGAGAAATTTGATGAATGTAGCAGAATAAAAGGTGAATTCACTCAGTTGGAAAGTATACTTCAAAGAACCAGAAACAATGAAGAATAAATTGGTAATCATATTGTTACTAGGGATATTTATATACCCCCTTGCTCCCTTCAGGTTATTTTTTATGTCTTGCCTGACTTCTGACTGCTTCCAATAATTTTGAAAGCCTCCCGATAGTATTTTGGTGCCCTCGACTAAATTTCGCAGCTTGTCACCAAAGCTCTCATCGAAGGGGGGATTTCCCTTCCCTTCTCTTTCAAGTTCCGATTTCCTGCCACGTAGCCTTTTCCCGTGTAAAATTTTGGTGGGCCCCTCAAGCGGTGTCAATAACAGAAACGTTTCCACATGTCTTCTCATCGCAAGCTCTCATCAAAGGACGAGGATAACAAACTATGGGTTGCAAAATGACTCCACGTGTTCCTTCAGCGCATCTGTATAAAGGAGAGAGGCATTTTAATCACCAGGTTACCATACTGTTGCATTCTCTAATTGCTTTCACCTGGGGGGTGATACTTATTTGCATAGTGTTGATCGGGACCACTGCCATCATTTTGTAGGGAATGTATCTGGCTAGAAACCGAATGGATTCATGCTCGAGAATATTTTTGTTACAATGGTCATGATGAATCATTGTTGAAAGAATTATTATTCATGATGAATATATTTTCACGATTCAAGTGGTGTATGCCCTTGGATATATATACTACTTATCTTATGAGGGAAAAGGAGTTGTTGTTTTTTACTAGTTAGTTAGTAAGCAATTAAAGTAGCAATTACAGAGTTAATTATTGATAGTCCAGAATACCTATAGAAGGATCAGGAGGACATCAGGCCTTTGTTTTGTTTGATAATTTTAAAAGACTCACAGACTATGCCATTTTAATTTGGCCTTTTGTCTCTTAACTATTGATAACTCTATATTTTGTTGTTTCTGAAGTAGTTTGTTTGCAACTTCAATGATTTAATTAGAATTTTGATTTAGAACCATGTCTTTGACTCTTTCTTTCCAATATAGCTTTTTGCAAATTATTTTATGTCATGAAATAAACTATTAAGGTCTTTTCCCTTTAATGGTCTTTATTTCGAGCATAGCAGATTATTGAACGGGCCCTTGGATCGTATCTGCAAGATAGATCTATCGTGCCTTACATCTAAACCTTGATGCATCACCCTAGTTAGATCCTTTCATTTTATATCTACTTCATTTTCCCATTCAAAACTCCAGTTATAGAAGAGTCGGCTTCTTTAAAATCCGAAGGTCACTCAATTTAGCACAATAGGTCCTCCCTTTAACCGAGTTTTCGAAAAAAGTCTGTTACCTTGCCAAATTTTGGCATCAAAAGTTTTTCTTTTTTCTTGGCATGCCCGGTGGGACCCATGAAATGTGCTTAAACCTTAAGCAAGTATATGAGTCATCAACCTATCACAAGATCCCAAACAATAAACAACCCTATTTTGTTAGTACCACCGTTAAGGTTGGTACTAACTAGAACCCATCACATAAATGTCCCAAACTCTCCACCAGCCATGCTACCTATCACCAACTGGAATTATGTGGCATGGGACACAGGAAGTCCTCTTAGAACTCCTATAGCATCAGTCATTTGGGCCCCCATCCTGGTCTTTGCTCTCAAATCTATCCCTAAGTTCAATAAGATGGCTCAAGAACCCCATCTGAACATCTACAAGATTGGCAAACGTATGTTTGGTACATAGAGTTACAGATCAAAACATAGAGCTAAGGTTACTTGCGACTTCTTTCAAAGGATAAGAATTAGATTGGTATCACACTCTATCGACTAACTCTATTTACACTTGGGATCAACTTGGAGATCCTTTTTATGAAAGGTTCTCGAACAATGGAGATAGGTCTTCCTAGTATCATTAGTTGGATACCATAAAACGAGCTCCATATGAGGCCCTAACTAACTTCAACGCTTGGTTCCACATAACTTGGCAAAGAGTTCAGGCTGCAATCTTCCCACCATGTGATTTGGCATTCATATTTTACCTAAAATCCATCAACGTTGATATCTCAATGATGATCTAGTCACTAGGTGGAACCACTCTATCGGGCGCATATAGCATCGCAATCAAAGAAGAGAACAATTTGATTGATGCTGGAAAATTGCCGCCTCAACCCATCATGCCTATATTCCCCGAAGTTTCAGTTCATGCCCAGGCAACACTAGCGACTGCATCGGTCACTCCTTCGCAATCTATGTACACATATGCAAGTGCACCATAGAACGTCACAACTGGTTCATCAAAAGATGAGACGAGAGACATAAAGGAAATGTTGTGGGCTATGGCCAATGAGATAACTATCATCAAATGCAACTAGGTTGCTCCTCCAAAGCCGGCCTATTGAAAAATTATCAAGGCGAAAGGCCCTCTTACCAAAAAAACCAATTCCAAGGAGGCACCTGCCAAAATTTTTAGATGCCAATGACAAGTCAAATAGTTTCGATACCCATTCCATTACAGAATGCCAACCTAAGCTCTAACAGAGAGCTCACTGTAGGAAAAAATAATTTGATCGATGAAAGTAACCCATGGTGTTTTCCTTGTAGTTATTTGCATATACCCCAAAATTTCCCATGAAGAAATCTGCAACAAAAGATAGTGGAGCGGCGTAGTCAAGGCACAATATCAGATGGTGGGGATTATGCATATACTTCTCTGCAAATGGAAATCGTAGTAATCACCACTCAAATGCAAGGAATGTCTCTGGAATGAGATAACAACATATCTTTGCACCACGCCCTCTTCTCATGGATGGAAGGAGAGGAAGCAATGTTCACATTTGAAGAATCCACTTCTAAAACACTGTGAGTGTAGTCCGATTACAACAAATACTCCGAAGAGAAATTCACTAACGAAACAATCATCCTGCAATTGGTCAGTCAACAGTCTGAAAATTATCCCAACCAGACTAGTGCCCATACGATAGTGACACAAAGCCTTCCCAAAAAGAAGACCATAACCAATAGAACAAAGGAGCAAAAGCAGAAAAGTATGCCACCATTGGATGTGGTAGATAAGTTAAAGAAATAATTTGCTAACATTTCCTTGTGGTAAATCCTAGCTATGCCGGAACAAAATACACTATTACAAAGGGCTCTTCAAGAAGACCTAATCGCAAGACCAAAGAAACAATCACTTCAGGAGGGAACTACTGAACTATTTCAACCAACCAAAGTTCTTGTGAATATTTTGGAGCAAGCCCCCAATAAAGATCTTGAAGAATAAAAACCAAAGTCGAGGCCATTTCTCTTAACCCTTATTGTGGGTAATAAATTACTGCATGATTCCATGATTGACTCGAGTGCCAACACTATAGTCATGCCCAAGCTAATAGCTGAAGCCTTGGAATTAAGCTATGAACCTCTAAATAAGGGTCATGCAATTGGATGGTAATATGGTCAATACTATGTGGATCATTAAGGACCTTCCATTAAATTTATTTATCTACCCAAATATCACAGTCAAATAGGATACCGTGATCACTGATATCCCTCCAATTTATGGTCTTTGCATATCCAGAGAATTCACTTCCAAGATAGGTGTATACCTTTCTTTAGATTGGTCACACCTAATTATAAGGACCAAGCATGGATCCAAAATGAAACTAGATTCAGATCCTTTGCATCCCAAACATATTACAGATGAAGCTAGGGCAGTCTTTGAATCGGCTCACACTTCCATAACCAAGAAGGAGATGTACCGCATGGAGCTTCTAGAAGATGATTAAATCACTGAAGATTGGACTGATCAAGAGTGCGTTCTCCTAGGCGAGTTCATTAACAAAGATCCTTTTGGAAATTATCATGCCACTGGACTAGAAACCTATGTCATTTATGACAAGGATCAAGCGATCTCGAAAGTGGCACAAAAACCCAAAGGTTTTTCAGCCACTGAACTATGGTTTCTACATTCTGATAGTGCGAGGTACAAAATGAGCACAGAAGCTAAAGTATACTGCACTTCCCAAAGTAGCGAGGGTACAATCTTGTCCCTCCAATCTCATTTTTCATGTCCCAGCAACAAGGCTAAATGTGAAGGCCTCATAGTAATTTTGAACCTGACAGAGAAAATCGACATCAAGCAAACAGATAGGCTTGGGATTTCTGATCCTGGTATTTCCAAACTAATACACAATCAGGTTCAGAATATCAATACTAAAAAGGGATGGCCATAGAAGATCCTCCGAAGAAAAGGTTTGAGACCTGATTAAGAGCTTTGGAACTTTGATTGTTCAAGTTGTTCCTTAAGAAGAAAATGATGATACAAAAAGCTTGGCCGAAATCGGATCTCAATTTGAACTGGTACCAGACCCAACGTACAACCAATGCTCTGAGTGAATGATACTCCAACTCGCAAAACTAGAGGATGGAAAGAGATGGCAAGTATTCGACAGTGGTGAACACATCACCTTCGACAGTTTGCAACTAAGAGAGGTTACAAACCAATTCCAAGCAAGGGTGACTAAAAGCAAGGGCATACAAGAAGCACAACAAGAAATCCATGAATTTCCAAAGAATTTGGTCACTTTTGAATGTTCCCCTTTGCGTAATACAAGAAATCATAAGAGGAAATTCATAACAATTGAAGGTGATTATACAGATGGTCAAATTAGAAAGGAAAATAATCCTAAAATCTAAAGGAGCATCCTACATCAAGATGTAGAAGGACGCATTAATTTTTCAAAAGAAAATGAATAATTGTTGGCTTGGTCGTATGGAGCATTCAAATAATATGATCCCAGCATTGTCCAATTGGCATTTCAATCAGAGAGAGAGGTTGAATCGGCATGCCAAGCCAAAATTCTAGCAAATCTCAGGGTTAAAGCTTCAATCAAACCTAGCATTTGGACTTTCAGCCTCATTATGGTCCAAGAGGATCTAAACCAAATGCCAACAAGAAACCACCCACCACCCTCTATGGAATCAATCGGCATAACGGGAGAAAGTGTGTTTCCTCTACAAGATAGTTGTTTACCCCAAGGGCTGGATGGTAAGGGTATGGTAATGAAATTCAATCATCAGGGATTAAGAACTGACCGACACGAGAAATCTAACAGTAAGGAGGGTCCACTCGTAATGATTCAAGTGACACAAGGTGTTTGAATTAAAAAGCATAGAGAAAGAAGCATCAAGAGTTCCCATCAGGGGAATTCACTTTAAATTTCTATATAGTTCAATTATATAGTTCTATCATGTAAATATGTAATTAGCATAATTCTTTTTCTCTCTTTTTTCTTTTAGTTTGGTCGATCTTCCTAATTCGTTATACAACAAGGACTCACATTATGATAACATAAAATAACACAAAAATCTAAAGAAATGAAAATTATGCAGCAGGGCAGAGATGTTAAATACAAGCTACGCCTTCGTTATATTTATATACTTCAAAAATTTAGAACAACAAAATGGCTCAGAGACCACGCTCTTAAAGGAGTATATACTTATATATATGCTATAAAGCCATTTCCAAGCTATATACAAAAGATGAATAAGGTTCTGGTTTTAAGCAGGAAAGAATAAATTTTTAGTTGTGAGCAGCAACATCATCATCATCTGGCACCACCTCATACTTAGCTACACCAGTAGCATCATCAAAAGAAGCAGCGGTAGGTGGGAACACCAGGTTCCTAAAGTCAGTGTACCAGTCAATATCGTAAAATGGTACCACATTGTACATCTAGAATATAAAGTAGCATGCACGAGTAACCTTCTAAAGATGGAATTCTCATGACTGAAGGTGGAAGCCACTCAAGAATAGCAGCCATAGGACAACCGCATCCTCTTCAATAAACCTACAAAGGTCACCTGCAGTCGAGATTCCTCTGTCAAATGTCGTATTTGCCACCACCTTCCTGAGACAGTTCAGGTACTTCTTCGAGAATATTTCCATCACCAAGCGGATGATAAGCGGCTTAGGGACTTGAATATTAAGCAGTGATGCCATGAAATGAGAGAAAATGTGAGTATTTACTCTATATGTATCTTTGTATTCAAGACAATATTGACCTAGGACCATTTCATAGCTACAATGGCCAAAGAATGTTTGTTCTTTGTCATCCTCCTCAGACGCCCACTCAAAAAATTTCCAAGAAACGCCATTTGTGGTTTATGAGAGGTCAGCCTAATCGAGGTATCCATGGGGTCAACTACTATACAACTATCAAGCAGAAACCCTATACAGAGAGCCTAAATTTGAACTCTACACAAATACTAAGCAGACCGCAATTACCTAATGGCTAAACCACTCACCTAATGCTAATTATGCTACTAACTAGATGGCTATTTATAGAAATACATGGATAAGCACGGTAGTTCGCATATCATAAGAATGAGGTTAATCAGATACTTCCTCTAACACTGCATTGAGGCTCATTCAAAATTCTCGCCAAGTTGTGTTTGTAGGTACGATTTGCTGCATACAAAATTAGGGTGAGCTAATTAATTAGCACAAGCTAATAGTAGTATTTGATGGTATCCCTTTCAACCATATGATGAGGTTTCATCTTGCTAAGTGTTCCTCACTTCCCAAGAAAGGATGTAGATCTATTTGAAGCATATCACATACCATAGAATAATCATTCCATTCAGGGGTATTAATTACCACGACATGCAACTCTTGGCCCATTTTCAAATTGTCGACTCAATTTCCAAGGAAAATCACACTATGGGTGTAATTACCTGGGGTTATTATGAAAACTTGTCATTTCAAAATGATAGGTAGTTCGCTTCGCATAAACTGAAGGGTTGGCAGTACATGCTGAATTTAATGTCAGAAAAGCAACTGACATCTACCACTTCAAGAGGGATAGAAATGCAAGTATTGCATTTTTTTGTTTAAAGCAAAGAAAATTTCATACAAGAATTATGCAAAGAATTATCAGAGTGCAGGATTGCAAAAAATTGAGTAGCAAAGTTTTTAGAAGTTCAGAGGAAAAAATGGCATTCGTTGTCCCCAAAGTAGCCCAAAACCCACAGATGGGTAAGCTTGGTGAAGCATATCAAAGCTTGGCCAACATGATGATCACTGCACCCATGGTCAATATTTTTGAGGAACATAAATCTTATGCTATGCCTGGAATCCCCAAAAAACTAGAATGGTTTCGTGTGCAGCCAGCTAAGAAGGTTCCAATTAGATATGCTAACTTGATAAAAGAGGAGTGGGATAACATCTATGACCCCAAGCTCAAGACTAACCCTAAGGGATTAACAGAATTTTCTTTCGCTAGGAGGAAGAAATCCCATGAAAATCAATCGTCATTCAAGCAATGGCACTCTGGACTTCCTCAATACATGGTCCCTTATGTGCACCACTGCCCAAAACTAGTTTGTGAAAGTGTTTGGCACTTCAATTTGACAATTGGCACCATCAAAGGAACGAGGCTAAGAGTAGTACTAACCATGGAGGCTCTTAAGCACATGTTGTGCATTCCCAAAATGGGGACTAGAGAATGGCCGATGGAGCTTTTCAGCCAGAAGAAGGGTTTTGAATTCTGGAGGACTAGGAGAGATGCCCTCGACTTTTATAATGTTGAAATCGGAAGGTCCCAAGATAGCAAAGTGCCATTGAAAAATATAAATCATCGTGCTAACTATAAACAAGTGGACATTAAGGATGCCTTCTCCATGATGGCTTTTAAGTTCAGCCTAGACAATGACGAGATCATGTTTGAACCTTAGTTGGCCTGGGTTTCCAACTCAGGAGACATAAGGAACCTTTCTGGTATTACTTCGCAGAAATGATCATCAAAGATTTGAAGAAACGGATTGGCGAGTTCGAGACTGTGGGTAAGTTCAGGTATCCTTCTCTTCTCGCCTATATGTTTCTACATCAAAATATTGATTTCTTCAGGGAAAAAATGGAGTTGTTACTGTTTGATGAGAATAGGCACCAGAAGCCAATTTCAATATGGACTCCCATCCTTTGTTCCACCTATGATTACTATGCTTTTTCAGAGAAATTATTGAACCCAATTTTACGCGATCTTAGCGAGGATAGTGACTACTATCGGTTGTCAGGTGCTTAGACCGGCTGGATGAAATCCCTATTCCCAAAATGCAACTAGTTCCTTAATGAAGAATTTTCATGTGTCCAAGTTCATGGTTTTTGCGAAGAGCCGATCCGATTCCCCGTATTTTTTATCGATTGGGTATTAGCCCTTGAGGTCTTTTGACAAATGGCTATTATGGACTAGAACTTTTTTTATGACCCAAAGAAGAAGTGGTAGTTTTTTGAATGCCCTAAGCTACAAAACAGTTATCATGGTGAAGAAAAAGTTAGCAGAGTTACTTGAGGCTAAGTTGGAACACCTCGAGCTAGTTCTTATTTGCGATAAGTGGGACTACAACCCCCAAGATTATTTGGATGACACATTTATTAAGGTAAAGCATAGCCCTCAAACCTACTAGGAAGTGGGGTGAAATCTACCCGAAGGTATCAGCCAATTCTGGGTGAACTTGGCTCAAATGTCGATAGATAATCAGAGGTCGTCATGGCTTGGCTTATATCTTTTCAAGGGGAAGGTAGATGAAAATAAATGCATAAGTACCTACCCTCCGAAATAAATTGGAGAGGCAACAGGGTTGGAAACCGGAGAAGATTCAGGATTTCTGGATCTACCGCTAGGAGATCAATAACACTACCAACCCTTTCCAACACTCATCAGTGTATAAAACTAATGATAAATTTGATACCCTCTGGAACTAGGAACATTCAAATAGTGATGTGTTGGAACCCGACCCTGAAGATGCCCTGCCACACTCCGAGAAGGGAAAGAAGAAACACAAGGTCTTCGCTACCTAGCACTATTTTTAGGAGTGTGTGAATGAATACCTCACAATCAGAGTCCTCACAATCTTGGCCCGTGATCGAAAGGAATATCGGAGCGATGCAACAATCAACAAAGGAGATAGATTTGGAGAAACCACCACCAAGAAAAAGGCAACACACTGATACTTCATAGGTGGTAGATAAGAGGTTGCAGTTAGGGAAGCGTTGGAGATTTAATCGACCTCTCAGGTATCTCTCTGTCCCCCTCTTCTTGGCTCACAGTCTCTTGTTTCTTCCATAGTCTTTTCGATGCCCACCACCCCAAGTATGGGCCTAACTTTCTCTATCCCCTCTACAATGGATCTGAGAGGTTTCTCCTAGTTTTCTCGTATTGGAAAGATGGGTTTTACCACCCCATGACCTTCCCCATCACTAGTTCGAGCCCCTTCGACATCCCCATCTTCCTCCTTGACTACATCCATGTCTTCCACCCCATTCACATTTGAGGCTGTCCTCCCTATTGCGTCATCTGAGTCAATTTTGACTCAACTTTTGTAGCCATCAGAGCCCGTTGCATATCCATTACCTCCACCATTCCCCTTGAGCCCCTCCACACCTTCCTCACCTGGGATTTGGAGCATTCCTCCCTTCTCTTTACTCATGGTCCCCCTTCTGAAGAAAAAAACATCTAAGGTCACTTGCCTCTTTTAACCTTTTGTTGTCCCTCCCAGTGCACCATTTGTAGTTGAGTGCCTCATATCACTGACTCAATTCATATCTCAGAGTGATACGACAAAGCAAGCTCGAGCTCTCTAACTCTAGAAGCAAAGAGAAAAGGATGCCAAGAGGCCAGCAGAGCACAAGATCCATATAGTTTATAACAAGGCTCAAAAATTGTTGCATTTCACAACCCTACATCCAAATGTTGTCAAACCACAAGGAGAAATGCAACTCGATGACTATGACATCCATGCCATCAGACTAGATTTGCGTGTCACCTGACCACATGATAAATTCAAGCTACTAGAGGAGATGCAATAGGTAGTGACTACTGATTTTCTTAACTCCGGTCACAAGTTGAAGAAGATGGAGGATGAGCTCAAGACCATCAAGGCAAGGTTGGAAGTCATGTTATCCAAGGATAAATAATAGGAATTATAAAGGGTACGCCTTGCACAAAATGTGCAGGCGGAATGAGCTAGTTTGCAAAGGGAGCTCGAGAAATTACAAGCCTAGGAGTCCGATCGAATAGTCTAACTGCAACAAAGAAACTAGGAATTATCTGATAGGTTGGCCCAATCGGAGGGAGAGGTTCAACAAAATATCAAAGAGTTACAACAATTATGTGCCCATGTAGAGAAAATGGTATGAGAAAAGGAGGAAAACCAAGCAAGCGCACACGCACAATTTCAGGATCTCAGGGATTTCTAAATTTCCCTAGATCAAGAGTCTGCGAACTAAAGCCAAGCTGAGGGAAAATGGTTGGCTGCACAAAATTATTTGAAGGAGAACCTCCTCTGCCATAGAACAAATTAAAGGGCTAATGCAGGAGATTAGAAAAAGGGACGCAAAGATTAATCTCTTAAAAATAATTGTTCAAACTCCTTCTCCACAGACGAACCTCAGCCTAGTGGCCCAATAACTGTACACTTCCTACTGAGAGAGGGTCAAGGATTTATGTCCGACACTCCAACCCACACTTCGGTTCATAGCGGAGGCAACATATTTATGCAGAGGGGTTCCCAAAACAATGGAATAGCTCCCGCAAACCATAGGAGAAAAGGTTCCCAAAGTAGAGAGGCTGCTAGGTAGGCTATACACAGTGCCAAGGGAAGATCTAGAAAAAGAAGGAATCAAGGATCAAAAGGCATCTGTTGGGGTTGCAAGGGATTTTATTTGATGCCAAGAGGCCACCCTTCATTCTCAACAATGCTTGGTTACATTGGGGTAAACAATGGACAACATTCAGGAAAGGTTTTCCAAACTAACTCAAATGGGCTTGCCCTCTCCCTTTCTCCCGTTTGAATCAGTGGCTTCTGCGGAGCAGATTGCACCCAGGATTGAGGAAAGGAAGCAAGATATATCATTTTTTTAGATTTTTAGCCAACCTCCTACCATCGAAGACATTGAGGGTGTAACTCATTAGATCGCACGGCTACTGTTTTAGCTTGAGGATGGGTCCAAGATATCTACAATACTATCTTTTAAGGAATTAATCTACCTACACGAGGCGCATGAGATCTTGTGCTCTATATCAACACCCTTTGAAGCCTATTGGTTTCCTTTATAGGTCACCCTTTCTAAGCTTTGACTCCAATGCCCAATGAATAAAGCTTTGGTCTGCAAAAACCAATCAAAATTGGATTCACCGTTCCGCAAGCGAAACACCCCTAGTAGTCACCAAAAGTTGTGGATATTTATATACTCCCTTGCTCCCTTCGGGTTATTTTTGATGTCTTTCCCAACTTTCAACCGCTTCCAATAATTTTGAAATCCTCTCGAAAGTCTTTCGGCGCCCTCGACTAAATGTCATCGTGTGTCACCAAAGCGCTCATCGAAGGGGAGATTTCCCTTCCCTTCTCTTTCGGGTCCCGACTGCCTACCACATAGCCTTCGCTTGTGTAAAATTTTGGCAGGCCCCTCAAGCAGTGTTGATAGCAAAAACGTTGCCACATTTCTTCTAATTGCAAGCTCTCATCAAAGGATGAGGATAAAGAACTACGGGTTGCAAAATTCCTCCACGTGTTCCTTCGGCGTAGTTGTATACAAAGAGAGAGGCAGTGCAATCACCAAGCTACCATACTGCTGCATGCTCTAACTGCTTTTGCCTGGGGGCGACACTTTTTTACATAGTGTTGATCGAGACCACTGCCATCATTTTTTAGGGAATGTATTTGGCTGGCAACCGACTGGATTTATGCTCAAGAATCTTTATGTTACAACAACCTTGATGAATCATTGTTGAAAGAATTATGATTTATGATGGATATATTTTTACGATCTTTCAAGAGGTGTATGCCCTTGGCTATATATACTACTTCTCTTGTGAGGGAATAGGAGTTGTTGTTTTTTACCAATTAGTTAGTAAGCAGTTAAAGTAGCAATTATAGAGTTAATTATTGCTAGTTCGGAATATCTATAGAAGGATCAGGAAGACATCAGGCCTTTTTTTTGCTTGATAATTGTAAAAGACTCATAGACTATGCCCTTGTAATTGGCCTTTTTGTCTCTTGACAATTGATAACTCTATACTGTGATGTTTCTGAAGTAGTTTGTTTTCAACTTCAATGATTTGAATAGAATGTTGATTTAGAACCATGTCTTTGAATCTTTCTTTCCAATATAGCTCTGTGTAAATTATTTTATGTCATGAAATAAAATATTCAGGTCTTTTCCCTTTAATGGTCGTTATTTCAAGCATAGAAGATTGTTGAACGGGCCCTTAGATTGTATCTGCAAGATAGATCTATCATGCCTTACATCTAAATCTTGGTGCATCACCCTAGTTAGATCCTTCCATTTTATATCTACTTCCTTTTCCCATTCAAAACTCCAGTTATAGAAGAGTCGGCTTCTTTAAAATCTAGAGGTCACTTAGTTTAGCACAATAGGTCCCCCCTTTAATTAATTTTCCAACAAAAGTTTGTTACCTTGCCAAATTTTGGCATCAACAGTTACTCTTAGAAATGATCTTTTCATTGCAAATGAATACAAAGAAAATTTTAACATCAATTCAGTAAAGCTTGATGAGCTGTCTCAAGGACAAAAGAGTGGAAATGATAAGAGAGGTCTCGGATATGAAAAAGGATAATTTCTAGATCAAGACAAAATAATTTCAGACAGGAACAAAAATGGAAGATATCCGGTAAGACAACCTAATGCACAAAATTTCAATGATTATATTTTTTCCTATATAAAGTTTGGTCATATGATTGCTCAGTGTAGAAGTAAAATGAATACAAGAGTCTCATCATTTTTTGGTCAGTGCTTCAATTGCAAAAGGTTTGGTCATAAATCAATTCAGTGCAAAAATGTGTCAAGTTACCCTATTTCTAAAAGAATTTTTGAATGCTATACATGAGGAAAATTTGGGCATATTGCTAATCAATGCAAATCTAGAAGAAGTCATTGAAATGATTGGTCAGGACAAGAAAGCATTGTGTGCTACAACTGCAACAATTATGGTCATATTATAAGATTTTGCATAAACACAAATGTAGACATAAGAGGTCAAATATACAGAGGCAAAAATATAGAGAAAAATGATAAAGGGAAAGAAAAGTTAACTACGGATGAAATCAGAGATCAGATGAAGAAGACATAAGGAAAAATGATTCTGATGCTGGAAATGGTTCCATACCATAACCTACCTCTAGTAACTCTTATGGTAATTGATTTCAATCCACTAGCCTAGGGGGAGTCTTTTAAAGAAAACCCTTCCTCCCCTATATATGGATGGTACCATAACAAAGAAATTAGTCAAGGTGTACTTATGGTGTACAAAATTTTTGGTTAACTTTAGCAAAGAAAACTCAGACAATTCATAGGTCCATAGAATATTTTTATGTCGTCGTTTGGGAAAATAGTCTCTGGATATCTTAGGGAAAATGCATTTATTTCACATGTGCGAGCTATAAAATTCAAGTCGAAACCATAATTTTTCACTTTGCATCGAAGAAGAGAAGGAGAGCACTTGACAGGCATATTGCAAAGCAGCAAAATCTTGAAATCTATTAGGTATTTCAAATCATTCTCGAATTCTTCATACAATTTGGCGAGTGGTTAAAAACCCTATAAATGGAACAAATCAAAGGCTCGATCACTCTAGATGAATATAATAGTGAAAATATTAGCTCTATGAGGAATGTTTTAGTGCCTGATGAATTAAAATAATTAAGCAAATCTAAGCATGGAAATTTGGATTTGCGAAGAGAGTTTTCATACTTCGATAATGCCAAATTTGTGAAATTCATATTGAGTAGATTATATGATGATGTTTTAACTTTTCACAAACCTTACATCCTTTCAAAAGAGGCAATTGAGAAATTACCAGGATTTTGCAAAGTCGAAAATGTTCCCAGGAAGAAATCTATCTAGAACAAAGAGGTTGAAACCCTAACCGGAATAATCAGAGATTAGAGAGCTCTGATGATTGCAATAATCAAGAATCATTTTTATGAAGTACATTACACATGATATAACATACAAAATCTTCTAAAAAAATTGAGAAGGAACTACATCGGCTGGCATAGTATACATTTCTCACAAAATGATAATTGAAGATCAAGACTTTGACCTATGCGGGTTGTTAAAGGATAAATTCATGGAGAATGTTCAAATGACAAAAGAATCAGGCTATCCATTTAGATATACTCTTATTCTAAGAGCTTGGCTAACTGGGATTTGGAATTTGAAAACTTCTTCAAGAATGTGCTTGAAAAGTGTAGATCAATCAATATTTCTCCTCTGGTAAGAACAATGGAAGTTGGTTCCTCTTTAGATAGCGTTGTTAAAGGATAGAAAAGAGAAAAGGAAATTGTTCAATACAACCCTCCAGTAATAAAATTTACTAGGATTGAGGGAAAAGGAAAAGAAAAACAAATTGTCGACATTCTGGATGAAAAACTGAGAATCCACCAAAAAATGAATCTGAACAAGAAAAAGGTATTGAGGAAGAAGAAGATCTGACAACAGAAAAGATACAATAGCTTATTCAAGGTGTAGGTGGCATGTAGAAAATTGTGAAGTTGTGGTCAGTCAGACCATCATATGATCAGGACTTGATTCTCGAAGTTCTAAATGCTCATGTTCAGCACTGTAAGATAAGATTGGAAAGTCTGAAGGACATTCTACCTAAAGAGATGATCGAGTGCAACAAAGAATGAATGGGTTTTGAGGACAAAGGAAAAGAAGAAGGTGAAGTTTTCTCTCACCTAAAATAATAACGCAGACTATCTCTTTCCAAACTGATGAAGAAAATGAATGATTGAAGGAAATGCATAAACTCAGCCACAATCATCTATAACTATTGCATTTTTTGGCCCCATGCAATCAACAATTAAAAAGAGCAGTTAGATCAGATTGAAATGGAATTGAATAACATTGGAAAAAAAATTGACACATCTCAGGATCCGGATGGCATCGTCAAGAAAAGAATCTGGGAGCTACAGTCAGAATACACAAAAATTCAGCTCTCCAAGAATGTTCTTATGGATAATTTTTGGAAGGTAAAGGATCTAATTGAATGCAAGTTGGAGTAGATGGTGGAAATATTGAAGAATGGTGAGAAAATGGAAGAAGCAATTACAATTCTTGAATCTCTCATTGAGATTATCAACAAGACTTCCAAGAAAATTAGCTTGATCATTATTATTGGAATTACAATAGATGGTCGGAAGAATTTCCTTCCGGAAGTGAAGAAAAAACATACGATAATCTTCTAAAGGTAGTAGTAAATTTTTCTCAAGTTTTTGAAATTTTGATCAAAGGAGGAAAACTGTAGGCGTATATGTGTTAAATTTTTGAAGCCTTGAGGATTTTGAACACATGTTTTGTCTCTATCTTGTCAATGTCACTTTCTATCTTTTTGGAATATGGAATCCATGCTTTTTCATTGATGTCAAAGGGGGAGAGAATGAAGTGAAAAATTCCCTAAGGGGGAGTGGATGCAGCTTGACCTACAAAGGGATAAAATAATTAAGTGCAATACAAGTCTTGGCAACTACTCATAATGATTCTGACACTTAGTAATTTTTCACTAAGTGTTGCCATCAATGCAAAAGGGGGATATTGTTGGCAGATGGTTGGAGAGATCATTAGAATATGGCCTGAAGTTTTGTCATGATGGCAACCCAACCAACCTATCTGGTTTGTATTATAATTTTGGTTTTTTCCAACTGAGCAGAGTAAAGAATAGGGCATCTGATTACAAGCATAAAAGTTTATCTAAACACCTTATGAGACAGATTTTTTGGGTTGTGGATCTTTGAGGAAGGTATGTTGATGTTTTGAATACCTTGGTGATGGATTTTTTGTATGCACACTCACTGGTATGTGGTCTAGAATATATGGTGCACTAATTTGTCGATTATTTGTGCTAGAAGGTCAACCTGGCAAGGATAGTAATTGTGGATGTATAAGATATAATTAATTATAAGTATTCATTTTTTATTAAGTTTTATTTGGGTCCTCTCTTTGTCTTAACTGACTCTAGAGGATGTGCATAATGATCTAGTGGTGGATTTGACCGACAAGTTGAAGGTAACTTAATATTTCATGAAGTTGATTGATGGATGAATAAATCCTTGATTGTGGATATATATAAGAGATTGGAATTTACATTAAGGTGTGGAATGCAAGTGTGTGTGCATGTAGAAGTGTGAATATGTAATATATCATTGTGTAGTGTGAGATTCAACAGTGCAGTAGTGCGAATTTGATCATAAGTAATGCGAAGAGTAGAAAAAGGTAGAACAGAGCATAGTGAAGTGCAAAATCAAAAAGCAGATCCAGAATCGAATCTATGAGCTTCACCAGAACTATAAATTGGCATAAATAGATGCTATATCTTATTTCACCCTTCAGATGGTCTTAATCTGAATTTTGTAAGGTAGTGAGCCTTTCTCTTGAGTAGTGAGCTCTAGGCAGTGTGCCTGAATGCAAGTGCATTCCCTTTGTAATCATTTATATTTTGAGTACTTAAATTGTGGATTAACCTCCACCGTGGTTTTTCGCCTAATAGGGTTTCCATGAAAACATTTGTGTGTTATGGTGTTATGAATACTTACTTTGAATTCATACATCTTCTATTTAATGCAATGTTGATATGGTTTCAAGTTTTAGATTGATGGAGTTTAAAATTTTCTGAACACTGATTCACCCCCCCTCTCAATGTTCCCTTGAGTCCAACAGATATAGGGTATAAGGGTTGAGGGTAGAGGTTAGAGGGGAGAGAGATAGAATTAGGGTTGAGGGTATAAGGGTTAAGGGTAGAGGGTAGATGGGAGAAAGACAAAAGAAGTGAGTGAGTGTGAGAGAGAGAGAGAGAGAAAGTTGAGAGAGGGATATGGGTTAGGAGGGAGAGACTTGAGAGAGAGACACACATAGAGGGAGTGGGAGAGAGATAGAGGGTAGAGGATAGAGGGGAGAGAGATTGAATTAGGGTATAGGGGTTGAGGGTATAATGGTTAAGCATGGAGGGGAGAGGGGAGAAAGATAGCAGTGAGTGAGTGAGTGAGTAAGTGAGTGAGTGAGTGAGTGATTTATTGAGTGAGTGAGTGAGTGAGATATTTGAGAGAGCAAGAGGGGTTAGGAGGGAGATACTTCAGAGAGAGAGGTAGCGAGTGGAAGAGAGATAGATGGTAGATAATAGAGGGTATAAGGGTTAAGGGTAGAGGGTATAGGGGAGAGAGATAGAATTAGGGTTTAAGGGTTGATGGTAGAGGATAGAGGGTATAAGGGTTAAGGGTAGAGGGTAGAGGGGAGAGAGATAGAATTAGGGTTTAAGGGTTGAGGGTAGAGGATAGAGGGTATAAGGGTTAAAGGTAGATGGTAGAGGGGAGAGAGAGAGTTGAGAGAGGTAGAGGAGGTAGGAGGGAGAGACTTGGGAGAGAGAGAGATATATGGATGGAGTGGGAGAGAGATAGAGGGTAGAGGATAGAGGGTATAAGGGTCCAGGGTAGAGGGGAGAGGGGAGAGAGATAGAATTAGGGTAGATGATAGAGGGGAGAGAGATAGAAGGATTGAGTGAGAGAGAGAGAGAGTTGAGAGAGGGAGAGGGGGTAGGAGGGAGAGATGGAGGGAGTGGGAGAGATAGAATTAGGGTATAAGGGTAGAGGGGAGAGAGATATAATTAGGGTGTATATGGTATAGAAAAAGAGAGAGAAACAAAATCTATAAAAAAACCAACTTTCTCATAATGTGAGCATGTTTTGAAGAAGTAGAGATGTGAGCATTTTTAGCAATAAATAATGTGCTCGTGTTATAACATGAGCATGATATAACATGAGCACATTTTGGCTTGCTCTAAAAATGGTAAAAAACTCAATATAATCATGATCTCAAGGCCCACATTCTTCATATTCTCTTGGTTTTTTGCATGCTCCAACAAAAATTTGCCTTTTGATGATGGTGTGAAGTGTGCATGCATGTTTTTCACATTCCACCACCTTTTTCATGATCTTTCCACCACCTTTGCATGAAATAGAAAAAATTTCATATTGAAAGGAATATAATATTAATTCAAGTCTGAATTATATTCAAAAGTGATATAAAATTGAAGTTTGGAGGGGAACAAGCTTTTGAAAAAGTCAAATTATTGAGGAGCTTGAAGAAAAAAGAAGCAAAAGCTACCTAATTGGGTGGAACTCCTCCATTTGAAACTCTGGTTTTTTAGGTATGTGAAGTTCTTACACATTTTTTTCATTCTATTATGGCTTGATTTCATTTTTTTATTTTGTATATTTCATGTTGATCATTGTTTATTTGTCATTATAACCTTAGATTGTCAATGCACATTTTAAATTACATAGTTCTATACACTTGCCAATTACATTTTTAAACCACATCTCTTTGAGGCATTTTGTTATTTAACAATTGACTTACCTTGTGTATGCTTCCACATTTTTTATACACATATATATGACATAATATTTAAGGAAGTAAAAGAAAATCATTTCTCAATCCTTTATTATGGATGTGCATACCACTCTCCAAAGCTTTCATTGAGGTATTTTGTCAAACAGTTATACCAAGCAATTGATTGTCCTTTCTATGCTACCAAATTTTCCATACATGTCTCTAAAAAATTGGAATATACTCCTCTCGTTTTGATATATCTTTGAAACTATTTTGGTTTTCATCTCTATTTCTAGATTTACCTCATCACTTATGGTGTGATATATTTTAAATGTTTCCTTGATTAGTCTACCTACAAGGGATTCTAACCCTTCTCTCCACTATTTCAAGACTCTTTATTCAAGGCTATGTTAGCAACATGGGTAAAGGTACAACCTATGTTGGAATCATGGCTCAAAATGGAAGTATGGACAAATCATTTGAATTTTTTAACAATAATTTTTTCATATAAATGTATGCAAAATGTGGTAGCATTGACAAGCTAGTGAGCTTGGCAAGATAGTGAGCTCATTAACTAGCTTGCTAATGTGGTAGGGTTGAGAAGGTAGGGGTAGTGTATTCCTCATAGAAATGGGGTCTCATAATGATGGCATACATCACCGTGAGACCCCATTTCTATAAGGCATATGCTACCCCTACCTTCTCAACCCTACCGCATTGGCAGGCTAGTGAGTGAGCTAGCTTACCAATGCACCACTATCTTACCAATGTGGTAGGGTTGAGAAGGTAGGGGTCATATATGCCTCATAGAAATGGGGTCTCATAGTCACTGTGAGATCCCATTTCTATGAGGAATACACTTCCCCTACGTTCTCAACCAATGCAATATGGTTGAGAAGGTAGGGGCAGCGTATGCCTCATAGAAATGGGGTCTCACGGTGATGTACATAGGGTCTCATGGTGATATACATCACCGTGAGACCCCATTTCTATGAGGCATACTATGCCCCTACCTTCTCAACCATACCACTTTGGTGGGCTAGTGAGTGATCTCACTAGCCTGTTAATGTGATAGGGTTGAGAAGGTAGGGGCGGCGTATGCCTCATAGAATTCACATGATGATGCAAAGTAGGGAGGGAATCATTCATCAACCACAATTCAAGTCCTTTGAAACAAATTTAAAACTCTTAGAACCCTAGCCTCTTGGATTTCTCACACAATCTCTTTGTTTGCCTTATAGGTCTGCCAACTTAGTTTCTAGGTCCTATCTCACAAATCCAAACTAGAACCCACTGACCAAATACATTTTTAAACACCCTTTATATCCTTACACAAAATATCACAAAAACTCATACAACTCTTTTGGAACACCTCTTTTAAGCTACTTCCCACCCAAAATTCCCTTGGACAATCATGTACCAGGTTGTAAAACCCCAAGATCCACCATTTTTAATTAGAGAAATACCCACTAACTCACCCAAACATGAAACCCTCAATTTGCCTTGTTTTAGGGAGGGTTTATTGGAAATATGCCTTCCCAAACTATTTTCAATCTAACAACACTTCAAAAACTTTGAAAATTGTCTGCGAAAACTTAGTTAACCTTCAAAAGTTGTTGCCCCCAATATTTTCACCTATCACCACCCTCTAACCACCAAATTTGATCAAAAAATAAAGGAATGTCATCTAGGGCATCACACAAAACCACTTTCAAGGCCTCCCCCTACTCGTAAATCTCATTCAAACATCTATTCCTATCATTTTGGACTCATTCCACTGAGTCAGAGTATTTACAATAGGTGGAATGAGTCAATTTCTCATTTTAAGCAGCCGCAACCCTTCAAAACAGGGTTTCAAACCTTATTCATGACAAAAAAACATAAAACACCTAATGACCTATCGCAAAACCAAAATTGAAACTTAGCTAGGTGCCCCTACACCACATGTATTTTCCATGCTTCCATTTTTATCCTATCTTGCAATCATGGCATGCCACATTACCACATTTATTTAAGGCATTCCATCAAAAAAAATCAAGTGACCTTTGTCTATGCTAGAAATACTCTTCTAGAGGATTATTGTAAGTATTTTTTATGAAGCCTTGAATGAAATATATTTCATTTATTTGAATGGATACATTTTTAAGAACTAATATTCGTCTCATTACCATGCTACAAGTAAAATTATCCACCATGTTGAAGAAACAAAAAAAGGAATAAACTAACAAACGAAGAGTATGAAACCTTCAAAGCAAAGGAGAGAGAACGGGTGGTGGCATATTGTGAAAACAATAAATTAGATATGATTGAAGGAAATAAGCCAACTGAAGAGGAACCTCAACTGTCAAAAAGAGAATAGGCATTGGTAGCACAAAGGGCATGAATGTGAAAGCATTGTGGTAAGATAGATTTGGATACCATCGTTGGAGATACACCGTCTACGACAAGTGAATACAAAGGGACACCACTTAGCACAAGTGAATATGGAGGGACACCATCTACCACAAGTGAATATGGAGGGGAATCATCTATCGCAAGTGAATATGGTTGGACACCATCCAGCACATCTCAAGTTGAGAGTACACCATCACTCATATTTGATGAAGAATGTATGACATCATCCCCACGTGAACCTCAAGGTATGTCTTCTACTCCACCCTCAAATGAAGGTACGCAATATAGCCCACTTTAATTAAATATTTATGAAATTCATAATGTTGAGATGTGATGCAAAGTAGCAGGGACAAAAAACACCCAAGGTATGATGGCAAAGACCCTCTAGCACTTAGGTTTCAACAAACACCCAACACTATGTTGATTTAGACCCTTTTTTGTCAAAAGGCTAGTAGCCTTACCCATTAGGACAGTCAATATAGAACCCACATAGAGGACTTTAAAGACACAAAACCTATGGATTAAGACATCTAAAATGAGCCCCTACAAAGTTCCAAAACCTTTCCTCTTGACTATCAAGTCATCACTCACAATGGCCCTTTCTTTTGTTGCTCCAAGAGGCCTAATTCACAGACCTACACCTGGGTCTTGACTATCTAGGCCCTCCCCTTCACTCCAAAGCCAAAAATTGAACTCCTAAATTTTTTCCACACTTTTTACCATAATTCCTAAGTTCTCTTCAAATATATTCTTCAAAATAAAGCAAAAACTCACTTTTTTTTGCTTGTCACATGGGCTTGCCACATAGAGATGTCAAGCCAAAATATTGCACCATTTTCCTCCAAAGTGTTTTCTGTTCTCCAAGACCTCTAAGACATAATATTTCACCCTAATATCTTCCATCCCACCAAGATTTTTCAATGCTACAATGTAGGAATGGAAGATGCATCCATATTTTGCTCAAAACCTTGATTTTAAGGGTTTTCAAACCACCCGGGAGTAAAATTAAGATATCTCCCTTATTACTCAATTAAATCTCACCAATCCAACTCCAAAATGAATCTTATTAAATTAAATTTTCAACCATTACACACTACAAGAATTTAAAAAAATGTACAGACTGTACCAAGTATGGGATCAGCAAATTCTACAGAAAAACATGGGGTTTCAGACCACCCAGTAGTAAAATGGGGATATCTCACACAATTCTCAATGAAATAACACCATTCCAATGCAAAAAGAAATTTTATTCAATTACCTATCCAACCATTATAGGAGTAGAGTGTGGAACAACACATACAGTCCGTAAAATGCACGGGATCAGCAATTTCTTAATGAAAAACTCAAAAAACAGCGACTTCTTCTTTGAAACTCCTTCCAAACTTCTTCAAAAATCGTGCCTCAACCAAGAGAGGCATATTTGAAGCCTCCTAACTCCCTCAAACTTCCTCCAACTTCCATTTTAATCCGTTGGTCGTTGGAAACACATTTAGACTTCGTTTGAACACATAAATGCCTAATTAAGGCAATTTAGACAATTTTCACCAACTTTTGATTAATATTGATGAGGATATTTTGCAGAACATGGAAGGTAAGATTCCAACACACATTTCTAGAAGATATGTTGATAAAATTTGGAAATTATTCTTTGAAAGGCTAAATGAGACCGCAAGATGTCAACTATTTATTGAAATTATGTGAGGTATAAAGTATAGAAACATCATGAAGACTCTTGGGTTGAGAACATTGAATGCATCGAGTGAAAACACTATTGTGAAGAATCTAATGGATGCTTATGAGAGTGTGGGTAAGTCCTCACACTCAAAGGATAGTAATGTCAACCGACATGTCATTACATCGAATTTGGTAAGCAGTCAAACAAAGAGAGCTTGTCTCATTAGAAAGATGAGCGAACAAATGAGAATTAGTAGAAAAACTTTATCAAGAGTCGTTCAAAGGCAGCAAAGAATTGAGGGCACTGATTCAAATGAATTATGGGAATTCTCAAGGAGACTTCCACGAAAAGATTAAAAAAAAATTGAAGCATTGAGAACACTAATTGAAGAGTATTGGAAGAATAAAAAAAGGCCATCTCTGAATCAAATGGATGTGGTAAGAAGGAGAATCAGTAGTTGAAACTGTGAGCCACATCCAAATCATTTTTTGGATACGACTCAAACCCAATTTTTTTCATAAATTTTAATAGGATTATCCTCAAATTAGTATTTATCAAAGATATTTCCAAATTCTTAAACCTTTTTATGTCAAGATAAATCACACATGCACTAAGTTTTGTTGTAGACTACATATTGAATTCTCTAACCATTATGATGTTTAGTGTTCTATATGTTTAGATTTGCATACTAACAATGGTTTGTAGGATTGTGGCATAGAAGCCCCACCAACATCTTCAAGAGAGTTCTTATCAAAAAAATTATGTGAAATAGAGGATGGCCAAATATTCTACAGGACAGCATGCTTGGATGGTTCATGTGAGCATTGTGGTGGCTTGCAGCATATTCCAGTATGTCAACATATGGAAAGCACAGATGAGGTAAGACAAAAACTAGTAGATTTTGGGAAGTATAAAATAGTGGCATACATTACTTTTAAGTATGATTAAATCTATCAGATTAAAATCAGAATGATAAATCTTATAATTATGAAGTTTATGTCAAACTAAATCTGAATGTATGTATTATGAATTCTAAATCTGAATTTATCTTATTGATTGTTGATCCTCAATTGCAGAACATATATTTATTTTGATGTCTTCAAATAAGGATTGAACAATATTAAGTATCTAAATGGGAGACACATCCCATGAGTGAACATGTCTCCACAAATTGGATACACATCCGCTCATGGGACGTGTCCCATTGTTTGTTCCATTTCGTATTAACTAACTACTTGATTATCAATCAGTGTTAGTTACTTTGATAATAGAATATATCTAAAAGTTCGATCTAAACTTTAACATACACAAAAAAAAAAAAAAAATGATGTTCGATTTGGAATTGATTATCATAATTGATACTTGAATGGGATTCAATGGAGAATATGCAAGTCAATAATTTGCAAGTAATATTCTCTAATTGTAGATCAAACACATATACTTGGATGCAGAGATTTCGATATAAATGATGATGTTGAATAAATTCAATCATCATTTATCTCTGACCAAAGCTACTTTAATTCAACACTCCCTCTTATCTAGGGAAGATGGCTCTAACCAAGTATATAGTGATATCACCTTACTCATGATATCAGGAGATATGGTATGCTTCTAAAAGTGTCAAGTCACATTGCATTCTTCATAACACATCTTCATTATGGTATGTGCACTAACATCAAATCTCATGATGTCTACCATAATAAATCATGGCATATCCATGGATACATTTATCCACCATGATTATCTCATAAGGATCATAATGATCTTCAACTGATATCAAGTATCATGATATCTATCAAAATGTCCACGAGATACTATCATGACATATCCACAAATATCAAGTCACATGATATCTATAATGATAGTGCAACTGATCATTGTAGAGTCGTCACTTTACAATGTAAAATACAAGTTTTCATTATCAGAAAGATCATCACCTTTCAATAATGTAAATAGGGGGAGAGAGGGCCCATAAAGTTACAAAGTCACACACATGACAAAATATTTTACACATTAAACATCATTTAAATGCATTAGTACAAAATAAAAAATTTGAATCTCAATCTCAATAACAATTTACATTTCAACCATACCAAGTTTCTTCCTGAAGTGTTCAACTTTAACTTTGGAGAGAGGCTTGGTGAGAATGTCTGTTGTTTGATCATTTTTACTAATATACTCCAACTGGATCACATTCCTTTCTACCATGTTTCTCACATAGTGATAAGGAATCTCTATATGTTTTGATCTATCATGGAATACTAGATTCACTGAAAGCTTAATGCAACTTTGATTGTCACAGTGGATAATAGTAGGATTCAAGGACTCACCAAATAATCCTATAAGAAATTTTTGAATCCATACTACTTCTCTTTCCCCCATAGAGGCTGCAATATATTCATCTTTTGTTGAGCTTTGTGCCACTGAGAACTATTTCCTATTGATCCAAAAGATCATAGCCAATCCTAAACTGAAGCATCATCCTGATGTGATTTTCCAATCAGTTACACTTCTAGCCCAATCTAAATCAGAGTATCCATGTAATTCTAGGTTGCCATTCTTGTATTTAAGACCATATCCAATAGTACCTTGAAGGTATCTCAATATATGCTTCACAGCTACAAGGTGATTTCCTTTGGCTCACACATAAAATGACTTAGGGAATTCACTGCATAGCAAATATCCGGTATGGTGTTAACCAAGTACATTAATGATCCAATTATCTATCTATAGAGAGTAGGATCTACAAATTTTGATTCTTCTATTTCTTCTTTCAATTTGTGTAAGTTGGTTTCCATCGGTGTAGACATGGGTCTACAGTCTAACATCCCAAATCTCTTTAGAATATCAATAGTGTACTTTCCTTGATTTAGGATGATACCATATGATTTTTGCCAGACTTCTAACCCCAAGAAGTAATGTAAAATTCCCAAGTCTTTCATGTCAAATTCTAAAGCCAGGTCCTTTTTACTTTGAGTAATAAGGTGATCTTATCCTGTTATTAACAAGTCATCAACTTATAAAATTATTATTAGCATATCACCTTTAATTACCTTAAAATAGATATTTGGATTTGCATCATTCTTGGAAAATCCTAGTCCCAAAAGATAGTTGTCAATTCTTTCATACCAGGCTTTGGGAGCCTGTTTAGGTCCATATAGAGCTTTCTTCAATTTGCATACATGTGAGTCTTCTTTATGTATCACAAAACCTTCAGGTTGATCTAAATAGATTTCTTCTTCAATGGTCCCATTTAGAAAGGCAGTTTTCACATCCATTTGATGAATCTTCTAGCCTTTACCTTCTACAATAGCTATTACTGCTCTCACAGAGGTGTACCGGGAAACAAGTGCAAATTTCTCTTCATAATCAATACCTTATTTTTGTGAGAAACCTCTGGCCACAAAATTTTCCTTATGTTTCTCTATACTTCCATCAGCAGCATGTTTTATTTTGAAGAGCCATTTGGAAGAGACAACATATTTCTCTTTTGGTCTAGGTACTATATCCCATACATCATTTTTCAAAATGGACTGATACACTTTTGTCATCGCATCTTTCCACACTTGATGTTTGAGAGATTTTATAACACTAGTTGGTTCTGAACTAATGATCTCATTCATTAAGGCAACATAGTTTGAGAATATTTTGGGTCTCTTACTTTCTCTAAAAGTTCCTTTGGGTGATGTATAATTCTCAGCTTCCTTCATCATCTTTCTAGCCCAAAGTGGTCTCCTCTTGCTGTTGTTAGTCGGATTCTCTTCTGGAGCACTTTTGTTTTTATTTATGATTTCTTCAGGATACTCCCTCTGAATCTCAGGAGCAAGATCCTCCTCCAAGACTTTAGGAGAATCTTGAATTTCTATCTCATTTGAACTCTTTTCCCTTTTGAAAGCAATGTCTTCCTCAAATATGATATATCTACTTAGTTCAATTTGTTTATGTCCAGATATGTATATTTTGTAGGCTTTTGAGGTTTCACTATAGCCCACAAATATCCCTTTCTTTCTAGAAGGTTCTAATTTGGATCTCTTTTCTTTAGGTACATGAATGTAGATAGGGCAACCAAAGATCCTTAAGTGACTTATGTTAGGTTTTATACCAATAAATTCTTCTTCAAGAGTCTTGTTATCTATATGTGAGTGGGGACATCTATTTTGGATGTAGACAGTTGTCCTAGTGGCTTCTACCCAAAATGAGGTTTCTATGTTTTGGTTGAACAACATTGCTCTAGTAGCTTCTACAATAGTTCTATTTTTTCTCTCAGCAACACCATTTTGTTGAGGATTGTAGGCTACAGTAAAATCCCTCTTAATCCCAGCATTTACACAAAATTCCTTAAAGATTTCTAAGGTGTATTCCTTCTCATTATCTATTCTTAGTATTTTGTTTTTCTTCTCGGAGAAGTTTTTTAAAAGTGCTTTGAACTCCTTAAACCTTTTAAGGATTTCTATCGACTCTTTACACTTAATAAAATATATCTAGGTCTTCCTAGAGAATTCATCTACAAATATTACATAATATAAGAATGCCGCCATGGAGGGTACAGACATGGGTCCACATAAGTCAGAGTGTACTAGTTCTAATACATTTTTGGTTTTACTCAAACTATTTTGGAAGGTTCCCTTTGTATTCTTTCCTAGGGCACACCCTTTGCATGCTCCTTCATGAATTTGTTTTAGTTTGGGCAATCTTGTTACTAATTTTTCTACAGAAGGTAGGGCACAAAAATGAATATGTCCTAATCTTTGATGTCAAATTTCATTTGAATCAGAGGTCTGATGAATAAGAGCTTGTTTAGAGTCAGTGCATATTTTGTAGAGATATCCTCATCTTATACCTATAGTGTGTGCTTTCTTTATAGTGGAGTTCTTTGTCCATGCCAGAAATTTTCCATCCATAAAGGTAACCCTATATCCGTTGTCTTCAAGAGATGAAATGGATATTAGATTCCTCTTTATTATTGGTACAAACAACACTCCAGTGAGTTGTAGAGAGAGGCCAGATTTTAAATTTATGGTGCAAGTTCCAACCCCCCTTACTGGATGTGCAGAATCATCCCCAATAGTTACTTCTTCGTCAGTTTCTTCTATCATAGTATCTAGGTTTTCTTTGAACCCTGTGATGTGCCTTGATGAACCACTATCAATTACCCAATTGTTCACTTTGTTTGATAATTGACTTGATAATGTTGAGTAGAAGAAAAAATTTCAGAGTCATATTTTGTATTTTTCTTTCCAACTTTAGCAAAGGATGCTTGTTTTTTTGTTCTATCAAGGCACTTCATTGCATAGTGTCCATATTGATCACATCTAAAACATTGTATTTGGGAGATGTCTTTCCTTTTCTTGAATTATCCCTTTCCATAAGAATTCTTCTTTCTTTTTAAGTTTTTCTTCTTACCTTTCTTATGAGAATTTGTGTTTAGAACATGAATATCCTCATCTATGTTTTTCTGATTTTTCTCTTTTGTCATTAGCCTTGTTTCTTCTTGAAGGTAATTTGTTCTTAGCCTATCAAATTTAGGGAGTTTTGATCTTGCACTTATTTCTTGAACAAATGACTCCCATGAGTTTCGTAGGTCACCTAGAGCTATTAGTGTTAACTCTTTGCTATCAATTTCATATCCGACCATTGACAGTTGATTTCTTAATTCATTGATTCTCATGTGATATGTAGTAATGGATTCTCCCTTGTGTATTTGAACATGATTGAGTTTCCTCTTTAGAGAAAGGGTCCTACTAGTGTTTTTTATTTCAAAGGTTCTCTCAAGGGATTTAAGCATTTGATATGTAGTATCATGTTTAGATAGAATAGGTACTATATGGTCCCTACTTGCATCTACTATAATTTTCATAGTTTTCTCATCTTTCTCAATCCATTGAGTTTTCTCCAGATCAGTCTCTAGTTTTGTCTTATTTTATTTCACATATGAATCTAACTTATTTTCTTTCAGAATCATCATGATTTTGAATTTCCATGAAGTAAAGTTGTTTGCACCTTCAAGACGATCCTCGAATTCGATTACACTTGACATTATGAAGAATGTAATGTGGTTTTGATTTCAAGAGAAAATATGATTTTATAAATAATCTAATATCTGGATTTAATCTATATCTTTTCTCAACTTGGCTCTAATACCATGTTAAGTATGATTAAATTTATCAAATTAAAATCAAAATGATGAATCTTATAATTATGAAGTTGATGTCAAACTAAATTTGAATGTATGTATTATGAATTCTAAGTCTGAATTTCTCTTATTGATTGTCGATCCTTAATTGCAGAACATATATTTATTTCGATGTCTTCAAATGAGGATTGAACAATATTAAGTATCTAAATGGGAGACACGGCCCATGCTCAGACATGTCTCCACAAAGTAGAGACACGTCTTCTCATGGGACGTATTCCATTGTTTGTAACATTTTGTCTTAACTAACTACCCGATTATCAATTGGTGTTAGTTACTTTGACAATAGGATATATCTACAAGTTTGATCTGAACTTTAACATACACAAAAAAAAAAAAAAAAAATGTTCAATCTAGAAGTGATCATCATAATTGATACTTGAATGGGATTCAATGAAGAATATGCAAGTCAATAATCTGCAAGTAATAATCTCTAATTGTAGATCGAACACATATACTTAGATGTAGCAATTTCGATATAAATGATGATGTTGAATAAAATCAATCATCATGTATCTCTGACCGAAGCTACTTTAATTCAACAATTACAAAAGATGGGTCTCAAGAAAAAAGTGTGATTTGGTTATTCAAAAGATTCTAGTGTATCAGTTTATGTCCATGTTTCATGACAATATAGTGTATGAGTATGCAAGTTTTACCTATAGAGCCCAATGGTTGGACACACAATTAAAGCTATGAAAGGAAACCTTTCCAATTGGTAGCATAGTATCAGTGGTTTACTTTGTAGAGAACTACACTCTACAACCATAGTGTGAGGTGCAGTCACAGTATTACAACTCCACATAGGTTTCAATATTTGTGCATATAGAATTCATTCATGCAACTGATAGTATAGAGGAACAAAGGAAGGTATTGAGGGAGTATCACTTTTATATTATTAATGATCGCACAAATTCTCCAAATTTCATGCAAGGTTTCTTCCAGATTTTCTATAGTAATTTGGCTCAAAGGGGAATAGCATACGATCAATATATAATATGGTCAAATAACTATGAAACACAGTTCAAGAACTCGTGCATTTTCTACTGGTTGAGCAAGATGCATATCATTACAGGTGTTCAACATATGTGGAGCTTTTATGAGGTCGGGCATGGAAAGGGGGAGCACGATGGTGCAAGAGCATGCGTGAAAAGAGCATTAGCACAAGAAGAGTTAAATTATAAAGACAGTGCAAATTTGACATATGCAAGATCAATCGTCGAGTGGTGCAATGCTTTGATGGGTCCAGGTAATGAAGGTACATATTCAGTTCATAGATTTTTTTGGTTGATGGATGATACTAAAATTGCACCATATGAGGATTGTTGTACACTAATTGTTGGCAACACAAGGGCAGACAACTAAGAGGGGGGTGAATCAGTTGTCTCAGAAATTATACTTATTAAACTTATTCTCAGATCTGATAATTAAACATGAAAGTAGAAACCATCACCACATCAAAAAAACACATAACACAAATATTTTTGTGTATTAGGGGAAAAACCACGATGGAGGTTAATCCACAAATTTATACTTTATTAAAATTATAATAAATAGGGAATACACATGCATTCAGGAACATTGCCTAGATCTCACTGCTCAGATATAAAAATGCTTACTGCCCAAAGAAATACACATTGTCTTATAGTCACATTCAAATTAATTCCATCTGAGATATTTTGAACTAAGAAGATAGCATCTGCTAATGCCTTATTACAGTTTCAGTTAAGCACATGAACACTCTTTGTTCTGCTCACTCTTCTTCACACTTTACTTCCTCCTTCGAAAGATCTAAACTTTATTCACACATAGCACTCACACTTCGCAAATATCACATCATGCTTGTCTCAAATGATGTAAAAAATTGCTCATATATATCTGCAACCAAGAATAACATCATCTACACATTGGCTTCAATAAAATATAAAATGAATACAAATTTTCATCCCAAAACATAAATGATTATCAATGCAAATCAACCAATTTCAGCCACAACATAGTGAGGACCAAGAACAACATACTCAAACATGAAAAATCTTCAATAATTATTCCTCAAAGATCCACAACACGCTATGATCACTTTGTCGTCCATGAACATGAAAAACATGAACATGCAAAATAAAATCACCAATCATGAGAATAATGATCAATGTGTATGTACAACACAGATAGAGCGTGATCTAGAAAACATCCATGAGCATCATGAATCGCCAAAGAATCATCTACAAAAATTGAACTTTTAGAATTACATCACCTGCTTTCAAGAAGACCAACTGAAGCAACAGAAAAACTGCCAGAACATAGATACTCATAACTCAATCAAATCTTCATGCGGATCTTAGAAACTTAACGTGGATAAACTAGATATTATTGAAAATAAACCCTTCAATCCACAACCTCTGATCATCAACATACCGAGCTAGCCAATATACTGAACTTCACTTCTCCACTAACAACCTGCAACTTATTTTATTACAATTTTATCAATATCCTCGACATATACAGCCTCTAATGCATTAATTCCAATAGTGTTGATGCCAATGAAAACCATATACCAGCAACATCCAAAAATCTCCCCCTTTGGCATTGATGGCAACACATGATGTGAAAAACACCATCAACACAAATTTCTCTTAGCACTTTCTCCCCCTTAGATTTTGACTCTTCTCCCCAAATAATTCACAGTTTTTTCACATGAATCTTCCCCCCCTTTGACATCAATGACAAAGATAATGTGTACCTTTCTCCACATAATATTTGAACCACATTTCTGAACATCTAACTACTCCCCTTGAGTAGCAGCCACCACAACATCAATCTGGATTAAGATATGAATATGAAAGATACAAATTGTTGCAAGTCAATGCACCTTAGTTCTGATTAGGAGGGGTAATCACCCCTAGCTTCCCTCTGAGATACTCAAAATTATCCTTAGGCAAGGGCTTGGTAAAGATATCTGCAATTTTTTCCTTAGTAGGCACATACTCCAGTCAGACTTCCTTCTCACTCACCTTCTCTCTCAAAAAGTGAAACTTGATAGATATATGCTTGGTTTTTGAATGCAGCACCAGATTCTTAGAAATGCTAATAGCACTTGAATTATCATAGAATATAGCAATAGGTTCATCATACACAACTCTGATATCTTTCAACATCTTCTTCATCCTCAATACTTGAGTACAATTGCTAGCAATAGCAATGTATTATGGCTCTGCAATAGATAAATATATGGCATTCTGCTTCTTACTTAACCATGAAATCAAATTATTTCCCAAGAAAAATGCACCACCACTAGTACTCTTTTTTTTCATTCACATCTCCTACCCAATCAGCATCTGTAAAAGCACTCAAAGTAAAATTATCTTCTTTAAGTACCATAGGCCAAAATCAAATGTCTCCTTCAAGTATTTGAAAATCCTCTTCACAGCAGTCACATGAGATTCCTTAGGATCAGCTTGAAATCTTGCAATAATGCATACAACATTCATGATATCAGGTCTAGTTTGAGTCAAATACAGCAATCCACCAATCATGGATCTGTATCTAGTCTGATTTATCTTAGGAGAACCATCATCTTGATTCAACTTACATCTGGTCACCATAGGTGTACCAACTAGCTTTGAATCTTCCATACCAAACTTCTTTAGCAGTTCTTTCACATACTTGGACTGAGATATAAAAATCCCATTATCTAACTAAGTAATTTGCAATCCCAAAAATAATTTCATTTCTCTAATCATAGACATTTCAAAATCACTCTGCATCTCATCAAAAAACTTCATGCACAAACTATCATCTCCTCCAAAAATAACATCATCAACAAAGACTTCAACAATCAAATCTTTATCATGATCAATCTTGAAATACAAATTACTATCAGCAGCACCTTTGTTAAATCCAAGTTTCAACAAATACTTATCCAATCTGGCATACCATGCTCTTGGGGCTTGCTTAAGTCCATACAATTCTTTCTTCAACCAACAAACCATATCTCCTTAATCATTCAATTGAAATCCATCAAGTTTCTCATATACACTTCTTCTTCCAGATCACCATTTAGAAATGTTGACTTTACATCCATCTGATAAACCTTGAAGTTTTTGTAAGCAACATAAGCAAGAAATAGTCTCACAGCTTCAATCCTAATAACAGGGGCAAAAGTTTCTTCAAATTCAATTCTTCCATCTAAGAGTATCCTTTACAAACCAGTCTTGCTTTGTTTTTTAACAACTTCACCTTGCTCATTTAGTGTGTTCTGAAAGACCCATTTAGTTCCAATTACATTTTTGTCCTTAGGTCTAGGAACAAGAATCCATGTATCATTGTTCTCAATTTGTAGTAGCTCTTCTTTCATTGCTTCCATCCAATGTTCATCTTTGCATGCTTCATTTACACTATTTGGCTCAGTCTTTGATATCAAATAGTATTCTTTTGCAATTCTTCTCCTATTTTGAACACATTTGTTATTATCACCTATAATCTAATCTTCTGAATGATTCAATCTTACATACCTTGGATTCTTACGATGTTCTTGAACTTTAGGCTCTTGTGATCTCACTTCTGCACTTTCATTAGTTCCTTCCTCTTGGCTTTCCTGATTCACCAAAATGATCTACACTTGATTCTGATTTTGAACTAAACTAATATTTTGATCATCTAAATCATATACATAGGTTATGGATGGTCTAACTATGTCTTCATCAACCTTTACATTAGCACTTTCAACTACTTTCCAAAATCTCTTGTTGAAGCACCGGTAGGCTTTACTTTAGTGGAGTAACCAATAAATATTCCTTCATCACTCCTAGCATCAAACTTTCCTATATCTTCATCTCTTCTGATATATAATTTGCTCCCAAAAATTTTGAAGTATCTAATAGTAGGCTTATGACCAAACCATAGCTCATAAGGGGTCTTATCGGTATCACCTTTGATGTATACCCAATTGAGATTGTAAATAGCAATACTCATAGCTTCTCTGCAGTAGATATGTGGGACATTTCCTTCTAGTATCATAGTCCTAGTAGAATCTAGAATTGTCTTGTTCTTCCTTTCCACAACTCCATTTTGTTGAGGGGTTTGTGGGGTAGATAATTGTCTCTTTATCTCAATTTCTTCACAAAAGGAATTAAACTCATCAGAAATGAATTCACCAACTCTATCTGATCTCAGATAGACTTGTCTCTATCTCAACCTTAGCCTTAAAAATCTTGAATTTCTCTAGAGCTTCATATTTTTCCCTTAATAAATCAACCCACATCAATCTAGAATAATCATCAATGAGTAACATGAAATACCTATCTCCTTGTAAAATTTTGACTCTAGAAGGACCACACAGATCAGTATGCACAAGCTCCAATACTTCATTTGAACAATGTTGTTTGCTCTGAAATGAAACTCTATTTTTCTTCCCTAACTGACATTCCTTGCATATGGTATTAGTAGGCTTTACCAACTTAGGAAGATCTCTAATAGCCTGAGTATAAATTATCTTGATAATATTTTCAAAGTTTACATGACACAATCTCCTATGCCACAACCAACTTTCATCAACTTGAGCAATCAGACAACTTTTACTAGTAGCACTTACGTGAAATATGTTACCTTTTTTTTGTACCTAATGCAATCATATTTCCTAAACTCCACAATATTTTACATTTTTTATCCTTGAATCGAAGATTGTATGCCTTTTCAACCATTTTTCCAACACTTAAAATACTACGCTTCAAACCTTCCACATATAAAACATTATCAGTATTATGCTTACCATCAAAAGAAATGGATCCTCTGCCACAAATTACACTAGCTTTGTCATCACCAAATCTTACAACACCACTATCATACTTTTCTAGACTCACAAATTTACTTTTATCACCTTTCATGTGATGAGAGCATCTACAGTCAATCACCCATTCATCCTTTTCTTCAATTCTGGAAGCTAGAGATTTCTCCACATTCATACAACTAGTAGATTCAGTAGGTACAGGATTACTTTCCTTGATAGAAATAAATACAAACTCATCCTCGCTTACATTTCCTTTATCAGATTCATCATTTGTCACACCTTCACCAATAGAAAAATAACACTTTCTTTGGAATCTAGGCTTGTTAGGTCTTATATTAGGAACTCTTTCTAGACACCTTGAGAAAAAATGACCTATCTTATTGCATGAAAAACATTTAAGAGGCAATTTCTAGAGGAACTTTCCCTCGGATCATATCTCTACTTATCTTTTCTGGAGGTAGTATCTTTGAATGTAGATTCTATCTTAGGAAGAGCATCACCAAACTCACTTACCTCAAAAGAAACAAGCTTACCAATCAACATGTCTCTAGTTACATTAGTCATAGTCTGGATCTCCTCAATAGCAGAAAATTTGTGTTTGCATGCAGTAGGTAAGGATCTGAGAACTTTAGCAACAATCTTTGATTCTTCCAATGTTCCACCAACACATTTGATATTACACACAAGTTCATTCACTCTTTGCATAAAATCAATGATGTTCTCATCTTCACCCATTTTCAATGTTTCATATTTCCCTTTCAGGCTCTGCAGCTTAGCCATCTTCACATGAGTATCACCTTGATACAAAGTTTCCAACTTTTTCCAGATCTCGTAAGTAGTCTTTAGATCTATTACATTTGTCATCTTAGAATTAGTTGGATCACTCAACTCTTCTTCCTTAGCCCTGATATTGTACTCGACATATTTAATCTCACCTACAATAGAAGGACCATTATGTGGGATGATGTATCTAATCTTTGTAATTTTCCAATAAGGTTCACCAATGCATATCAGATGACACTTCATTTGAGTCTTCCATAGAGAATAATTTGTTCCATCAAATCTTGGACTATCCTTCTTATATGTCACCATCTCAGATCACCTCAAGCTATTAAAATTCTTCCAAGAAACTAGCTCTGATACCAATTGTTGGTAACACAAGGGTAGACAATTGAGAGGGGGTGAATCAGTTGTCTAAGAAATTATACTTATTAAACTTATTCTCATATTTGATAATTAAACATGAAAGAAAAAACCATCACCACATCAAAAGCACACATAACACCAAGATTTTTGCGTGGAAACCTTGTTAGGGTAGAAACCACAGTGGAGGTTAATCCACAAGTTTATACTTTGTTAAAAGTATAGTAAATAGGGAATGCACATGCATTTAGGCACACTGCCTAGAGCTCACTGCTCAAATACAAAAATGCTTACTGCCCAAAGGAAGACACACTATCTTATAGTCACATTCATATTAAATCCATTCGAGATATTTTGAATTAAGAAGATAGAATTTGCTAATGCCTAATTATAGTTTTAGTTAAGCACATGAAAACTCTTTCTTCTGCTCACTCTTCTTCACACTTTACATTTTTCCTTTGAAAGATCTAGACTTTATTCGCACATAGCACTCGCTTTTCGTGCATCTCACATCACGCTTGTCTCAAATGATATAAACAATCGCTCATATATACCTACAACCAAGAATAAAATTATCTACATGGCAGCTTCAATAAAATATAAAATGAATACAAACTATCAGACCAAAACATAAATGATTTTCAATGTGAATCAACCAATGTTGGCCACAACATAGTGAGGACCCAAAAAAACATTCTCAAACACGAAAAATCTTCAATAATTATTCCTCGAAGATCCACAACACGCTACAATCACTTTGTCGGCCATGAACATGAAAAACATGAACACGCAAAAGAAAAACACCAATCACAAGCATAATGATCAATGTGGACGTACAACATAGATATAGCATGATCTAGAAAACATCCACAAGCATCATGAATCATTAGAGAAACATCTGCAACAACTGAACTTACTATAATTACATCACCTGCTTTCAAGAACACCAACTGAAGCAACAAAAAAATTTTCAAAACACAAATACTCATAACTCGATCAAATCTTCATGTAGATCTCAAAAAATTAATGTGGATAAACTAGATATACTTGAAAAAAAAACCCTTTAATCCACAACCTTTGATCATCAACATACCGAGCTAGCCAACATACTGAACTTTACTTCTTCACTGACAACTTGCAACTTATTTTATTACAATTTTCTCAATATCCTCAACATATACAACCTCTAATGCATTAATTCCAATAGTGTTGACATCAATGAAAACCACATACCAGAAACATCCAACACTAATAGGATCGAGTGAGCTACACTCTTTCCTTAGCTCGTATACAGGTTCATGGAGTATCAATACATAGAATATGACATGCTTTTGTTCTTCATGTATAATGCAAGCCTAGAATAATTGTGAGTCAGGGGAGTGGGTTGAAAAATTATCTTAGCCCACTTCACACATATTGCCCTCTGATGGTATTGGAACTAACACAAATGGAATCATTGGTTGACTTTTGTTGAAATGCACAAGACAATTGAGAGGGGGGGTGAATCAGTTGTATCAAATTCCTTTACTTTTAAACTTAGTCTTTTCACATTAACTTTAATTTGTTATTAAGTGTAAACATGAAATTAAAATAACATAAAGAGAACACCAGATTTATGTGGACAACCCAATGAGGGAAAAAACATGATAAGGATTAACTCACAATATAGTAGTAATGCAATACCGGATACAAAGGCTCATTGCTAGAGGGCTCACTGCCAAAATGCAAAGGCTCACTACCCAAATAAAGGGCTCACTGCCTTGAGAAGGACTCACTATCCAGAAAGGAGGCTCACTACCTATAGAAAAACAAAAATATATAAATGAATATCCACCACTAGGGTTCAACACATTTGCAACCTAGTCAGAAGATTGTAGATGCCATCATCTCACTACTTTCAGGAATCTAACACCTTTAAGTATTGTTGCCTTATTCATTCTTCCACTCTCTACTTTTCACACTTGTTCACACACTTCACTCACTTTTTCGATTCGTGGATGGATGGATATCAAATTCACTACAACTTGACTTTCTTTTATATCATCTTCAACCTCGAGAACATTCTCCAAGGTCAGCTATACAATTTCATTTACAAATTCAAACTAGGTTGGCTACTCAAAATTTCCACGGTGGATAAGAATGAGAGAGGACCAATTACATATTTCATCTAGGACCCAAATAATATCTTGAAGCTCGCACATTCTTTCTCAAATTGATGCAAAATCCAAATCTAACGTGTAAACACCAAGTTGGCTAAACCTAATGAAAACACCAATTATCTTTGAAGTACGTGCATCTCCAGCAAGATAATCACATGTGGATCACTCAACATGCTTCACCAGTCATTTCACCATCTCTAAGAACAACTTAGATACATCTGCAAAAATTACAACCAACTTCATTTTTAGAGAAATCTTCACCAATCCAACTGGACCGGCCAGTAAATACACAGGAGCTTTGGAGAAAATCTTCCAGAGTGCCAAACCATAAGAAAAAAATTTAGAACACAGAGAACATCAAAGATAGTCATCTCCCAGATCCGCAAGATCTGAAACCAAATATCAGAAGAGTGTAGAGCCAAAAAATTTCTCCTAGATCTGCAAGATCTGAAACCAAATATCAAAAGAGTGTGGAGCCAAAAAAATTCTCCCAGTCCTCAACCAAATAGTTCTGAAAAATCGGTGAACATATCTTCCACTCTTCATCAAACCAAAAGCAGAAACTCAATATATGTGATCCATTAAAGCTTATGAACATACATATAGATCCACATATGTATAGGATCAATACACGAGAAATGCGGAGTACTATATTGTAGCACACTCAGAACAAACTTTTAATTTTGTTTTCATTATTTCTCAAATTTTCTCAAAAGCAGTTGGCAAATATACAAATATGTGTTGACATCAATGACAACATTAATGAAAACACCACCAAACATATTCATACTTGCAACAACTTTGACCATGTATCATATCTATTTCAACTAGGTAATATATCTACTTGCTTATTTTTTGAAATTCCTACTGTTATCTTACTTTGTAGTGTATTCGTAATGTTGACTAATTTAAAGATATTTACTACACATATCAATGTAGGACATGTTTATGCAATATTGCAGATCAAGACAATGACGAGGGAATGGACTATTACTTGTGTCTTTGTGTTGAGGCCAAAAATAAATTGGAGGCCCCAGTTATAGATGGAGAAAACATCGAATACCATACAGGATCAGTTGTTGTTATTGGAACGTGGCTTAGAAGGTACCCACATAAGAGTGTTAAACATTGGTTATTTCAGGACTTTGATAGGCATCGTAAGATTCTTCATTACTCAAAACTTTTTGTGGCATCCAATGTTTGTTTGACCAAATATGGGGGTAGACCTTTGAACAAGACCTTGTGGAAGGTCTATGAGTTTGACCATGAGGAAATACTTGACACAATAAAGAGTAGAGCATACCCAGATGGTTTGTTGGATTAATTGGTAAGTATGCACATTAGTTCTTATTAATTTCTACTTTTATGCACATTAATTTGTTTTATGCCAATGCTATCATCTTCTTTTACTTTTCCTATTTGTAAGTAACCTGCTAAAAATTGATTTGTGTCCCCTTGAAAAAAATGTAGATTTATGAGCCATCCAAGAGAATCTCAGCTAGAAAAGCAATGCAATAGCTTTATTTTGATTATCTTGACAAATCTCAATTATGATTTTAAGCCATTACAAAAGTGTGTGTGAAGCTTGGTGAGGGAATTTCAAGTTATTCATTTTAAGTTAACCTTATCATGAACACCTATGATGTAGACATTATAAGAGAATCTCAAATTTCAAGTTATTCTATTCATGAGAGGTGTTGTGTGCAATAGGTATCTTGGAACTCCTAATGAAGATGTATGACCATGAGTGACTAAGTTGAGAGACTGGCATGCCTATCCTTAATGGAAGCATCAAGATTTATGCCTTGTTATTCCTGATTTGGAACCAAATGGTGTGGATTTGTTGTCTATAAGTGCCTTCCATCTATTTTCATTTCATTTCCATTTTGGATGCTCTTTCTTTTTCTTCTTTTACTTTGTGTATTTGTCAGTAAACTACTAAAAATTGATTGGTCTCTCCTTGCAGAAAATATTGATTTATGAGCCATCGAAGAGAATCTCAGCCAAAAAAGAAATGCAACATCCTTATTTTGATTATCTTGATAAAGCTTAATTTTGATTTGAAGCCATTATAAAAGAGTGTGTGAAGCTTAGCGAGGGAATCTCAAGTTACTAATTTGAAGTTAACCTCATCATGAGCACCTATGATGTAGAAATTATAAGCGAATATTGAATGTATGATTGAAATTGTAAAATATTTTTTAGAATTGATTACTTAAGGCATTGTAATGAAATTTACTCAAATATTGAAATTTGGTACAGGGGCACCAAGGTTATTAAACAAATTTGGTTCATGGAAGTCTTAAGTTAGTTTTTTGTTTTGAGTTTTGTCAATTGAATAAGGTCATATTAGAATAATTTATAATTTAATAAGTCATTTTAGTTGGTTTTGGGATCATTTTGGAGTTCATGTTGCATATTTATCAAAATGATATAAAACTGCAAAAATTGAAAAGTTGTCAATGTGAAAAAAGTGCAAAAAATGTAAACTTGAAGAAGCCCAGCGGTCATGGGAATTAAAAGGGTAGTTAGATCCATTTTAAAAGGTTGGTTAAGGTTTAAATATTTTTGTAACTTGAAGGAAGAGGTTGTTGAAGGTTTTTGTGAAGGAAAAAAAATAAAAAACCCCTGATTTCTCTTATAATTTTATGTGTTTCATTGAAGTTTTTTGTTGCAGACTATTATACTTGGCCATATAGAAGTATTATGTCTTGAAATATTTTCTAGTTTCTAGATATATCTATTGGATATTTTTTGGATTTGGAGTAAAGGAAATTCATTGATTTTTAAGATTTTTATTGTCAAATTACTGACTGCGGGTCTGTACAGCCAACCATCAGGGTTTGAAGACTAAAAATGAATAAATGACTCATTCCACCTATTTGTTCTCTCTATGGCTTGGTGGAATGAGTCCAAAATGGTAGGCTTATATGTAGGAATAATATTTAGGAATAGGGAAAATGTTTAGGAGTGTTTTTGGATGTTGTCCTAGAGGAAATTAGGTGAATTTTGGCTTTAAAATGGAGTTTCAATGTTGGATTTTGGTGAAATTGTCTTAGGAAAGATTGGGAGATGATTGATTTAGCATGAAAAAGCATATATTGAAGTTTTTTAAGCTTTGAAAGGGAAAGGAAGGTGAGTTGAGTGCCTGGGCATGATGCCCTAATTGTTAAACTATGTATTTTGAGTAAAATTTGATGGTTAGAGGAGGGAAGTTGTAGAGACTCTTGGGGGCAGTAGATTTTGGTGAACCTTCAAGCATGTGTAGGCATAAGTAAAGGTGTTTGAGGCCTTGGTTGGATGTATAGAAGCTTCAAACAGTTTTTTTCAATAAACCCCTCTGGAATGGCATAAAGTGATGGTTTCATGTTTTGGTGTCATAGGAAGTGATTCCTTGATCAAAAGTTGTGGATTTGGAGGTTTTGTAGACTGGTAGGTGATTTTCCATGAATATTTAGGGTTGGAAAGGCATTTGAGTGGGTGATTCTTTGTTAAAGTGACCTAATTGAGGTCTAGAACAATGTAGTTGCATGATTTTGGAGAATTTGGTCCAAAGTGACATATGTTTCTTTTGAGATATGATTTGTAAGATTTTAAAGGGTGTCTAAAAATACTAATGGTTAGTGGGTTTGAGATTGGATCTAAGAGTTTTGGTCTAGAAACTAGGTTTGCAGACCTACAAGGGAATTTGAGTGAATTTGTGAAGAGTTGGAGAGATAGGTTTAAAAGGGTTGAAAAGTTTTTTCTAAAGGCTTGAACTGTGATTTGAGGTTGATTTCCACCTTGCTCTGAATCAAAATTTATTGTTTCCCTCAAACATTTATAATTTAAGCAACGTAATCCCTTAACAGTCCAAACTACAAAAGGGGAACAATCTTTGATGGCTTGCTACCCGGATACCATGTTGGTTATGGGAATTCCATCTTAGGCATCAAGATCATAGAGGGAACCTTTACAATAAAATCTCTTGGTTTTTGTTATCTCAGAGTCATTTTTCCGTGGTGTCCAATTTTGACTTGATGGAAAAAGTGTTAATTGCAAGCAACGTAAAGTTCCAAAGTGGTGCAACTTTTGTTCTGCAAATTGTGTGACCAAATAGACTATTCCAACACATATGAATAGGTATGTTTATGCTATGCATGGTCCTCTTTCACACCCAAACAAGCAGAATCGCTTTGAGCTAAATTCAACCGGATCGGTCCCTTAAGATGTCAAAGCACAAAATGGTTGTAAACTTCAACATGATGTTACTCATATATCGTGATGCTTAGAAACTTATCATCTAATCTTATGGGATTGCAATGAGCCCCTCTACAATAACCTCTCTCGGTTTTTTATATCTCAAAGGCATTTTCCCGTGGTGGTGAATTTTCACTTGGAGAAAAAATTGTCAAATGAAAGTAGTTGAAAGTTGTAAAGTGGTGCAAATTTCATTCCACAACTTGTGTGACCAAACAGACTATTCCAACACACCTGAATAAGTATTTTTTACGCTAGGAATGGTCTTCTTTCAGACCCAAACATGTGGAATCGCTCTGAGCTAAGTTCAACCGGATCAATCCCTTAAGAGTTCAAAGTGCAAAATGGCTACAAACTTCAGCATGTTGTTACTTGGATACCATGATTCTTAGAAAATTCTTGCCTAAGCCTATGGGACCATTTTGGGCCCCTCTACAAAAACTTCTCTTGGTTTTCGCTATCTCAGGGGAATTTTTCTGTGGTGGAGAATTTTCACTTTGAGAAAAAGTTGTCAAATGGAAGTAGTTGAAAGTTGCAAAGTGGTGCAACTTTCGTTCTCCAACTCGTGTGACCAAATGGATTGTTCCAACACATCTGAATAGGTATTTTTATCCTAGGAATGGTCCTCTTTCATACCCAAACACGTGGAATAGCTCTAAGCTACGTTCAATCATATTGATCCCTTAAGAGTCCAAAGTGCAGAACGGTTGCAAACTTCAGCATGTTGTTACGCGGATATCGTGATGCTTAGAAACTTATCATCTAATCCTATGAGATCATGTTGGGCCCCTCTATAATAACCTCTCTAGGTTTTTTTTATCTTAGAGGAATTTTCTCAAGGTGAGGAATTTTCACTTGGGGAAAAAGTTGACAAATTCAAGTAGTTGAAAGTTGCAAAGTGGTGCAACTTTCATGTTGCAACTCATGTGAAAAAATAGACTATTCCAATGTATTTGAATAGGTATATGTACACTACGCATGGTCCTCTTTCACACCCAAACATGCGGAATCACTTTGAACTACGTTCAATTGGATCGATCCCTTAAGAGTCTAAAGTGTAAAATGGCTATGAACTTTAGCATGTTGTTACTCAGATATTGTGATACTTAGAAACTTCTCGTCTAATCCTATAGGATAAATTTGTGCCCTTCTACAATAACCTCTCTCAATTTTTTCTATCTTGGAGGCATTTTCCCGTGCTGAAAAATTTTCACTTGCTGAAAAATTTTCACTTCGGGAAAAAGTTACCAAATGCAAGTAGTTGAAAGTTGCAAAGTGGTGCAACTTTCATTCTACAACTCATGTGACCAAACAAACTGTTCCAACACATCTGGATGGGTATTTTTACGCTAGGAATGGTCTTCTTTTGAACCCAAACACACGGAATCGCTCTGAGCTACGTTCAACCGGCTCGACCCCTTAAGGGTCCAAAATGCAAAAGGAAAGCAATCTTTGATGGGCTATTACTCAAAAACCGTAACACTTAAAAAATCTCTATCTAAGCCTATGGGATCGCGTTGGGCCCCTCTATAATAACCTCTCTCAGTTTTTGTTATCTTCGAGTCATTTTCTTGTGGTGTCTATTTTTTGCTTGATGGAAAAAATGTCAAATGCAAGCAATGTAAAGTTGCAAAGTGATGCAAATTTTGTTTCGCAATTCATGTGACCAAATGATTTTCTCCAACGCATCCTGATAGGTATGTTCCTCTTTTGCACCGAAACACTACTTCATCTACTATGAATATTATATTTTGCAAGTGTTGTGAATATTATGTATCCTTTGCTTAATTGAGTTATTCCAATCAAAGGATTAAATATATTGGAATCTTTTTATGAATCATTTCATGGAATACCAATTGAAAATGTGTGTTTTTATTTTAGATAAATTATTTCATGGAACTCTTTGGATTAAACCGAATTGAGATATGTAAGAACAAGGGAGCATTATGAAATACATTGCTCAAGGATCTTAAATAAGCCTTCTTGGTGCAGGGGCACCAATTGCATTTTGTGTTAATGTTGTCAAATGACATCTTTTGATAGTTTTAGGTGTGTTTGAGTTATTTTCAATTCAATAAGGCCCTAATAGACCATCTTAGGTAATTAGGAGTCACTGAGTTTATATTGTCACATTTTTGCAAACATTTTAAAAGTTCAATATTGAAAAGTTGTAAAAGTGCAAAAAAAATGTAAAATTAAAGAAGCCCAACGGTCATGGGCATTCAAAAGGTAGTTAGAAAAGTTGTGATAGGTTGGTTAAGGTTTAAAATATAGTGGAAAATTTATGGATGAATTTTTTTGGAAGTTTTCTGAAATATTGAATAATAAAGCTCTTGTTTTTATTGAAATTATTTATCTTTTCTATTGAATATTGTTGTTGCGGAGTAGTTACACGACATGTATGGCCTGATGGTGACTCCAAATTGATTTGAATTTTTGTTTCAGTGTCCTATCTATCATTTTGACTGATTTTGAGGCATTCTCATTGGGGTTGTAGAATCTTATTGAGTTTTCCCTGTAGGCGGGTCTGAAACTCCAATTTTAAGGTTTTGAAGACATAAAAATGTGGTTATGGCCCATTCCACTAACTGTAACTCTTGTAGATTAGTGTAATGGGCCCAATATGATAATATTTAGTTGATTTAATGGTTTTAGGACTAGGAGAGGTCATTTGAGGGTTTGAGCATGATGCCTTAGTTGTCAAATTTGAATGTTTTGAGTGAAATTTGGTGGTTAAAGGTAGGTAGGTGAGGAAAAATCTTGGGGCAAAAAATTTTGGTTATAGATTAAGCATGCATAGGCCATTTGAAGCATGTTTTATGTATTGGTGAAATGTAAAGAAGTTGGGAAGTGGGAAAATCAGTAAACCCTTTTGTAACTTGCTAAAAATGAGGGTTTTGTATAAAGACGACTTAGTGACTTGTTCACTTGCTCAAATTTGTAGATCTGGTGGTTTTATAGAATGGTAAATGATTTTACATGGGTATTTAGGGTTTTTAGATTGTTTAGAGGATATTTTATTTGTAAATTAGGCCTACTTGGCTTAAGGGGACAACATAGAAGCATCAGTTTGAGGGATTTGTTCCAAAAGAGTTATATGGGATTTTGAGATATGTTTTGGTATGCCTTAAAGGGTGTCTAATAATATAACTGGTTAATAGGTGTGAGAGTGGATTTGTGAGATAGGTCCAAGAAACTAGGTTTGGAAACCTACAAGGCAAATAGTGAAGTTGTGAAGGGAATCACCCTAGTTAGGGTTTTGAGATTGAAGACTTGTTGTGTTGGAAAAAAAAGGATAGAAAACTAAGAGGGGGGGTGAATTAGTTGTTACCAAAATCAAAATTATACAACATTAATCAACCTTAAATCTTAGATCTGATAAATAATAGTGCAAGCATAAATTAATAACACCTTAGAGACACATGAACACCAATATTTTATACGTGGAAACCCTATTAGGGGAAAAACCATGGTGGATGTTAGTCCACAAGGTTATACCCTGTTAGAAGTATAATGAAGAATGAAAAAGGAATGCACTTGCATTCAGGTGCACTGCCTAGAGCACACTGCTCAAAGGGCAGGCTCACTACCTTACATGAAGTAATCAAATTAAATCCATCTAATGAAGTTGAAATGAGAAATAACTTCTACCAAATCCTTATTACAATTCCAGTTAGGCACACAAAACTTCTACAAACTCTTCCACACTTTGCTCAATCTCTTCCACACTCTGCTCTGAATGATCTGACCTTTATTCGCACATGTAAATTTCTTGTACACACTGATCATTGCCTCTAAATGAGGAAAACAAACACATATATATATCCGCTACACGGATTTACATCAACTATTTAGTTGGCCACAAATAAAGAATAGATTACAATTGTCGGCCTCAATACATGAATAAATTTCAATGCGCACCAACACAAGTCGATCACAACATAGTGAGGACCCAAAAAAACACCTTCAAACATGCCAAACAATAAAATATTAATCCTCATGGATCTGCAACACGCTAACATCATCATGTCATCCAAGAACATGAAAAATCGAGCACACATTGGAAAAATCCCCAATCACAAACACTTCGATCAATGCGAACATACAATAATGATAGAGTATGATCTAGACTCATCCATGAATGGAATAGGTACATGCACAACACATGAAATTACCATAATTTCATCCTCTTCATCCAAGAATACCATCTACAGAAACTGAATAACTGTAGGAACACATACAGATCTTCATATCTTTCACAACTCTTGATACGAACCTCTAAAACTTTTGGAAAACATACTAGAAAGCTTTAGCAACAAACCCTTTAAAGCGCACCTTTAGATCTTCAAGGTACAGAAATTTCCAACATTCTAACCTTCTCAACTTCAATGGTTGTCAGTAATATTATTTTTACAATTTTCAATATCCTCGACATATATAGCCTTAAGCACCATCAATGCTAATAGTGTTGACATCAGTGGAAACCACATATCAGCAATGTAACCACAACATCCAACAATATCCCCCTTTGGCATTGATGGAAACACATGATGTGAAAATAATACCATCAACCCAACTAACTCTTCTCCAACAATCTCCCTCTGAGATTGTGCACTCTTCATTTCTCTTCTTTCCCATATTTTTCACATTATTTCTCTCCCCCTGTGACATCAATGGAAAATTTACACATGCTCTAATCACACATTTGAATCATTTGACTACTCCCCCTGAGTAGTAGCCACCACAACATCAATCCAGAATAGGATATGGCTATGAATTCACGGACTCGTGCAAAGGCCTACATCTTTGTTCTGATTAGGAGGGGAAATCACCCCTAACTTGCCTCTGAGGTACTCAAAAGTATCCTTAGGCAATGGCTTGGTAAAGATATCTATATTTTTCTCTTTGGTAGGTATGTACTCCAATCTAACTTCCTTGTCACTCATTTTATCTCTCAAAAAGTGACATTTGATGGATATATTATTTGTCTTTGAATGCAACATCGGATTCTTGGAAATATTAATGGCACTTGAATTTTAACAAAATATGGCAATGGGTTCTTCATACTCAATTCTGAAATCTCTCAATATTTGCTTCATCTACAATACTTGGGTACAACTATTTGCAGCAGAAATATATTTTGCCTTAGCAGTAGACAATGAAACTGAGTTCTTCTTTTTGCTTAGCCAAGATACCAACTTATTTCCTAAGAAGAATTCACTGCCACTAGTACTCTTCCTTTCATCTACATCTCCTTCCCAATCAGCATCGGTGAAAGCACTCATAATAAGATCATCATCCCTAGGATACCAAAGACCAAGATCAACTGTCCCTTTCAGATATCTGAAAATTCTTTTCACAGCAGTCACATGAGACTCTTTAGGATCAGCTTGAAATCTAGTAACCATGCATACATCATTCATTATATCTGGCCTAGTCTGAGTCAAATAGAGTAATCCACCAATCATTGACCTGTATCTTGTCTAATTTTTTGTAGGAGAATCATCATTTTGTGTAATTTTGCATCTAGTTATCATATGTGTACCAACTGGCTTTGAATCCTCCATGCCAAACTTTTTCAGTAGATCTTTCACATATTTAGATTGAGATATGAAAATTCCATCATCTAACTGAGTGATTTGCAACCCTAAAAATAATTCCAGCTCTCGTATCATTGACATTTCAAACTCACTTTTCATTTCATCAGCAAACTTCATACACAAATCATCATCACCTTCAAAAATAATATCATCAACAAAGAATTCAATGATCAATTCTTTATTTTGATCCAACTTGAAATACAGATTATTGTTAGTAGCACCTTTATTGAATCCAAGCTTCAACAAATATTTATCCAATCTAGCATACCAAGCTCTAGGAGCTTGCTTAAATCCATGTAGAGCTTTCTTCAATCAACATACCATATTTTATTTTTCAGTTAGTATAAATCCATTTGGTTGTTCAACATAGACTTATTCTTCTAGCTCACCATTCAGAAATGTTGACTTTATATCCATCTGATAGACTTTATAATTCTTAAAATTATCATAAGCAAGAATTAATATTACCGCTTCAATTCTAGCAACAGGGGCAAAAAAAATTTCAAAATAAATACCTTTCATCTGTGAGTACCCTTTGCAAACTAGTCTTGTTTTGTTTCTGACCACTTCACTTTGCTCATTTAGCTTATTGCAAAACACCCACTTAGTTCCAATCACATTTTTGTTCTGAGGTCTAGGAACAAGATCCCATGTATCATTCTTCTCTATTTGCATTAGTTCTTCTTTCATGGCTTCCATCCAATGTTCATCTTTGCATGCTTCATTGATATTGCTAGGCTCAGCTTTGGAAACTAGAAAATATTCTTCCATAATTCTTCTTCTAGTTTGCACACCTTTGCTCTTATCTCCTATGATCTGACTATCAGAATAATTTTGCCTTACATATTTGGGAGTTTTAGGATTTTCTCTGACTTCTTGTTCTTGTGTTCTTTCTTCTACACTTCTACCAATCTCTACAGCTTGATGCTCGTGGTTCACCGAAACAATCTAAAGTTGATTTTGTGTCTAAACATCATTGTTAATGTTATCATCTAAATCATATCCACTATATCTAGATGGTCTAAAAATATCTTCATCAACTTTGACATTTGCACTTTCAACCATTTTCTTTAATCTCTTATTAAAGCACTGGTAAGCTTTACTTTTAGTAGAGTAACCCAAAAATATTCCTTCATCACTTCTAGCATTAAACTTTCCTATATCATCATCTCTCTTGATGTAATATTTTCTTTCAAAAAAATTGAAATACTTGAAAGTAGGCTTATAACCAAACCATAGCTCAAAAGGTGTCTTACCAGAATTATTATTCGCATACACCCTGTTAATGGTATACACAGCAGTACTTACAACTTCTCTCTAGTATAAATGAGGAACATTTGCTTCCAGCATCATGGTTCTAGCAGTTTCTAGAACGGTTTTGTTCTTTCTTTCAACAACTCCATTTTGCTGAGGGGTTCGGGGAGCAGATAATTGTCTTTGGATTCCATGCTTGTCACAGAAAGAATTGAATTCCTGGGAAGTGAATTCACCACCTTTGTCTGATCTTAGACATTTGATCTTCTGGCCTATCTCATTCTCTACCATAGCTTTGAAACTTTTGAACTTTTCTAATGCTTCATGTTTTTCTCTTAAGAAAACAATGCATATCATTCTAGAATAATCATCAATGAGCAACATAAAATACCTTTCACCTTGTAGACTTTTGATTCAGGATGGACCGCATAGATCAGTGTGTATCAAATCTAGCACTCAATTAGAGCTATATTATTTTCTCCGAAAATAATTTCTTGTCTGCTTTCCCATCTGACATTCCTTGCACATAGTGTCAGTAGACTTCACTAACTTGGGAAGATCTTTGACTGCTTGAGTAGTGCTTATCTTGAAAATGTTATCAAAGTTCACATGACACAACCCTCTATGCCATAACCATCTTACATTAATCTGAGAAATTAAATAAATTTCACTAACAACACTCAAATGAAATATATTACCTTTTGTCTTTGTCCCTGAAGCAATCATATTTCTACAACTTCCCCTTATTCTACACTTACCATCCTTAAATTGAAGATTGTAACCCTTGTCTACCATCTTCCCAACACTTAACAAGTTATGTGTTAATCCTTCTACATAAATAACATCATCATTATTATGCTTACCACCAAAATAAATAATGCCTTTGCCACGAATCACACCAGAAGTGTTGTCTCCAAATCTTATAACACCATTTTCATAGTCTTTCAAGCTTACAAACTTGCTTTTGTCACTACTCATATGATGTGAGTATCCATTATCAATTACCCACTCATCATTTTCTTCATTTTTTGTTGAAAGAGATTTCTCAACATTCACATTACTAGTAGATTCAATGGACACCTAACCATTTTGTTTGATAGCAATAAATACCCATTCATCTTCATTTTCGATTTCTTTATCAAATTATTCATCAGTTACACCTTCTTCAGCATAATAACATTTTGTTTGAAATCTAGTCTTCTCAGGTTTGTACTTAGAAACTCTTTCAGGACATCTAGATGCAAAATGACCTATTTTACTACAAGAAAAACATTTGATAGGAAAATTTCCTTTGTACTTACCATGACCTCTAGCTTCTCTTTTCACAATCAATGCTTCCAGTTCTTCTGATTATCTTTCTTCATCTTCAATATTTTTCATTTCATCTTCATATTTGAATGTCCTTTTGGAACTCTCACCTGGATTGTATCTCTATTGGATTTTTCTGGATACTGTAGCTTTGAATACAGATTCAGTCTTAGGAACAGATTCACCAAATTCACCCAACTCAAATGCAGAAATTTTTCCAATCAGCATGCCTCTTTTAATATTTGTCACTGTCCTGAGTTCATCAATAGCATGAGCTCTTGTTTTGGAGGAGGGAGGTACTGATCTAAGTATCTTAGCCACAACTTCTTCATCATCCAAGGTTCCACCAACACATCTAATGTTCATCACCAGTTCATTTATCTTTTGAGAAAAAGAGAGGATATTCTCATCTTCAAGTCTTCCCACTTGCCTTTTTGACTTTGTAGCTTAGCACTCTTCACTAGCGCATCTTCTTCATACAATGTTTCTAACTTTTTTCCAAATCTAGTATGCAGTCTTCAATCCTAACACATTTGTCATCTTTGAATCTGTCAAAGCACTCAACAATGCTTCAATAGCCCTGGTATTAGCTTTTTCTTGCTTGATCTCATCTTTAGAGGATGGACCATTCTAAGGAATAGTATATGCACTTTGTGTCATCTTCCAGAAAGATTCTCCAATGCACTTCAAATGGCACTCCATTCTGACTTTCCATAAAGAGTAGTTTGTACCATCGAATCTCGAGCTATCCTTCTTGTATGATGCCATCTCAGAACACCTCAAGTTGTTAGGCTTCTTCAAAGGAACTAGCTCTGATACCATTTTTTGGAAAAACAAGGATAGACAACTGAGAGGGGGGTGAATCAGTTGTTACCAAAATCAAACTTATACAACATTAATCAACCTTAAATCTTAGATTTGATAAACAATAGTGCAAGCATAAATTAATAACACATCAGAGACACATGAACACCAATATTTTATATGTGGAAACCGTATTAGGGGAAAAACCATAGTGGATGTTAGTCCACAAGATTATACCATGTTAGAAGTATAATGAAGAATGAAAAAGGAATGCACTTGCATTCAGGTGCACTACCTAGAGAACACTACTCAAAGGGAAGGCTCACTGACTTACATGAAGTAATTATATTAAATCCATCTAATGAAGTTGAACTAAGAAATTAGCTTCTACCAAAGCCTGATTACAGTTCCAGTTAGGCACAAAAAAACTTCTACAAACTCTTCCACACTCTGCTCAATTTCTTCCACACTCTACTCTGGATGATCTAACCTCTATTCGTACATGTACATCACTTGTACACACTGAGCATTTCCTCTAAATGAGGGGAAAAAACACATATATATATATCCGCTACATGGATTTACATCAACTATTAAATCGGCCACAAATAAAGAATAAATTACAACTATCGGCCTCAATACATGAATAAATTTGAATGTGCACCAACACAAGTTGGTCACAACATAGTGAGGACACAAACAAACACCTTCAAACATGCCAAACAATAAAATAATAATCCTCATGGATCTGCAACATGCTAACATCATCATGTCATCCAAGAACATGAAAAGTCGAGCGCACATCAGAAAAATCTCCAATCACAAACACTTCGATCAATGCGAATGTACAACAAGAATAGAGTATGATCTAGACTCATCCATGAATGTCATCGGTACATGCGCAACACATTAAATTACCATAATTTCATCCTTTTCATCCAAGAACACCATCTATAGAAATTGAATAACTGTAGGAACACAGATCTTCATATCTTCCACAACTCTTGATACAAACCTCTGAAACTTTTGAACAACATAATAGAAAGCTTTAGAAAAAAACCCTTTGAAGTGCACCTTCAGATATTCAATGTACAAAACTTTCCAACATTCTGACCTTCTCAGCTTCACTGGTTGCCAGTAATATTATTTTTACAATTTTCTCAATATCCTCGACATATACAACCTTAAGCATCATTAATGCTAATAGTGTTGACATCAATGAAAACCACATATCATAAATGCAACCACAACATCCAACATGTTGAAATCAATTAAATTTTTGATTGTTAATTAAAGGCCTCACTACTCTAAATCACTTCTCTCATGTTGCAATTTTGGGTGGATTATTACTTTCAAAGTATTAGGAATGCTTTGCCTATTTTCTAGTTAGCAATTGCCATTCTAGAAGGCTCATGTCTTGATATATTTTATACTCATTCTTAATCAATTATCAAGTTAATAATCAATGCATTTATTTACAGTTATTCTTTTATTTTCAATTTGTGCAATTTTGGAATTTGTAACTCTACTAGTATTCCTAGAAATATTGAAGTTGTTTAGCATCGACTAATAAAGTTGTTTAGCATCAATCAATTAATATTCAAGACAAACCATGAAGGACAACAATGATCAATGCTAGGGCTAACCAATTAATAAGTATACATGTGAGTAAGTCAAGCATGTACATGTGAATAAGGGAAGCACAAGTACTCAAAAACACGTAAGCCTTGAAATATACACACAAATAGATAGTATACACAAATTAATACAAAGTATATACATGAATACAAGGTATACACATGAAAACACATAAGTCACAAAGTATACATTGGAATACATGTAAGTCACAAATTGTATACACTTGAATACACGTAACTCATATCTATTGAACCATGGATTTATAATGCAAATATGGACACCATCGATAAAAAAGATTTGTATTAACCAAATATCCATGTAGGAATACATCAATATATGTCGATATAAGTATAAAATATAGGTACAAAATAGCCATATAGGCATACAATGTCAAATATATCCAATACAAAATATGTACAGGGTAAAAGCACAATAGTGTGTCACACTTTTGGCCAAACAAATAGTTCCAGCTGAATCCTTTCCGATCGAATAGGTTTCAGTCAAACAACTTTCGACTGAAACCAAGTGGTGGTGATTTGGTGCCGACGTGGCAGCCCCCTTTCGGTCGGAAGGGTTTCGACCAAAACGTATTCAATTGGAAAGGATTCAGATGGAAGGGTGAAAATAAAAACAAAAAAAAGAAGTCGCCCATTCATTTGGGCATGCTCGGTCGAATGGTGTTTTGTTGAAACAGAGTCAGTCGAATGCACCTAGTGTATACAAAGCTTGGACAGTGACCCCAATCAGCTCCATTTTATAAATGGTGCCTCCCAAATTATTCTTTGTCACTATTCTATGTATGGCGTAAAGGAATTCTTTGCAAAATGTATTGAATGGGGTTTGATGGTCATTTCTTGTAAAGAATTGAAAGGTTCCGAATTTTTCAAGTTTTGTTCATTGAAGTGAATTGGGAATTTGGGGTTTTTAGTTTTGTTCATAAAAGAAATTAGAAATTTGGTTTTTTCGGTTAGGGTTTTAAGAAAATGGTGAAAATAAAGGGTTTTATGAGTATGTATGTACGTACTTGAGTACAGGATCTATTTTTTCTCATGTATATGTCTATTTGTTTGATGGGTATGCCTATTGCACAAAAATTATCATTGTCTACCTTAAGGCTCTGTGTACCTTTTGTAGCTGAGTTAATATATAAATTGCATCCATGTTCTGCAATTTCAAGGTGAACTCGAGACTAGGATAGTGTAACATTAGTCCAAATTCTAATTTCTATCTACAATTTATATAACTACATAGACCACAATAAACACTCCATGCAACAATTTTCTTATAGTATCATTCATATACTTTGACCTTATTAATTTGCATACAATTCCTAAAGTGAGAGGACACTACATTCATTCTATCTCCTATTACAATAATTAGACACACCAAAAATGTCAATAGAAAGTTACACACTTTGATATCACACCCTATAAACAAGTAAGGTGTCAAAGGATCACGTTACCTAATGCCTTTGAAGTGAAAAAAAGCTAATCAAGGCACCATTTACCATAACTCAGAACCATGATTTGGTAACAAAATTAGAAATTATTTTGATCTATTTTCTATTAAAACCAAAGGATATCAAAATTTTATTTAGGAAGGACCCTTTCACTCTATCATAAGCTTTAATTATATAATTTTATAACTATTTTAGGAATCTATGCTTTAGCTTTATCACATGCAATATTTCATGAGACAATTATATAATCCTATATTTTCCTACCTTCCATAAAAAAATCTTTCTCACTATAATTCGGCTTTTGTATGAACTATTTCATCTTGGTTCACATAGCTTTTGAAAATATCTTATTGATAGTACTACATAAATCTATCGGTCTTAAATCCCCAAACTCTTAACCACCTCTTTTTGGGCACTAATTTAGATAACATAGTAAACTTAAACTCATTGACCACCTAACTCAATGTAATAGATTCATTTATGGATTCCAATAATTCCTAACCTACCAGTTCCCAAAGTCTTTGAAAAAGCTAGCCAAAAGCCAATCTAATCTTCTTCTTTTTATTGGAAAAATCTAAAAAAAAATCAAATTACAGATCAAGAGTACACAGCTGTAACAAAACAACAGCTATAAGATTACAAAATAGAGGTTGTAGCAACAACAAACTAGCTACTACACTTTGTACCAGCAACAACAAAATAGAGGTTGTTGAAACCATAAAGATTGAAAAAGCCAATCTAATCAGCTCACTATCATCCTTGAAACCATAAACTACACTTTTTACCTCTTCTAACTTGAAATGTTCCATTAACCTAGTATCTTCATCTTTAGAGGCAAGCTCATGAATATAATATATGAATAGAATAGTCTCCACCTATTTCTTTCCTTCAAAAGTCAATAATTTTTCAAATCATTCAGTTATATTCTTCATTATTCCCCCTATCGCATGATGTCTTCCCCATTACCATCCTCTATTATTGAAACTATTTTATCTTAATTTATTTATTGAGATAATGCATGAAAATACTTCATAGTCTTGTACCCAAATATAATCCATTTATCCCTACTTTTATGCTAATAGATTTCTTCAACTTCAAAAAAAAAAAAAATTGCTTACAAGAAACAACTTATTTTCCAAATATGAAAGCTCAACTGACTAAAATTTGAGATAATTTAACTCCAATTCTTCAGATATATGGTTTTTATTTGCAAAAATACTACTAAAGACCTCTATATTCCAAATCCGCATTCTTCTTTTCAGTATTTTTAGCTTTTGATGAGTGATAAACATAGCCAAAATGTGAGATACATTATTAACTTCCTTCTAGTCCATCTTATGGAAATTAGGGTGCCTGAGCAATATAAATTAAAATATAAATGGAACTCATACTATTTTACCAATCATTTCTACCTCCGACTCAATAGAGTAATGGCTTGATCTAACTACATGACAATGTGAGAAGAGGAGTCGCGGTCTTTGAGAAGCAAAGAATAAGAATTTAAGAACCTACATAATTTTTCATCAATATAATAGACTCTCTTTGGTCATTCCAGTTAAAAACTCGATTATTAGGTTTAAGATCGCACAATTTACAATATTACACTAAATCATTAAAATCCTTTGAGGATTCAAAGACATACTTTATTCTAGATCAAGTTTACCTTCTGAGAATAGAAATATATTAAAATCCATCTAAAAAAGATGATTGATCACCAATAGTAACTATTTGATTTACATTAGATGTCATTTACTCTAAAATTCCACACACTTGAGTTTAAACCATATTTATTAAAGAAGTATCCAACCATACCACATTAATAGCTATCAAATTCATATTTTTTCATTTGGAAACCTTCATGCAACAACAAGCCAAATTGATAGGTACCTTCTAACCCAAACCTTATTGGAGAAGATCAAATTAAACAAGCAACCGAATTTGCTTCATTTAGATTCATCAAATTCATATTGTTTCATTTTCAAACCTCAATGCAAAGGAGGCATTGATATTAATTGTTTCATTTCCCATTGTGAAACATACCCATCTCTAATATTCTCACATTGAACAATATTTGCATTGTTCTCAATGCAGTCAACACAAAAACATGATTTTTCTCTCACATTAATTGCATAAGGCTTACTACTTCCTGTTGTCATGATTTGATGCAGACTTTTAATACCATGAATTGCTTGATAATTATAAGGATTTGATCGATCGATATCTATAAATTCAAATTTGAAAATTCAATTAAAATTTTTGTACGTGCTTGAACTTTGAAATTCAAATTTTTAACAAATTTTGACTAGATGTACCTGTAACTTCCCAAAAATACTGTGTTGTATGTTGAGTCGCAAATGAAAAATGACTTTTACACCATTCAACAATTTCATTTACATTTTGTATGGCATTACCTGCAAGTACACATGTGTTGGCATAATTTGTCACCTATTACTTTCAAACAAGGAACTTAAAATAATTTTTAATTTAATTTAAATATATATCTAATCTTTTCAAAAATATATCTACATGTTCCATATATATATACATGGTTAAAGTTACCAGCAAGTTCATTTTGATCAAGTGCACGCTTCACACATGATCTTGCTCCATCGTTCTCTCCTTTTCCATGTCCACTCTCATAAAAATTCAACAAAAATTTGGTGTTGTGTCTAGCATGTTGATGACTTAACCAAACAAAATATTTTGAAGACTTAAATTGTCCTACACAAAGTTACAATTAATTTCACTAAAACCAAATTAGCTCAAGTCAAAAAAAGTAAAATTATATATATAGTGCAATTAGACTTGATTTAAGTCTCAAAAATATTTAAGTAAATATAAATAAATATATTTTTTTTAAATAATGCACACACTTACCAACACATCCATCTGACCATATCTAGTGTTCTTGATTTATTCCACGTCGTCTCAGGTCTTCAAAAAACATTTTTAAACAATGAGCTACATAGCTTCTATCATGATTTGTATCATCACTGATATAAAAGTGAACCTCTTTGATGATAATTCGATCATCTTTTCTACTTTGTATTCCATCGACCTCTAATTTGGTATGCCTATAACAAACTTGCACAAAGATTGCAACTTGCTCTAAATGATAATATTAACTTTGAATCTCGATTTGAGGACTAAATGTATAGTTCTCAGAGAAATCTACAATAGAGAGAATACAACCTGGTGGAAAGCAATTCTTTGAATCATGAAATTGTTTAGCTTGCCATCTTGCACCATGATAATGTTGGATATGTGGATATATGATATTGTAAAATTTACTCATGAATTCATTGTAAGACAATCCACTCTCTTTGAGAACAATTTGTTTGGCCTCAACTCCTCACTTCATTAAGTATGTCTCATATTCAAATCTCTTCCAAACAACTTGCATTTCATTATTGTCAACATGTAAAAGATTCTTCAAATATCCACAATCATTACATACATTTTTTATAAATGAACATTGAATTCTTTTGAATCTTCCATTTTTTTGCATAAAAGAGACTTCACAAATTGTGTTGTACTTCCAGGGATGGCTAAATTTTGATCAATTGTTGTCATAGCTTTTCTATATGATTGTAGGTGTAAATAAAATTCAATATTATTTCGATAAAAACAAGTTTCATGTAATTTATTTATACGTTCAAATGATGGTCGTAGTGTCTCAAACATCCTTTGACAAATCTTCACATTTGAAAAATCTTGCTTGAATTCTTCAAAAAGTTCACTTTGTGTTGTATCTATGAAATGTTTTGGATGAGAAATTTGTGTACCATTGTCACTTATTATTTGTATAGTATCCCTTCTATTGGATGAAACACGAGAGTGAGTAGTCCAATATTCAACCACCTGTTTCTTTACATCTTCTGAAATTCTATCATTTTGGGGAACCCTACAAATATTTACCCAATTTTTCTCAATTTTTTCATCTATTTGATTTCTCTTTTCAATATACCTTTGAACAGTTCTCCTAGAGACATTTAGTAATTCAGAAATTTCTTGAACTTGTCTTTTATTTGATAATTTCTTACTAGAAATTGCAGTGATCAATGCACTACGTGCAACACTTAAATCTTTAGATCGACTCTTTTTTTCAATACCTTCTAATGCTTCTTGCAAGTTTTCAACAATTGTGTGTTTTAAATCTAATTAATTTTTTCTATTATCAACCCCTAACAACTCCAAAATAGGGGTCATTTATTTTTGTCTAAATAACTTTGCAACTAACTGTGCTCTTCCAATTAGAGATTTTTCTTCAAAAAAATCATCCATATTCTTTTTGAGTGTAATTTTAATGTGCTTTCAGATAACTATCTTCAGATGAAATATTATTGAAAAGAGAATTTGCATCCATCTCCATCAGATTTTCCATACCATAGTCAAAAAAAAATCTATTATTAGATTTAGATTGTTCTTGTACCTATACGTCACCTTGGTCATTGACATTTTCCATGGGTTGTTCTTCATGAGATTTCCATTCAGTCACTCTTCTCTTCCTTTGTCTTATTCGTGTTCGATCATACTTCCTTGATCTATTCCTTTTACACACCATCACAAATTGCACTCAAATTTGAATTCACCTGCATACAAATTTGTACACACATGAGCTTTCAATGAAACATGTACAATTATTATTGCATAAATATCTAACACTTGAAAAAACAATGGAATAACATAAAAGTGGTGATGAATAATAATGAAATCTAAGAATATAAATAGCGAAAAAAAAAAAATGCATTAATGAAAATAAAAACATAATCAATTAAATAAGTTCAAGATTAATGTACCATCAAATATAGCTCTCCTATTGTTTAAATATGTTTAAATAAACCTTCTTTTGTCAAAACAAGCTTTTCGTAGTCAAAATCAGTCTTCCTTGGTCGAAATATATTTTACTGAATAAATACTTGAATTGAAAAATCTAAACAAAAATAAATAAATAAAATTATATCGACCATTTTCGGTCGAGTCACTTTAGGCAGACACATGCTTGGTCGAACATGTCTCGGTCGAGTAGGTTTCAGTTGAAACCTATTCGGTCAAAATAGACTCAGCTGAATATATCCAGTTGGCATCCTACATGGCAGTTAGCTCACCCTTTTTCAGAATTTTCTAAAACATTCAACTTTGGTATAGTGTTTCTCCTCTCAGAATTGTTCTGCAAAAAATTAAAATACCTTTTTGTAGAGCTCGGAGTGGTGAATCCAAATATATAATTTTTTTAATATTTTGATGATTTTTAATATTTTTATTTTTTTAAATAATGAAAGTAGGTTGTTAAAATGAAAAAAGAGGTTGATTATAAATTAAAACATATATAGTAAAACATATTAAAAAAATTTAAAACATATTAAAAAAAAATAAAACTTATATGGTATAGTAGAGGAGAAAGTCTTCTTCAAAAGGGTATAATTTCTTTTTTGAAAATGATTAAAAAATTGAAAATAATTGAAGGCCCGTGAAAACTGTCAAATTTTGAAATGTTTGACTTTAAAACATTATTACGAGAAAAATATACATCAAAATTTGATTTTTTTTTCCATGCAGTAGATATTGAAGTTACCTATTTGGAGAAAAATAAAGTTTTTTTTCAATTTGTTTATCGACGGCCAGTGAAGTCACTTTTTTTTGAAATTTTCAGCATTCCAAAATTTGTCCTTAAATTGAAAAAAAACCTAATGAAAACAATTTTTTAAAAATTTAAAAAATTATAGGAATAATATTCATCAAAATTTATACATTTCATTAGTTTACACCATTTTTAAATTCAAAACCTAAAGACCACTTTTATGTGGCCGAAGTTCAGAATGTTTTTTGTTGTTGGTCGGTTCCTTTATAAAGTGTGACACAGGTTTGTGCTTTTACCCTACAAAAATTCCATATAGGCATACAATAAAGGGCTCTAGAATCAAAATTCATCGCTCTCCATTCTCTGGAAATAAACTCTTTCCCTTTTCTTTTCGATCGGATGGTGATACGTCTGTCACTCGTTTATAGTGTGGTTGAGGAGTGCTCCTAGTGTTTAGTTCTCCGTGAAGTTTTATCTATTACAATAAGAAGTAAAAGCATTAATATATAGAAATTGCATTAAAAAAAATGATATATTTAACAAAATAATCACTTACCGCCATTTGATGATCACTCTCCACGAGGGAAATATTCAAATGCCCATGTTGAGGCGTGTTGAAGCCCTATTTAAACCATCCAAATAGAAAATTAAACTACAAATCAATAATGGTTTTATTTTTCACTAACTAGCATCTATAACAACGAATGTAAATTGAAATTTAGTAATTTGCCTCGTACCTCCTCTGTTAGAGCCATCAAGGATTCTATAGCAGATGAAAAACCGGTGTCCATTGCCATTTGAACATTTGGAGGTGTTTCCGCTTGCAACATCTGAAAATAAAACAACAAATTATTCAATCACGAAAACTATAATAGTGATCCACGTCATGACTTATAATGTACGAGATAATGAAAAAAAATTGAGTACTTATTAAACTATATATTTCTAACTATCATGCTTACTATTTTCCCTATCCATATCTTATTCGAAAGCACGTGTTTTTAGGATTTTACCCATAGCAGCAAGTTGGTGAACTACTTCATAAAATGATTTTGTAGACATGTACGATAATTGTGGTGGCATAGAGAAGGCAGTGAACTATTATTCTTTGATAGGAATTTTTCAAGCATTCATAGTTTGTTGGAAAGCACCTATTTTAGGTTTTTAGCCATAGCAGCAAGGAAGTGAGTAGTTTGATAAAATTCTTTGGTATACTTGTATGGAAAATGTGGTATCATAGAAAAGGTGGTGAGGTGTTTTAAGAAATGCCTCGAAGAAAATATGGTCTCATGGTGATGGAATGGAAATCCATCACCATGAGACCGCATTTATTTGAGGCATTTTTTCAAACTACTAACTGCCTTGTCTATGCTATTGCTTACTATTATGCTTTGATAGATTTTTTCCAAGCATCCATAGTTTGTTGGAAAGCACCTTTTTTAAGATTTTAGCCATAGCAGTGAGGAAATGAACTGTTTGATAAAATGCTTTGGTAGACATGTATGGAAAATTTGGTAGCATAGAAAAGGCGGTGAGTTGTTTGAAAAAGTGTCTCAAGGAAATTGGGTCTCGTGGTGATGGACATCACCATTAGACCACATTTCTTTGAGGTATTTTTCAAACAACTCATTCCCTTGTCTATGCTATTGCTTACTATTATTCTTTCATATATTCCTTCCAAGAATCCATAGCATATACAAGGAAGTGAACTGTTTGAAAAGATGCCTCAGTAAAAAGTGGTCTCATGAAATGCCATGACAAGAAAATGCAATTGGAAGTTGCTCCTACTTATTACTTATGCTATGTGAATTAATTGCATCACTACTTATGTTGACTTTCTAAACAACTATATTGTAGTTGAAATTTTGTCATCTATCAACATCCAGTTATTAGTTATAGAATGTGAAGTAATGATTTGAGTTTGAAAGATGTGCAATGCAACATAATCAACGATATGAATATAAAATACACAAATCTATTAGGTAAAATTCATTAGTTAAACTCTTTATTCTATTACCTGCATGTAGGTTTGACTAAATCCACTGGCACTGGGAGGTGTTCCCTTGAAACCTCCAATATTAGCCTATCGAACATCCAAAATCACATATTAAAATACCATTCATAAAACAATGTTATTAACATGTAATAAATTTATAATTGTTTACTAGTTACATACCTCAACGGTAGATGTACTGGAGAAATAAGCAGGTGTAGGTCTGGTGTATCCAATATCAACACTATGACCCTACAGTTTTATTAAAATCATAAAACTAAATTAGTTAATCTTGCATTTCAAAATCAAAATTTAATAAATCAAATTCAATGAACATGCTAACTTTTTCCTAAGTATCAATGTCATAGGCCTCATGCAAAATGTCATCTTCCCTTGCCATCTCCATAGCTGCAGATGGATCCTACGCAGCAGCCTCTTGAGTGTCGGTGGGGTCATATGAACAAGTCGCCCCGCAAGATTGACACAAATGGGATCGAAGCACACCACTCAAAGACTCCTTGGATGGAACTGTAGAATAGGGTTGGCATGCTAGATGACACTTTGGGTCAAAGATTTGATGGCCTATGAAGTCTCTACGTCGGCACTCTCCTTCGCAATGGAAGGGATAACGATGTGCTCATGAGGTGGCCTAGTGAGAGGTTGTCTCCCTTATCGCATAGGATCTTGTTGTACATCGGGTCTATCTTAAGTTGACCCCTCACCTCTCCCTTTGAAGTCCCTCATATCAAAATAATTTGGTATTTTGTTCAAGATGAACTCACAGTATAGTTTCCTAAGGAAATATTGTGGGACTTCACAATTCTTGCATGGTGGGTAATCAAAAACCATGTACCACCTATCCCAAAAAAAATTCCTAATTTTTTGGTGGTGGCACCATTAAATAGGAAACCTCTTTGCATTGAGGATAAGATTTACATTTGACTGTGGGTTAGTGAATAATGAGCACAAATCACCTTTTGTAATTTTTAAATCTCTTACATCTTTATATGATAATTTATCTTGGTAATAAGCCCTAGCCGCCTGCCTCCTATCTTGCCAACCAAATAATTGTTTGTTGATTGAATCTAGATGTTTTAACATTTCTTTCAGTGAATTTTCCAAGGTCATTATTTTTGTGGTTGAACTGTTCGAATCGTTCAACCTCCTGATTAAATCCTCAATTTTTGTTTATTGTTCTCAATTTCACTCATTAAGTTTTGTTGAGTGCTAGGAGGATGTTGAGGGGTTGGTGGAGGAGATTGAGTTTGTGTTTGATTAACTTGAGGATTTAATTGTTGTTGTTCTTGTTGTGCTTGTTGAGGATTTTTCTCCTCTTGTTGTGCTTGTCAAGGATTTTGAGGAGGGTTTGCAGGTTGATTAACATCTCCTGTAAATTCAAAAAATAAATATCAAAAACAACCTAAGACTAACAAAAAATAAACAATCCTTACCTCTTAGACCTCCTCATCGATGTGGCAACATCCTGGCGATGAAACAATAACTGTTAATGAAGAATTTTGCAAAATATCTCCTCTGAGAATGCGAGTGCAGAAAGTTAGGGTTTTGGCTACGAGCAAGAAAAAACATAGTGACAAGTTAAAATCAATTTTATTTCTTTTTTTCTTTCTTTTAATAGGTCATAACGCAAGTGTGTTATAACACACTTGTGTTATGGGATTGTTGTGGATGACCCTCAGACTTGGCACACCAAGCCATAATGTGAGCGCATTATAATGCACTCGCATTATAATACGCTCGTGTTATGAGCTTTAAAAACTTTTTTAAAAAGTTGGCCACAAATTGGCTACCCATCTTTTTGCACCCGCCCTAAGAGTTAGCTCAAAAATACATCACTAATCTATAAGGTGGCTAGCTCAATCACCCAACACATATATGTAGTGTGAATAATATAACAACCTCACAAGTACACATAGTGACCAAGTGAATGTCGGTGCATCACATACTGCATTGTGGGTTCCTCCCCTTTTCCCAATCTATTGCTACCTATGATGACAAGAAAGCATCACTTACAACTTTTTATCATCATAGGAAAGGGCATAAATTTAACAACATGCATAATACTTGAGGTCATTTTAGAAAATTGCATAATGATTAAATCACACTTACATAGTGACAAACTAGTAATAGGAAGTGGATGCAACACTACTACATGCATCTTATCATTGCCTGGTTCACCAACACTTACCCTTTTTGTGCATCCCAATGAGAAAAATGAATGTTAGTGCATCCTATACTACACTATGGTTCCCTTATATTTTTTTCATTTCACCACCACCCATGATGAAAAAAAGTATCTCATACTTATTGTTGTCATCATAGCAAGGGCATAAATCTAGAAATGTGCACAATATTTGAGTTCATTTCACACAAGTACACAATGATTGACTCATACATGCATGGTGAATAACAAAAATTAGGAAGTGAATGGTAAATGCAACACTACTACATGCATCTTCCCATTACATGATTCACTAACAATTTCCCTTTATGTGTATTCTGCTAGAAAAAAGGAATGTCAATGCATCCTATACTACACTATGAATCCCATCCTTTCCTTAGTTCTTTGTATTGGATCTATGATGATAGAAAAACATCCTATACTACTTGGGATCATCATCAAATAAGGTGTAAGTGTAACAAAACATATCACATAATATCATTAATAGGATTTCCATAGCTTGCTAAACCTTTCAAGTTGATGGATCTTGACACAATTTATCACCTCCATACCATTGGAAAAAATAGTCCAACCTAGTAAGGGTTGGCCCCTAGAATCTATCACTTGCATGATAACAGCGAAATATGACTAATCCCTATCATACTGTGGGTAGATCGTACCATTTTTCACCTTCGTGCTACTAGTGATAGTTGACTAGACCCTAAGATACATGACAACTTCCCCTATCATTTTTCACCTGCACAGTACTAGTGATAGTAAATTAGACCATAATTGCATCATATGATGGGTAACTCTTACCATCCTTCACCTTCATATTGCTAGTAAAATCTAGCCAATCCTTAAGATATGATAGATAGCACTTGGCATCCATAACCTACACTATATTGATGGTAGTTGGCTATTTGCATTTGTATTAGACTTAGTTTCACATGTGGGGTCATCTAATACCCAATTACATATAATCCAAGCCTCACAAGGGTTAACAAATACTATTCAGATTGAATTAAATATGTGTCACATAAATTGATCCATAATCCTATTCCTTAGATCCTATAGGTCTCAAGGTCCAATTACTGATACTAACTTATAAAGTAATTTATTCCATTCATGCTATTTAATTGTTATTTGAGAAAAAAACATTTATTAGATAAAAATTAACTCACCGTAGTAATATTAAATATTATCCTACTTCTTGACATAAATAAATATGAATAATTTGTGAAATGAAAAAATCTCTACTTGTGAATTGTGAATAGTGATTTTTAGATTACCGATTTACAAAAGGCGAATAATATAGCAAATCAAATCCTTTAACCTTTTCCCACCGAAAACACAATAGCATAGCTCAAAACAAGGAAAATGGGTGAATATTTTTTTAGAAGAAAAAAAAAATTGAGATACTCTTATGGCATCGTATGTAACCGCAAGGTTTTCACTATGGAGGAACAAGGAACTGAACTAATCAAGCAATGTGAATCAATGCTACACAAATAATATCAAATGATAGACTTATCTAAGGAAGCAAAATAAGACCTAGGCATCCTAGAGAATGTTGTGATCATTTGAAAAACTATAGTGGCCAGATTTGAGAGAAAAATTGTTACAAGATGGATAGAAAACAATTGGAAGACTCCAAGTTTAATAAAATTCCTCCCCAGAGGATTCTTTATAGTCATCTTTTTCACTACAAAAGAAAGAGAAAATTTGTTGGAGGCTGGCATTTGGGAAATAGAAGGGCACCCTCTATACATGCAGAAGTGGCACAAAAATTTCAATCCCATTGACACAGATCCGTATGAGTGACTGGTGTGGATCCGATCATTCAATCTTCCTTTGGAATATTGGTCAGAGGAATGCTTGGAGAAGATTGGCAGGCCTCTAGGCGCCATGGTGGATATAGATGTTGATCTTTTTAATGGTGATTCCTTCTTGTATGCCAAAATCAAGATTGCAGCTATAAGGAAAATTCCCAAGGAAATTCTTCTTTGTACCAGTGGCATACACTGGAAGCAAGTAATGAAAATAGAAGAGGACAAACATTTTTGCCTCAAATTTTGGAGTAGGGAACATAGGGAAGAAGAGTGCAAGAGAAAGGAGCCTTTGCAAAAAGAAAGACAACAAAACAATCTCTCCATCCAAAGGAAACCCTAAAAGGCAGATAGGTGCGAAGATGGTTTGGAAGAACAGAGAAACATGGAAAAATAAAGGTAAGGATGTGCAAACCAAAAGACAAGTAGAATAGAAATTGGTATGGGGCAAAAAGGAAAATAAGAATCTGCTCATACAAAAAAAGGATTTAGGAGACAAGTAAATAACAATCATAAGAAATAGCCCTATATCACAAAAGGAAACTAGGAAGGAACGAAAAACAAGTGAAATTAAAAAGTTCGATAGTCCAAAGGGTTTGGTTGCAGCAGAAAATGTAACCTATGAAAATTGCATAGAGGAAGAAGGATCAGACTGCGAGGACATGTACATGGATAAATATCTACTAGAAGTAGATGAACTAGGCATTATTTATCCGAGATGCATTAGCCAGTTTGTGGCAAGGGAAATCATAAAAATTAAGAAAGGTAGAGGAAGAAAGACAAGCAAACAAAAGCGAGAAGAGGAGGTGATTCAAAAGGGCTTCAAGAGCATATCCAATTTCCTGATTCCAAGGGAGGTTCAAAAGGGCTTCAAGAGCATATCCAATTTCCTGATTCCAAGGGAGGAAACCTCCCTTGGAGAGAAATGAAGATAATCATGTGGGATGGTAGGGGCTTGAACGCCCCTGGAAAATGACGCTTTCTTAAGCATCACATGGGAAAAATAGCCTCAGGCATAATAATTCTACAAGAAACAAAGCTTGATAAACAGGAAACTGAAAGGTTTCTAAAGTATTGCAAAACATGGAAAGGCATATTTCAAGAAGCTGCAGGCATGGCTAGAGGTATGGCCATTCTTTGGAGAAACATTGGCATGAAAACGAGTCTAAATCAGGCACATAACAATTGGTTGGAGTGTAAAGTACCATATTTAAACACCAATATGGAGTTCAACTTGTTCAATATATATGCCCCTATCAAAACAGAGGAGAAATAATAAACCTAGGAAGCCTTAACTGACAGAATAAATCAAATTGGCAACAACCTGTACATAGTGGGAGTCGACTTTAATGCCATCATGAAGGCCTACAGAAAATCACTAGGAATATGCAAGACTTCAGGGAATTTGTGGAAGAAATCAAATTCATAGACTGCCAAGCTTCCAATGGGATATACACATGGAAAACGAAAGGGAAGGGTTTACAAATATTGAAGAAATAATGGACCGGTTCCTTATATCCAACAATTGGATGGAGATGAAACTAACCATGAACCACCATACTTCCAATTTCAGTCTCAAACCACTTCCCAATGCTAATGGAAATAAGAACTAGCCTCACCAAAGTCAAGAACTACTTCAAGTTGGGAAACATGTGGTGGAGAGAGGAAAGTTTGATCCCCTCCATTGAAATATGGTGGAAGGAAATTAGAATTAATGGCACGCCAAGTTACATATTTATGAAAAAGCTTCATATGCTAAAGACAAAATTAAAGAATTGGAATAAGGAGGTCTTCAAAAATATCTTTCAAGAAAAGGAAAAAGTAGAAAAAGAACTTGAAGACCTAAATAATAAAATCATAAAGCATGGTATGTTTAAAGAAGACTATCTAAAAGAAAAACAATTGAAATTCCATCATAACGAAATCTTAGCAAGAGAAGAATTATTCTAGAGGGACAAAAGTAGGGAGTCTTGGCTGCAAAAAGGTGATGCAAACACCAAATACTTTCATGTGACTGCAAAAGCTAGAAGGGCCACCAATAGAATCAATGAAATAAGAACATGAAATGGAAAAATTGTCAAGGAAAAATAAGCCATAGAAGCAGAAGCAGTTAAGTATTTCGAAAACATTCTGGGAACAAAAATAATCACAGTTAATTATGATAGGGAACTGATCCTTGACTGTATCCCAAGAAGCATTTTTTAGGAAGATAATTGTATGCTAACTGAACCCATAACATTGGAAGAGGTTGGGAATGCTACCTTTCAACTTCATCTAGAGAAAGCACTAGGAAATGATGGATTCCCAGCAAGCTTCTATCAGAAATATTAGAATATTGTAGGGGGGATGTCTGGAAAGTCATAGAAGAGTTTAAAGAAAAAGGGAAAAAATTTAGAGATATGAACAATACAATGATAGCTCTTATTCCAAAAAATTAGGGATGTGAAACTCTCAACAACTATAGACCAATATCATTATACAATATAATATACAAGATCATTACCAAGACACTAGCCAATAGACTCAAAAAGGTGCTCAATTCTACAATATCTAAAGAACAAAGCATTTCTTGTCCACGGAGGGAGATCATCGACAGCATAATTATGGATAATGAATTTAGCACTACATGCATTCCGAAAAAACTAAAGGGATGTTGATCAAACTAGAAATAAGAAAATCTTATGACAGAGTAAAATGGAATTTTACACTAGAAGTTCCCAAAATATTTTTCTTTGATAATAAATGGATAGCTCTAATCTAGCAATGTATCACATCAGTAAGGTACTCCCTAATTGTGAATGGATAAATATGTGGTTTCTTTGAAGGCACAAATGACCTCTGAAAAGGAGACCCTTTATCTCCTTTTCTTTTCATCATTATGGAAAAAGTAATGGGGAGGACCATCAAAAGGAAAATAGAAAACAACATATGGAAAGGAATTAAAGTGGCATCGGATATGAACCCAATGACACACACATAGTTTGCATATGACACTTTTATTTGGATAAGCTAACCTAAGAGAAGCAGCAGTAATCAAAGAAGCATTGGAATAATACATGACATGCTCAGGGCAACAAGTGATAAAGATAAATCCTCAATAATGTTCTTTAACACGAAAAAACCAAGTAGAAAAAAATAGCAAAACACTTAAAGGTTTCTCAATTGCAACTATCCTTGCTAAATATTTTGGGGATCCTCTTTTCTCAGGGCCTTGCCAAACACAACACCAAATGGAAGTTATAGATAAATGTAGAAAAAAATATGCGGCATGGAAAAATAAGTGGTTGACACTGGCAAGAAGAATACTCATGATCAAGAGTGTTTTCTCAACCGCCCCTATATATGTAATGTCTTGTTTCAGAATTACAAAAACAATAGAAGATATCTTAGAGATCTACCTAATAAATTCTTATGGGAGGGGGCTAAGGAAGACAATAAAATACCACTGGTGCATTGGGATAAGGTGTGCCTGCCCAAAAATGATAGCGGAGTGGGCTTAAGAAAAATGAAGGAATAGAACTTGGCTCTTGGTGCCAAGCTAGCATGGAAAATGTACATAGATCCTGGAAGGCTATGATGCAAAATACTTCAAGCTAAATACTTGTACACAACTGATCCAAAAATAATACTAACAATAGTATTGAATGGGGGCTCAACAATATGGAGGTTCCTATGGGAAAGTAAGAAACTAATAATGAATCATCGCACATGAAAAATAAACAATGGGAAACTAGCCAATTTTTTGTTAGAACCCTAGAACCGCTATAAGCCATTAATGGATAGATGCAGAAAGGCTCCCAATTCCTAATGAAGTTAAAGTATGATTAAAGCAGGAATTGAATAATAGGAAGATCATACTGACTGAAGGGGATGATGATATCATCTGGTGTGGTATGAAATCAAGAGAATACTTAGTCAAGATGGGATATCTAATATAGACAACTACAAGAGCAAACCTAATTTGTCCCACAAAACTATGTTGACACCCAGCAATCTTTCCTAAGGCTGGAGCCTTTTTATGGCCATGTCTACACAAAGGGATACTTACAATGGAAAGACTAAATACTATTGGGATACAACGTCTAAATAGGTGAATCATGTGTTACAAATTTACAATGACTATGAGAAAGTTAACCTTATTTTATTGGATTTCTCATAGGCATCCAAGTGTTGGGATTGGATCCAGAATGCAATCAGATGGCACAGACCAAGGCAGATGGATTTTAAAGAGTGGACTACCAGTTGGCCACAAGGAAAAAAGAACACATTATGGTCAAAATTATGGCTAGTTTCCCCATCCATGATAGCATGACATATATGGAAGGAGAGTAATCAATGAATTTTTCAAGAAAAAACCATGGATCTAGACAAGGTTATACCAAAAATAGAAGAAGGGATATGTGAAGTTCTTAATACGAAAAACTTGATAAAAAATGGAACCCTGTTCAAAAGGTGGGATGAGGATCTACAAAATAAATGGGTAAGTCTAAAAGGAGCAAAAGGAGAATTCAAAGATAAGACAAAAAACAAGAAGGATGCAAAATGGAAGGGACCAAAACTTAATAGACACAAGCTAAATTTTGACAGCTCTGCAAAAGGGAACTCAAGACCAGCTAGAGTAAGAAGTATTATAAGGGATAATAAAGGCTAACTTGTTTGGGCAATTCCCAAGAATATTGGATCTGCAATAAATAATGAAGCAGAAATAGAGGTGTTAGATACAGGCCTATGGATGTGCGCAGAGAAAAACATCAAGAGAGTGGACATAGAAGGGTAATTATTACTATGCATATATTCCATTGCAAAAAGAGACACCCCAAAATAGAAGCTAAATAGTTGGATACACAAGATATGGGAGCAATTGGAAAGATTAGAAGAATTCACGATCTGACATATCTACAGAGAAGCAAATAAGGCGGAAGATGCTTTGGCCAATTTAGGAGTACAACAAACTTGAAGAATGTATAATAGAAGCAGGCTCTAAGATATGGGTTGGATTGGAAGAAATCCCGATAAAAGATCAAGAGGAAGCAGGTAGAGTGGTAGCAACAGAATAAAACAAGGAGCCAAGTAAGTATTATAAAACTCCAATCGACTATGAGGTAAGTATCTATATCCTTCTACAATCGAAGCTCTTTTAACTTTAATGAATTAGTTAGAACATCTACAACCCTAATCTAAACTAGCAACCATAGCCTTCCCATACCCTTATCCCTCTTACTAGTCACCACCATGAAAGGAAACTAATGATAAACACAAATTGATTTTGTGGCCCTGGCCAAACCTGAACCTTCAGGCTTAAAATCTAGGTCATCCTAGAGGATTTTTGAAGAGTGAAGTATACCTGCCAAAAAACTCTAGAAAAGGGGAAAATGAAAATCCACATTATCAGAAAAAATGGAAGAATCATTAGAGCTACATAAGGTTCTCACCTTATTACATAATGATCTAGCCAAAAATCCTCAAGGTCTACCCATCGACCCAATTATAAAATAGATAAAACATGACTGAATACACTCATCATTTGAACACCCTCCAAGCCAATTCTCACTTAAACCAAATGAATGAAGTAGCATTGAAATAACATCCATACATATCGGAATACTCAAAATCCAAACTTAGCAAGGTTTATCTAGCTCCTCCCCTTAGGCAGCCAATAAAAAATGCAATGCTCCTAGACCTGAATCATAACATTGAATCATCAGCCTTCTGAGGAAAATGTTAAAGCTAATTTAAACTCTTAGTCATTAAACTAGGCCATCCTAGTGGCATCCATGTGGGCATTTGATGAAATTCTGCCTAACTTTAGTAAGTTGGCAAATGTATATTCATAACAATACCAAAACAAAAGAATTCACTGGAGAAGCATGTTGAATAGATAAATAGTTGAAAAACTCTAATATCTATCCATCGAAATCTCAAGGTGGTGTAGTATGGTTAAAAATAGGAAAATAGCTGAGGGGTTTTCTTGCATTCAATTAATGAGAATCAATATGAGAGAGCGGTACAGAGATGCAAGCACCTCTATCTACAAATTATAAAAAAGGTCAAATAAATAAGGAAAACTAACAAAAAAATGAAACTTCATATTTAAGAATTACTCTTAGCTCAAATAGTCATGGTATACTAAAATATAAAGCTCAAGTTTAGCTATGCGTAGACAAATTATAGAAAACCAAACATCATAATTGGAATAGCTTAAATTAGGCTTTAATGTATATTCAATGGATGAAAGAGCTTAAGGTCTCCAAATAAATATCATTCAGGTTGTCCAAGCTCATTTAACTAACACTCTTATTAAGAAGAAAGAAAACACTAGTAACATTCCTTTCACTTTGAAGCATGACTCTCGAGTGAAAATGTGAGCAGACAAAAAAAAATACAAGCAATGAATCAATGTGACCCAATGCAAGGAAACGAAATAGAAGAATGAATTATATGCTCAGAGGTCCCTATTAATTTCGGTATCTGGTAAATTCATCATCAATAATTCATCGAAGGAAAATTCACCACCAGCAATTCTCCGCCATGGAAAATTCAGGACGGAACTGTATTAATATTTTTAATAAAATCAAAGTTTTTGAAATATAAATATATATATATATATATATTAATTGTTGGCAGTGAATTTTACTTGGCAGTGAATTTGTCATCACGTCATTGAATTGTTGGCAGTGAATTTTCCTTCAGTGAATTGCTGACGATGAATTTTCCTAGATCCATTAATCTTGAGACGTACTATGTGTATAAGAATAAAGAAGCAAGCACCACATTTTTCATAATTTAAAATATCAACTAAGATGAAAGTGCCAACCAGTTTTCTAAAGAGAAATCATGTATGTTTCCTATTCACATGTTCTCACATACTATAAAGAGGAATGCAAGCTTCAATAGTCACACATACGGTCACCAAAATAATTCTAACCACATCATCTGGCAAAAATATTTTCTCATTGTAGCTCAATTTGTGTCCAATCATTGCAATTTAAAACCTCTCGTATTTATAAAAGTAGATTGAAAATTAGTGATGTTCGTTGATTCCTTTTTCAAGTTGTATTCTTAAAACAAATTCAGAAAACCATGAATCTTGAAAACATACATACCATTGTAGATTGAATCCCTCAATGAATGCAGATACGAATCACTTTGTTTACTCTGATAGAGATTATCCAATTGAGATCTAGACACACCAGAAACTTGAACCACCATTAATACTTTCATGCCATGAGAATGAGGATTTATTTTATGAATTATTTGTTAATTTTTTGATATATACACTTGAACTAATAGAAATCATCTTTGTACTAACAAGTGTGTTGTTCATTCATGGGGTACAACTGAGAAACTTGCACCACAATTAAGACTTTCATGCCATGAGATTGAGGATTTATTATCTAAATTATTTGTTAATTTGTTGATATATACACTTGAACTAATAGAAATCATCTTTGTACTAACAAGTGTGTTGTTCATTCATGGGTACAACTAAGAAATCATGAACATTATAGTCTTGTAATTGAATAATATATAGCAAAAATAATCCAAATAGGGTCATACAAACTATTACCTATAATGAATGGTTCATAAGGCACAACACTTGTTGAAGGTTTTATAAATGGGGTTGCAAGCTAAGTGGTCTTAACCTTGGGGAAAAAACTGTGGTTATGCGCGCTTGAGCTAGAGTGGTACTGGGATGGGTGACATCTTGGGAAGGCCCGGTGCTTCACCTCTGTGAGCATCACCTAGATGCAAGAAGTGCTAAGTGGATCATTCACTATCATGAGAGATGGGTTCTTGTGAACCACTACTCATGAAACATGGGTCAATGAATTTGACTCGTAAAACTACGCAATTGAATCCTGATAGAAATATCACAATTTGACACACTGTGGAAAATACCTCCTTATCAAACTATTACCTTTTATATTACCAATTTTATGAGAAAGGGGACACGATTATTACTGATTACTACAAGTATCTGAAATCCTACTTCAAACGATGAATACTGCACTTTGCAAATGACTTTTCTAACAGATTGAACATTCTTCATGACCGAGTGAATAAAACACCAGATAATAGTTGGAAACGTAAACCGATCTATCTCAATATTAATTAGTCTAAGTTCAAACTACAATACCCAGAGTATAATCAACACATACCTATCTGCTTAATAAATATCATAGGACATGGATATTTGGCATGCATATTGCACCATATCAACGTTGAAACAATCTTTTTCTAACTTGCTCCATATTTATAAAACATGTCCAAAAAGGTCATGTTCAACATGGCAGACAACATAGATTTAAAAGTGTAATAATTTAACAGTTAGGGGAGAAGGACCCATAGTGGGTCACCCGAACTCCCCCCTCCACTTGGCACACCACATCATCCGAATTTAAAAAAATGACTTTTCCACGTAGATGGTGATGTGGACAACTTAAATATTTCATTTTAACACATTGGACATTGATTTTCCATGTGGACAACACGTTTCTTTGGCGGGGTTGAATTTTAAGCCATTTTTTACTGCCGACCGAAGACTGGACACACCATACATCGGTGGCAGGAAGTGGCATCGTGAGTTGTGCTTGTGATTTCATGTGGCATTCGAGCAACTCGCCACCTTTTCATCGCACACTCCCGCATTAAAGAGAATTCCAGTCACATTTAAGATGAATTTCAGACTCATTAACTCCTACTCCTTCCTTGTTTTGCTGGTTATTGTGCCTTGGCTTTTTGTAGATATCGATTTTTCAATGCTATCGTCCTTCACACTCAAAAAACCCTTTGACACCATTACCAACTCTACTCTCTATGTTTTCTCATTGTAGATGGCACCCATACTGATTCACCTTGGCAGTGGCTTCACTCATTTTTCCTTCGAACTTGGTAAGGATTCCTTATCCTGCTAAGGCAATGACCTTTCTAGCTTGAAAACAAAGAGGATTTATTTGGTTTTTTTGGGTTTACAAATCTTTTTGTGCTCGTTTTTCCATCTGCTTGTCTTTTGAAGCTCATGTCGGCCTAGCTTAATCATTCTAAGGCTCATGAAAGGCTTTCCTTTTTTTTTTAAGAATTCTATAGACTTTGATGCAGTATGTAACTAGTGCTAAACGGGCATGACACTAAAGACCTTTCTACAAATTCATTATTGAATATTCCCTATTTATGTGTGCGGCTTCTTGATAAGCCTTGTCATATCCAAAGATTCTTTTAAAAAATAAAATCATTATGATCCCAGGACACGCGCAGCCTTGGTTAGTATTAAAGCCAAGTTGGGTAGTTTTGTGTTGGGTTTGTGTCATGGCTTTGCTGGTATAGAATTTTTTTCCTTTTTTGTACTAGGAGATCGAAGAGATCTGCCTCAGAAATAAATAGAAAAATGAGAATAATAAGGCCACTAGGTGGCCTCATTTGTATTAGGAGACCATTAAAGAGTACTTGTTATCAGCACACGTCTTTTGTTTTTTTTTTTTGTTGTGGGTTTACCAGTGAAGAGTCTATTTGGGGTTTGTGGGGATCTTTTTTAGGGTTTGAGGGATACAATTGTGGTGTGTGGCAAAGACGACGACGGAGGGATGGAGATAATTGGTGGAAAGGGGTGATAGAAGGTATGGTTGAATTTACTAGAAAGTCTTTAATAAGAAAAATATTCAGAGCGTGTTTTACTTGGGTGTTATTAAACTAATCAGGAGCATTCCCTCTAACAATCGCCAAGTAAACAAAAATCTCAACGGTACTTACGAGTACATTCTTACCCATCTAGCATATTCAAGGAAGCCAATTTATCAACAGAGGCATTGGAATTTCTATGTAATTTTGTATCAGAAACGGATTGAGTTAGAGGCAAATTATTTTCAAAAGCCTGCAAACATGAAAATAAATATGTATGAATTACATGATACAAGAATTCCTTATATAAAATGCAATTTTGATAGCTATTTTAAATGATGATCATAAGTTTTGTGCCTATCATTAGTGGGAAACTTTGTTTGCATGTTCCAGCGGCCAAAAAAGTGTCAATGCATTATATTGTGGAGAGTTAAGCATTAGCAGCAATCTCAACTACAATTTGGTTGGCTTAAATTGCACTTCTTACCATAATTTTGACTTCGCTGCCTTTGATTTTTCCTTTTTGAGTGACCTTCATCTCTTGACTGCTCCATTTTCATCACGGTTGAACACTGACCACTAATGATAGCTTTCCCCTTTGAAAGTGAGTTGCTTCTTTGGATCAAAAATCTAGTCTTTGTGCTCACAGAGTTGTGGCTTGTGTCATTTCTTACATCAAAACATGATTCCTTGGACTAATAGAGTTTATTTTGGTATCATTCTTACAATCACAGAGACCCATTGTTCTTCTTGTAATTCTAAAAAAATTATCATGTTCACTAAACACCTAAGTAAAACATGCTCTGAATATTTTTCTTATCAGTTATAGCGTGCTTTCAACCATTGCAA